>OZ037740.1:4320267-4813736 GCA_964035505.1 Watsonalla cultraria | reverse complement strand
AACCTAACCTAACCTAACCTAACCTAACCTAACCTAACCTAACCTAACCTAACCTAACCTAACCTAACCTAACCTAACCTAACCTAACCTAACCTAACCTAACCTAACCTAACCTAACCTAACCTAACCTAACCTAACCTAACCTAACCTCTAACCTAACCTAACCTAACCTAACCTAACCTAACCTAACCTAACCTAACCTAACCTAACCTAACCTAACCTAACCTAACCTAACCTAACCTAACCTAACCTAACCTAACCTAACCTAACCTAACCTAACCTAACCTAACCTAACCTAACCTAACCTAACCTAACCTAACCTAACCTAACCTAACCTAACCTAACCTAACCTAACCTAACCTAACCTAACCTAACCTAACCTAACCTAACCTAACCTAACCTAACCTAACCTAACCTAACCTAACCTAACCTAACCTAACCTAACCTAACCTAACCTAACCTAACCTAACCTAACCTAACCTAACCTAACCTAACCTAACCTAACCTAACCTAACCTAACCTAACCTAACCTAACCTAACCTAACCTAACCTAACCTAACCTAACCTAACCTAACCTAACCTAACCTAACCTAACCTAACCTAACCTAACCTAACCTAACCTAACCTAACCTAACCTAACCTAACCTAACCTAACCTAACCTAACCTAACCTAACCTAACCTAACCTAACCTAACCTAACCTAACCTAACCTAACCTAACCTAACCTAACCTAACCTAACCTAACCTAACCTAACCTAACCTAACCTAACCTAACCTAACCTAACCTAACCTAACCTAACCTAACCTAACCTAACCTAACCTAACCTAACCTAACCTAACCTAACCTAACCTAACCTAACCTAACCTAACCTAACCTAACCTAACCTAACCTAACCTAACCTAACCTAACCTAACCTAACCTAACCTAACCTAACCTAACCTAACCTAACCTAACCTAACCTAACCTAACCTAACCTAACCTAACCTAACCTAACCTAACCTAACCTAACCTAACCTAACCTAACCTAACCTAACCTAACCTAACCTAACCTAACCTAACCTAACCTAACCTAACCTAACCTAACCTAACCTAACCTAACCTAACCTAACCTAACCTAACCTAACCTAACCTAACCTAACCTAACCTAACCTAACCTAACCTAACCTAACCTAACCTAACCTAACCTAACCTAACCTAACCTAACCTAACCTAACCTAACCTAACCTAACCTAACCTAACCTAACCTAACCTAACCTAACCTAACCTAACCTAACCTAACCTAACCTAACCTAACCTAACCTAACCTAACCTAACCTAACCTAACCTAACCTAACCTAACCTAACCTAACCTAACCTAACCTAACCTAACCTAACCTAACCTAACCTAACCTAACCTAACCTAACCTAACCTAACCTAACCTAACCTAACCTAACCTAACCTAACCTAACCTAACCTAACCTAACCTAACCTAACCTAACCTAACCTAACCTAACCTAACCTAACCTAACCTAACCTAACCTAACCTAACCTAACCTAACCTAACCTAACCTAACCTAACCTAACCTAACCTAACCTAACCTAACCTAACCTAACCTAACCTAACCTAACCTAACCTAACCTAACCTAACCTAACCTAACCTAACCTAACCTAACCTAACCTAACCTAACCTAACCTAACCTAACCTAACCTAACCTAACCTAACCTAACCTAACCTAACCTAACCTAACCTAACCTAACCTAACCTAACCTAACCTAACCTAACCTAACCTAACCTAACCTAACCTAACCTAACCTAACCTAACCTAACCTAACCTAACCTAACCTAACCTAACCTAACCTAACCTAACCTAACCTAACCTAACCTAACCTAACCTAACCTAACCTAACCTAACCTAACCTAACCTAACCTAACCTAACCTAACCTAACCTAACCTAACCTAACCTAACCTAACCTAACCTAACCTAACCTAACCTAACCTAACCTAACCTAACCTAACCTAACCTAACCTAACCTAACCTAACCTAACCTAACCTAACCTAACCTAACCTAACCTAACCTAACCTAACCTAACCTAACCTAACCTAACCTAACCTAACCTAACCTAACCTAACCTAACCTAACCTAACCTAACCTAACCTAACCTAACCTAACCTAACCTAACCTAACCTAACCTAACCTAACCTAACCTAACCTAACCTAACCTAACCTAACCTAACCTAACCTAACCTAACCTAACCTAACCTAACCTAACCTAACCTAACCTAACCTAACCTAACCTAACCTAACCTAACCTAACCTAACCTAACCTAACCTAACCTAACCTAACCTAACCTAACCTAACCTAACCTAACCTAACCTAACCTAACCTAACCTAACCTAACCAACCTAACCTAACCTAACCTAACCTAACCTAACCTAACCTAACCTAACCTAACCTAACCTAACCTAACCTAACCTAACCTAACCTAACCTAACCTAACCTAACCTAACCTAACCTAACCTAACCTAACCTAACCTAACCTAACCTAACCTAACCTAACCTAACCTAACCTAACCTAACCTAACCTAACCTAACCTAACCTAACCTAACCTAACCTAACCTAACCTAACCTAACCTAACCTAACCTAACCTAACCTAACCTAACCTAACCTAACCTAACCTAACCTAACCTAACCTAACCTAACCTAACCTAACCTAACCTAACCTAACCTAACCTAACCTAACCTAACCTAACCTAACCTAACCTAACCTAACCTAACCTAACCTAACCTAACCTAACCTAACCTAACCTAACCTAACCTAACCTAACCTAACCTAACCTAACCTAACCTAACCTAACCTAACCTAACCTAACCTAACCTAACCTAACCTAACCTAACCTAACCTAACCTAACCTAACCTAACCTAACCTAACCTAACCTAACCTAACCTAACCTAACCTAACCTAACCTAACCTAACCTAACCTAACCTAACCTAACCTAACCTAACCTAACCTAACCTAACCTAACCTAACCTAACCTAACCTAACCTAACCTAACCTAACCTAACCTAACCTAACCTAACCTAACCTAACCTAACCTAACCTAACCTAACCTAACCTAACCTAACCTAACCTAACCTAACCTAACCTAACCTAACCTAACCTAACCTAACCTAATCCTAACCTAACCTAACCTAACCTAACCTAACCTAACCTAACCTAACCTAACCTAACCTAACCTAACCTAACCTAACCTAACCTAACCTAACCTAACCTAACCTAACCTAACCTAACCTAACCTAACCTAACCTAACCTAACCTAACCTAACCTAACCTAACCTAACCTAACCTAACCTAACCTAACCTAACCTAACCTAACCTAACCTAACCTAACCTAACCTAACCTAACCTAACCTAACCTAACCTAACCTAACCTAACCTAACCTAACCTAACCTAACCTAACCTAACCTAACCTAACCTAACCTAACCTAACCTAACCTAACCTAACCTAACCTAACCCACCCCACCCCACCCCACCCCACCCCACCCTCACCCCACCCCACCCACCCCAACCCCAACCCCACCCCACACCCTACCCTCCTCCTAACCTAACCTAACCTAACCTAACCTAACCTAACCTAACCTAACCTAACCTAACCTAACCTAACCTAACCTAACCTAACCTAACCTAACCTAACCTAACCTAACCTAACCTAACCTAACCTAACCTAACCTAACCTAACCTAACCTAACCTAACCTAACCTAACCTAACCTAACCTAACCTAACCTAACCTAACCTAACCTAACCTAACCTAACCTAACCTAACCTAACCTAACCTAACCTAACCTAACCTAACCTAACCTAACCTAACCTAACCTAACCTAACCTAACCTAACCTAACCTAACCTAACCTAACCTAACCTAACCTAACCTAACCTAACCTAACCTAACCTAACCTAACCTAACCTAACCTAACCTAACCTAACCTAACCTAACCTAACCTAACCTAACCTAACCTAACCTAACCTAACCTAACCTAACCTAACCTAACCTAACCTAACCTAACCTAACCTAACCTAACCTAACCTAACCTAACCTAACCTAACCTAACCTAACCTAACCTAACCTAACCTAACCTAACCTAACCTAACCTAACCTAACCTAACCTAACCTAACCTAACCTAACCTAACCTAACCTAACCTAACCTAACCTAACCTAACCTAACCTAACCTAACCTAACCTAACCTAACCTAACCTAACCTAACCTAACCTAACCTAACCTAACCTAACCTAACCTAACCTAACCTAACCTAACCTAACCTAACCTAACCTAACCTAACCTAACCTAACCTAACCTAACCTAACCTAACCTAACCTAACCTAACCTAACCTAACCTAACCTAACCTAACCTAACCTAACCTAACCTAACCTAACCTAACCTAACCTAACCTAACCTAACCTAACCTAACCTAACCTAACCTAACCTAACCTAACCTAACCTAACCTAACCTAACCTAACCTAACCTAACCTAACCTAACCTAACCTAACCTAACCTAACCTAACCTAACCTAACCTAACCTAACCTAACCTAACCTAACCTAACCTAACCTAACCTAACCTAACCTAACCTAACCTAACCTAACCTAACCTAACCTAACCTAACCTAACCTAACCTAACCTAACCTAACCTAACCTAACCTAACCTAACCTAACCTAACCTAACCTAACCTAACCTAACCTAACCTAACCTAACCTAACCTAACCTAACCTAACCTAACCTAACCTAACCTAACCTAACCTAACCTAACCTAACCTAACCTAACCTAACCTAACCTAACCTAACCTAACCTAACCTAACCTAACCTAACCTAACCTAACCTAACCTAACCTAACCTAACCTAACCTAACCTAACCTAACCTAACCTAACCTAACCTAACCTAACCTAACCTAACCTAACCTAACCTAACCTAACCTAACCTAACCTAACCTAACCTAACCTAACCTAACCTAACCTAACCTAACCTAACCTAACCTAACCTAACCTAACCTAACCTAACCTAACCTAACCTAACCTAACCTAACCGAATAAGAACAATTTTTTCAAAAAACTTTTCAGTGTGTTTACTGCTGCTGGTAGCATTGCAGACTAGTCCTGAACATCGTCCGTGACGATTCTGTGACGCTCCGCCCCCGCACCTGAAAAATAAAGACTCTTTTCAAAATTAAATACCCCGATTTTTAGTAAAATTTTAATAAAAAATCCCTAATTAATTAAATTTGTTCTGAAGTTTCGCGCTTTTCGCTCCCCTTATACCCGGAGCACCCTACCGCAACCCCCTGCACGGTTTGCGCCCTTAAAAACCATCAAAAACGCGAAATATCGCACTTTTTCAAAATTTTTCTCCTTGGACCGAGGTTACTTGGTAAGTGACTTCGCCCATACATTTAATAAGAACAATTTTTTCAAAAAACTTTTCAGTGTGTTTACTGCTGCTGGTAGCATTGCAGACTAGTCCTGAACATCGTCCGTGACGATTCTGTGACGCTCCGCCCCCGCACCTGAAAAATAAAGACTCTTTTCAAAATTAAATACCCCGATTTTTAGTAAAATTTTAATAAAAAATCCCTAATTAATTAAATTTGTTCTGAAGTTTCGCGCTTTTCGCTCCCCTTATACCCGGAGCACCCTACCGCAACCCCCTGCACGGTTTGCGCCCTTAAAAACCATCAAAAACGCGAAAACTCGCCCCCCCACCCACCCTTTCTCGATCCGGTAGGTAACCTCGGTTTGCCCCCGTGACACCGAAATCCGTCAAATCAACCGATTTTGCTGCGGTTTTCGGCGGGATAGGCTGCCTATCGGTCGATTAGACCTATCGGGGCATACCCGGACTAGTATCGCCTTAGATTTTAATTTTTATCCGACAAAAACGGTTTTCTGACCGGTTTTTAAGTAGTCCGTAAGCGACAAGTGTTTTTATTTACACCCCAGTCTGCCCTTATTGGCATAGGTTTAAGGTGACAAGTTGGTCGTCTTATTGGACACCACTTTTAGTGCATGCGTGTCCTATTTTGACCTAGATTTAAGTTTTAGTGACAATTTATTGACGATTTTCGCCTTATTGGGCTCAGATTCTGTTTTAATTTATTCTATTTGAATTTTGTGTGTCCTTATTGACAGTTGAGTTGCTCTATTGAGCGCTCGCCATACGTACCTGATTTTAAACATTAATTATTTTGTAACCTGACAGTCCCTATTGACTTTTTATCATTTTTAATCAATTAATTATTTAATTTATTTATTTGTTTGCCGATTTTAATCTATTTATTTAAAATGCTGCGTACCCCCGCCAAACCTGCGTCCAACAAGGACACCCTCCTCATCACCCCTCCCGAAACGACCGACGCCCCCACCGTCTCATCGGTGCGCCGTAGCATCGGCGAGTGGGAGGCCGGGACATCGACCCAGACAGGCCCAAAGAAACCCCTCAATAGCACCTTTGCGGTAGTTACCACCAAAAAACCCACTTCCGTCGCACCAGAACCGGCAGCTCCGGCGGGCCCAACGAAGGCGAAGGCGAAGATGGCACCGGGTGGAAGTGCATCGATGCAGACCTTCGGGAGCCCGACGGAGAAGCCCGTTTATGCTGGTAGGGTCGCCGAGGCTAAAGCTTGCCTATCTAAAGCAAAGCTAAGCCTGGGTAACTCTCGGAACTTGAAAACAGACATCAAGGAGAACGTTACCCAGGCAATCGAGCGGCTCTACCAGCTGGTCAAGGAGGCGGAAGCGGAGGTGGGAAGAAGGGGTAAAAAGGATATCGGGAAGGATATCGGGAGAGAGCTAAGGCTGGAGAAGGAAAACTCTAAGGAAGGTGAAAAGAAGGAAAATGGGAACAGGGAAGGGGAATTAATGAAGAGGATGGAGGAACAGGCAAAATTGATAGAGGCCAATACAGTGAAGATGGAGGAACTGAGGAACATCATGGAGAAGCATAGTGCCTCTGTCTCGTCACTGGAGAGGGCCACCTACGCGAGAGTAGTGGCAGCAGGGACCAGAAACCAAATCCCGGTACAAGCGCCACTGCACTCGGTGGTGATCTCCTCCAGAGACGAGACGGAGACAGGGGAAGAGGTCTTGACCCACGTCCGGGGCGCGATTAACGCGAAGGACGGGTGGGTCAAGGTTGACAGGATAAGGAAGGCCAAGGATAGGAAGATCATTGTAGGGTGTGGTACTAGAGAGGAAAGGGATAAGGTGAAGGAGCGCCTGCTCAAGGAGGGTAGTGGTCGGCTCGTCGTAGAAGAGGTCCAAAATAAGGACCCGCTTCTGGTTTTGAAGGACGTGCTGTCGTACAACAGCGACGACGACGTCTTAAACGCCCTTCGAAACCAGAACCGGGGCCTTTTCGAGGGCCTCAAGAAGGAGGAGGTCCGGCTGGAGGTCCGCTTTCGGAAGAAAGCGAGGAACCCCCACGCCGGACATGTGGTGCTACGGGCCTCCCCCGCGATATGGTCGAGAGTAGTCGAGGCTGGAGCGGTGCACGTCGACCTGCAAAAGGTCAAAGCGGAGGACCACTCTCCGCTCGTGCAGTGCTCCCAATGCCTCGGCTACGGGCACGGGCGGCGGCTCTGCAAAGAGACCGTCGTCAAGTGTAGCCACTGCGGGGGGGCCCACATGAAGTCAGAATGCGCTGACTGGCTCGCCAAAGCGCCCCCATCGTGCATTAATTGCACGCGCGCCAAACTGGACCAGACCGAGCACAATGCCTTTAGCTCGGAGTGTCCAGTAAGGTGCAAATGGGACGCTTTGGCCCGGGCCAGTGTGGCGTATTGCTGAGGGCACCACAGCGGACCCCACCAGTAGCAAACCCATCAGGATAGCCCAGGCCAACCTCCAGCGGAAGAACCTCGCCACGAGTGAACTTCTGCTGGAGATGGATCGCAGGAAGCTGGACATCGCCTTGCTCCAGGAACCCTACGTGGGCGGGGCTCGAAGTATGAGGAGTCATAGGGGAGCTAGGATCTTCCAGAACACTGGACACGGGGAGGGCACTGTAAAGGCGGCAATTGCCGTCTTTAACCATGACCTGGATGTCATACAGTGCCCAAAACTCACCACCAACAACATCGTGGTGGTGAGGATCCGTACCAGTGCCTGGGAGATCACAGTAGTCTCCTACTACTTCGAGCCAGACCAGCCCATAGGGCCATACCTGGAGCACCTCGAGGCGATAGCTGAACAGCTCGGGCCCGGATCTATCCTGATCGGGGGAGACGCAAATGCGAAAAGCAGCTGGTGGGGAAGCGGTCGAGCCGACCACCGAGGAGAAGAGTTTGCAGGCGCTCTTGAAGACCTGGGCCTGCAGGTACTCAATGACGGCGACACCCCGACCTTCGACACCTGGCGGGGTGGTCAACACTACTCGAGCCACGTTGACGTGACGGCCTGCACTACGGACCTGCTCAATCTGGTGGAGGACTGGAGAGTTCTAGAGGATCTCACGAGCTCGGACCACAACGGCATTACCTTTAGCATAAGGCTAAAGAGGGCGAAAGGGATGCATGTAAGTAGGACCACAAGACTCTACAACACGAAAAATGTAGACTGGGACCAGTTTCGCGAGAAACTGGCCCAGCTCAAACAAGAACATAAAATTAATAAAATCGAAATTGATAAAATTACAACAGCACAAGTTTTAGAGACATATTTGGCAAAATATTTAGATGCAGTAACAGAGTCTTGTGGTCAATGCATCCCTAAAAAGAAGAGTAAGGAGAAGCTTACCATGCCGTGGTGGTCCGAGGAACTCGCAGAGATGAAGAAGAGAGTCACCACCAGAAAGCGCAGGATCCGATGTGCAGCGCCAGTCCGAAGAGCGAAAGTCGTCAATGAGTACCTGCAGGCGAAGGAGGAGTACCACGCCGCGGCTCAAAAAGCCCAGACAGAGAGTTGGAAGGACTTCTGTGGGAAGCAGGACAGGGAAGGGGTGTGGCAGGGCATATACAGGGTGCTGGGGAAAACTGCCACCAGGCAGGAGGACCCGCCCTTGGTGAAGAACGGGAAAGAGATGACCCAGGCGGAGTCCGCGCAGTTGTTGGCGGACACCTTCTACCCGGAGGACCTGGAGTCGGAGGATAACGCTGACCACCGTCGGACCAGAGCAAAGGCCGAGCACGTAAATGGCTGGGCCAATGATGAACAATTGGACCCGCCATTTACGTTACACGAGCTGAAGTCCGCGGTGGAAAGCTTCGATCCCAAAAAGGCCCCCGGGTCGGACGGTTTTACCGCCGACATCTGCAGCCAGGTCATCTCCCAAGACCCCGAACTTCACCTTGCCCTGCTAAACAAGTGCCTTGAACTGTCCTGCTTCCCAAGCACCTGGAAAGAGGCCACGGTAGTCGTCCTGCGAAAACCCGGCAAGGACGACTACCGTGACTCCAAAGCATACCGGCCCATAGGGCTCCTCTCAGTGATGGGGAAGATCTTCGAGAAGATGGTGGTCCGAAGGTTGCAATGGCACCTGATTCCCCGGATGAGTACTCGCCAGTACGGATTCATGCCCCAGAAGAGCACCGAGGACTCCCTCTATGACCTGATGCGTCAGATCCGTGGTAACCTAGCTGACAAGAAGCTGGTTACCATGGTGTCGCTGGACATAGAGGGAGCCTTCGATAGCGCCTGGTGGCCTGCGATCCGAGTCCGACTGGCTGAGGAAAAGTGTCCGGTGAATATCAGGAGGCTGTTAGACAGCTACCTTCGGGACCGGAAGGTCAGGGTGAGGTACGCCGGTGAGGAGCACGCCAAAAGCACCCATAAGGGATGCGTGCAGGGCTCCATCGGCGGACCCATCCTGTGGAACCTTCTTCTCGACCCATTGCTGAGAGGACTCCAAGGACGAGGCGATTATTGCCAGGCGTATGCCGACGATGTCGTCCTCGTCTTTGCCGATGACACGGCGCTGGAGGTCCAGAGACGTGCCAATGCCGCCCTCGAGTATGTTCGGGAGTGGGGTGTCAAAAACAAGCTGAAGTTCGCGCCGCACAAGACAAAGGCTATGCTGCTGACGCGGAAGCTGAAGTTTGACACACCACTCCTGCGCATGGGAGGGGTCGACATTGGCATGTCCGACGAGATCAAGATCTTGGGGCTCACGATTGACAAGAAGCTTACGTTCAACGCCCACACCGCGAACATCTGTCGGAGGGCGTTGAACATCTATAAGCAGTTGTCGCGAGCCGCCAAGATCAGCTGGGGACTCCACCCTGACGTTATCCGTGTGATCTACACGGCAGCGGTGGAGCCAGTGATCTCGTACGCCTCCAGCGCCTGGTCGTCGGCAACCAAGAAACTTGGAGTGCAGAGGCAGCTGAACGCAGTCCAGAGAGGATTCGCGCAGAAGTTGTGTGGGGCCTATCGCACCGTCTCCCTGAACGCGGCACTGGTGCTGGCTGGGATACTACCTCTCGACCTCAAGATACAGGAGGCAGCCGCCCTGTATGAGGCAAAGAGAGGAGTTCCCCAGACAGCGCTAGGCGATCGGGAGGTGGAGCGAAGGGTTGCCCCCGCCGAAGCCCCGCATCCGGCAGAGCATATGAGCCTGGAGTTCATGTGCCTGGTGGACCAACAGCAAGTGCAAGACCGCGTACATCACGCGGTCCAAGTGTACACGGATGGCAGCAAGATTGAGGGCAAGGTCGGGGCCGCACTTTCTTTGAGAAGAAGTGGGGTCGAGACTCGAGCCCTCAAACTTAAGCTGCCATCGCACTGCACGGTCTACCAGGCGGAACTCCTGGCCATATGTCACGCCACGAGGTTGATCCTCGGATGCGGTGAGGCTCGCTGCGCGATCCTCAGCGACTCGCGTTCCGCCTTGGAGACGCTGGTCAGCGCGACATCCCCCCACCCCCTGGCTGTAGAAGCCCGGCGTAACATCCGCCAATGCACACTCCAGAACAGGGAAGTCTCCCTGTTCTGGATCAAAGCACACGCGGGGTTGGAGGGGAACGAGCGCGCGGACCAGCTAGCCAAGGAAGCTGCTCTGCACTCCAAGAAGAGGCCGGAGTATGACGGGTGCCCGGTTTCATTCGTCAAGCGAGAGCTACGCAAGCACTCGCTTGACGAATGGAACCGGAGATATAAAACCGGTACAACCGCACGGGTCACCAAGACGTTCCTCCCCGACGCAGAGGAGGCGTACAGGATTGTCCGACAGCTCCGCCCACGGGGCGTGTTGACGCAGTTGCTGACGGGGCACGGTGGGTTCTCCGAATACTTGCACAGGTTCAAGTGTAAGGAGGACCCATCGTGCTTCTGTGAGCCGGGCGTGAGCCAAACCGTCGGACACATCCTCGCCGAGTGCCCTGCCTTCGGAAGGGAACGTCTTGATGCAGAAATGGAATTAGGCCAAAAAATTTACGAAGGAAATCTTGGGAACCTGCTACGGGACAAGGCGACCCGGTGTAGGTTCCTCAGATTCTCCATTATCATTGGGGAGATTTGCATAGCAAGAAATAGGGTATAAATATTAAGGTATATAATAGACAAAGAAAATTAGTAGAGAAGCAGAAAATTTAAATAACAGCACATAAATACAGCATAGTAATAATTGGAAGTAAAGACATGAAGAGATAAATAAAATAGCAGAAATAAGCAAGTAAAAATACACAAAACTAAGTAATAATAAAGAAAACAAATAAAGATACTGAAACAATAAATTGGAAAACGTTGAGATAAATATACAAGTGGATAAAACAAGAACACGGCAAACAAATAACTCTGACCGATCCCTGTCAGAGAACACTGGAAAAGCCTAAAGGGCTGCAAAAAAAAAAAAAAAAAAAAAAAAAAAAAAAAAAACCTAACCTAACCTAACCTAACCTAACCTAACCTAACCTAACCTAACCTAACCTAACCTAACCTAACCTAACCTAACCTAACCTAACCTAACCTAACCTAACCTAACCTAACCTAACCTAACCTAACCTAACCTAACCTAACCTAACCTAACCTAACCTAACCTAACCTAACCTAACCTAACCTAACCTAACCCAATACTGTGCAAATTGAATTTCAATACTTTTCTTGTATAAATTTAAATAAATAACTTCACTAAACGCTGTGCAAATAGATTGTTGTTATATTTACTACAAACAAAATAGAAAAATTGAATACTTACATCAATTATCAACAAATTATTCGTAAATCTGCAAATAAAAATCTGCACACTAGTAACACTGTGCAAAACACCAGTTCTAGAACATTCCTTACCAATTACTGTTAATTCTCAATAGTCAATTGTAATACTGTGCAAATTGAATTTCAATACTTTCCCTGTACAATTTTTTTAAAATTAACTTCACTAAACGCTGTGCAAATTGATTGCACGACAAACAAGATTGAATAAAGGAAAAAAAAAAAAAAAAAAAAAAAAAAAAAAAAAAAAAAAAAAAAAAAATTACATACAAGGCCCCGTCCCGCAAGAGACACATTAATTAAGTCTAAGACTGTTAATTTTATTTTATTTTATTTGGACAAAATTGGTTTATTGACCAGTTTTTACTAGTTTTAAGACTATTCGTGTCCCTCTTGACACTTTAGACTGCCGATATTGGCCTAGTACTTAGTGACCTCTGGAGTGTCTTCTTGGGTACCCAATTTAGCTTAGTTTTTGTAGTCGGTAGTCGGTATAAGTACTTTGTATTGTATAACTATTTAAATACGGTCTTTTGACGAATTTTAGAAATAAATTTATAATCTAAATTTTTATCGACAGGAGTCTTCTGGGGCTCCTTTTAATTGTATAATTTGACTTTATTTTACTATTATTGACTTTTATTACTTCTGAACTTTGCGACCGTTATTATACTTATATTTGTGTTATATTTTACCGACGTATTGGGCCCAAATTCTGTTTTTATTCTGTTTTATTTTAACTCGGTGTCCCTATTGACAGCTGAGTTGTAATACTAAGCGCTCCCTATAAGTACCTGATCCAAACAATAATTAATTGTAATATAACAGTCCATATTGACCTTTTAACCATTTTATTTGAATTCAATTTTATTCAATTCTATTTATTTGCTGTTTTGATTTATTTATTTATTTACTTTTCGTGCAAAAATGATGCGTACTCCCGCCAAACCAACGTCCAACAAGGGCACCCTCCTCATCACCCCTCCCGAAAAGATCGACCCCCCCACCGTGTTATCTGTGCGTCGTAGTATCGGGGAGTGGGAAGCGGGGACGTCGACCAAAACAGCCCCCGCGAACAAACCGCTGAACAGCACCTTCGCGGTGGTCACCGCAAGAAAATCCCTAGAACCGGCGGCTCCGGCGGGCCCACCGAAACCGAAAGCGAAGATGGCACCGGGCGGAAGTGCGTCGACGCTGGCTTTCGGGAGCCCGACGGAGAAGCCGGTTTACGCTGGTAGAGTCGCCGAGGCTAAAGCTTGCCTAACAAAAGCAAAGCTAAACCTGGGTAACTCGCGGAACCTTAAGACGGACATTAAGGAAGCGGTTACCCAGGCCCTCGAGCGGCTCTACCAGCTAGTCAAGGAGGCGGAGGGTGAGAGGGTGAAGGAGAAGGGAAAGGAGAAGATTGTGAGAGGGGCCAAGGTCACGGAAGAGGAATTGCCGCAGCCGCAGGTAAAGGATAACGGAAAGGAGGGACTGGACTTGGCCAAACAGCTAGAGGAGCATGGAAGGCTCATCAGAGAGAGCAGTGAGAGGATGGAGAAGCTGCACTCCCTGATGGAGCGCGTCTCTGCCTCGTCCGTGGAGAGGGCCAGCTATGCGAGTGTGGCGGCGGCAGGACCCCAGAAGGGAGTCCCGACTCCAGCCGCGCTGCACTCCGTAGTGGTCACCTCCACGAACGAGAAAGAGACGGGAGAGGAGGTCCTGACCCAGATCCGCCAAGCCATTAATGCCAAGGATGGCTGGGTAAAGGTGGATCGGGTCAGGAAGGCCAAGGACAGGAAGGTGATCGTCGGCTGCGGCAGCCTCGAGGAGAGGGAGAAGGTGAAGGAGCGCCTGCAAAAAGGATCGAAGGGTCGACTCGTCGTGGAGGAGGTCCGGAACAAGGACCCGCTCCTGATTCTGAAGGACGTGCTGTCGTACAACAGCGACGACGACGTCATAAACGCCCTTCAGAATCAGAACCGGGACCTGTTCGAGGGCCTCAAAAAGGAGGACGTCCGGCTGGAGGTCCGCTTTCGAAGGAAAGCGCGGAACCCCCACGCCGGACACGTGGTTATGCGGGTGTCCCCAGCAATCTGGTCGAGAGTAGTCGAGGCCGGGGCGCTGCACGTCGACCTACAAAAGGTCAAAGCGGAGGACTACTCCCCGCTCGTGCAGTGCTCCATGTGCCTCGGCTACGGGCACGGGCGGCGGCTCTGCAAAGAGACCGTCGTCAAGTGTAGCCATTGCGGGGGCGCCCACACGAAGTCCCAATGCGCTGACTGGCTCTCCAATGCAGTCCCACGATGCTGCAACTGCAGCAGCGCCAAGCTGGACCAGACCGAGCACAACGCGTTCAGCTCGGAGTGTCCAGTGAGGCGCAAGTGGGATGCATTGGCCAGAGCCAGTGTAGCGTATTGCTAAGGGCACCACGGAGGACCCCACCAGTAGCAAACCGATCAGGATGGTCCAGGCCAACCTCCAGCGGAAGAACCTCGCCACGAGCGAACTTCTGCTGGAGATGGTCAACCGAAAGCTGGACGTCGCGTTGCTCCAGGAGCCCTATGTGGGTGGAGCTCGAAGTATGAAAAATCACAGGGGCGCTAGGATCTTCCAGAACGCTGGTCACGGGGAGGGCACTGTAAAGGCGGCAATCGCCGTCTTGAACCATGACTTGGACGTCATACAGTGCCCAAAACTCACCACCAACAACATCGTGGTGGTGAGGATCCGTACCAGCGCCTGGGAGATCACAGTCGTCTCCTACTACTTCGAGCCAGACCAGCCCATAGGGCCATACCTGGAGCACCTGGACGAGATCATCAGCCAGCTCGGGCCAGGATCCATCCTGATCGGAGGAGATGCAAATGCAAAAAGCAGCTGGTGGGGAAGCGGACGAGTCGACCCACGGGGGGAGGAATTTGCAGGCGCTCTCGAAGACCTAGGCCTGCAGGTACTCAACGACGGCGACACCCCGACCTTTGACACCTGGCGGGGTGGTCAACGATTTTCCAGCCACGTTGACGTGACGGCCTGCTCATCGGATCTGCTCAACTTGGTGGAGGACTGGAGAATCCAGGAAAGCCTCACGAGCTCGGACCACAACGGCATTACCTTCAGCCTCAGACTGAAGAGAGCCAAGGGGATGCACATTCATAGGACCACAAGACTCTATAACACCAAAAAGGCAAACTGGGACCAGCTTCACGTGAGGCTGGCCCAGTTAAAAGCCACCAACAAAATTAATTTGGAAGAAATTTGCAAAATTCACAACAAACAGGATTTGGAAATATTTTTGGAAAATTATTTAGGTCATATTACAGAGTCTTGTGGTCTATGCATCCCCAAAAAGGTAATGAAAGAAAATCTTACCTTGCCGTGGTGGTCCGAGGATCTCGAGAGGATGAAGAGGGAGGTCTCCACTAAGAGGCGCAGGATCCGGTGCGCAGCGCCAGTCAGGAGAAGCAAAGTCGTCGATGAGTACCTGCAGGCAAAAGAGGGCTACGAAGCCGCAGCAAAGCGAGCTCAGACGGAGAGCTGGAAGAGCTTCTGTGGGAAGCAGGACAAGGAAGGGGTGTGGCAGGGCATCTACAGGGTGTTGGGGAAAACTGCCTCTAGGCAGGAGGACCAACCCCTGGTGAAGGACGGGAAGGAGATGTCCCAGGCGGAATCCGCGCAGTTGTTGGCGGATACGTTCTACCCGGAGGACCTTGTGAGCGAGGACAATGCTGACCACCGTCGGACTCGAGCAACAGCCGAGCACGTAAACGGTTCGGCACATGATGAACAACATGATCCGCCGTTTACGTTGCACGAGCTGAAGTCCGCGGTGGACAGCTTTGATCCGAAGAAGGCCCCCGGGTCGGACGGTTTTACCGCCGACATCTGCAGCCAGGTCATCTCCAAAGACCCCGAACTTCACCTTGCCCTGCTAAACAAATGCCTAGAATTGTCCTGCTTCCCACGAGTCTGGAAGGAGGCCACGGTGGTCGTCCTGCGAAAACCCGGCAAGGGCGACTACCGTGACTCCAAAGCTCACCGGCCGATTGGACTCCTCTCGGTAATGGGAAAGATCTTCGAGAAGATGGTGGTCCGAAGACTGCAATGGCACCTGATTCCCCGGATGAGTACTCGCCAGTACGGATTCATGCCCCAGAAGAGCACCGAGGACTCCCTCTATGACCTAATGCAGCACATACGTGGTAACCTAGCCGACAAGAGGCTGGTTACCATGGTGTCGCTGGACATAGAGGGAGCCTTCGATAGCGCCTGGTGGCCTGCGATCCGGGTCCGTCTGGCTGAGGAAAAGTGTCCGGTGAATCTTAGGCGTGTCATTGACAGCTATCTTTCGGACCGAACCGTGAGGGTGAGGTACGCCGGTGAGGAGTACGCCAAGAGCACCCACAAGGGTTGCGTACAAGGCTCCATCGGCGGCCCCACCCTCTGGAACCTACTCCTCGACCCATTACTGAGAGGACTCCAACACCGGGGCGACTACGCCCAGGCTTACGCCGACGACGTAGTACTGGTGTTCGCCGGCGACACGGCGCTGGAGGTACAGCGACGTGCCAATGCCGCCCTCGCGTATGTCCGGGAGTGGGGTGTCAAAAACAAGCTGAAGTTCGCGCCACAAAAAACGAAAGCAATGCTGCTGACGCGGAAGCTGAAGTTTGACACGCCACTCCTGAGCATGGGCGGGGTCGACATTGGCATGTCGGATGAGATAAAGATCTTGGGGCTCACTATAGACAGAAAACTGACGTTCAACGCCCACACCTCGAACATCTGTAGGAGGGCGTTGAACCTATACAAGCAGTTGTCTCGAGCCGCCAAGGTCAGCTGGGGCCTCCACCCGGACGTGATCCGTGTCATATACACGGCCGCGGTGGAGCCAGTTATCTCATACGCCTCCAGCGCCTGGGCGCCGGCGACGAAAAAACTTGGAGTGCAGAAGCAGCTGAACGCAGTCCAACGAGGTTTCGCGCAGAAGCTGAGTGGGGCCTATCGCACCGTCTCCCTGAACGCGGCACTAGTGCTGGCTGGGATACTACCCCTCGACCTCAGAATACAGGAGGCAGCCGCCCTGTACGAGGCGAAGAGGGGAGTTCCCCAGACAGTGCTGGGCGATCGGGAGATGGAGCGGCGAGTGGCCCCCACAGAAGCTCCGCATCCGGCCGAACATTTGAGCCTGGAGTTCGTGAGCCTGGTGGACCAGCAACAAGTGCAAGACCGCGTACACCACGCGGTCCAGATATACACAGATGGCAGTAAGATTGAGGGCAAGGTCGGGGCCGCACTGACTCTGATGAGCAGTGGGGTCGAGACTCGAGCCCTCAAACTTAAGCTGCCATCGCACTGCACGGTCTACCAGGCGGAACTCCTGGCCATATGCAAGGCCACGAGGATTTTCCTCCAATGCGGGAGCGACAGCTGCGCGATCCTCAGCGACTCGCGTTCGGCCCTGGAAACGCTGGTCAACGCTAGTTCCCCTCACCCCCTGGCTGTGGAAGCACGCCACAACATCCGGCTCGCCAAACTCCAGAACAGGGAAGTATCCCTGTTCTGGATCAAAGCACATGCGGGGTTAGAGGGGAACGAGCGAGCGGACCAGCTGGCCAAGGAAGCTGCTCTGCACTCCAAGAAGAAACCAGACTACGACGGGTGCCCGGTTTCATTCGTCAAGCGAGAGCTTCGCGAGCGCTCGCTTGACGAATGGAACCGGAGATACAAGTCCGGCTCAACAGCTGCCGTAACCAAAACGTTCCTTCCCGACGCTGTGGAGGCGTACAGGATTGTCCGACAGCTCCGCCCAGCGGGCGTGTTGACGCAAGTGCTCACGGGGCACGGCGGGTTCTCCGAATACTTGCATAGATTCAAGTGTAAGGAGGACCCATCGTGCTTCTGTGAGCCGGGCGTGAGCCAAACCGTCGGACACATCCTCGCCGAGTGCCCAGCCTTCGGGAAGGAACGTTTTGAAACTGAGATGGAAGTGGGCTCGGCTTTAAAAGCCGAGAATTTTGGTCGGCTCCTTAAATGCAAGGAAAGTAGAGACAAATTTCAAAAGTATTGTGTCTCGGTCGCGAGCCGAGCAATTAGTAAAAATAAATAGTTACATTTACCATTTGGCAAACTAGGCAAAATTTTAAGCACAAAATAATAATAGAAAGTTCTTATATAAGTAGAGTAAAATATAAAATCAGTAAATAAATAAATCAAGCATATATAAATTAAACGATAAGCAAAGTCTCTGCAAACTGCAGAGGACGCAGAATATAAAAAAAAAAAAAAAAAAAAAAAAAAAAAAACCTAACCTAACCTAACCTAACCTAACCTAACCTAACCTAACCTAACCTAACCTAACCGGAGGCGGCTCTGCACTCCAAGAAGAGGCCGGACTACGACGGGTGCCCGGTTTCATTCGTCAAGCGAGAGCTCCGTAGCGCCTCGCTTGAAGAATGGAACCGGAGATACAAATCTGGCTCTACGGCTGGAGTAACGAAGACGTTCCTTCCCGACGCCGTGGAGGCATACAGGCTGGTCCGAAAGCTCCGCCCGGCGGGCGTGATGACGCAAGTACTCACGGGGCACGGTGGGTTCTCAGAGTACCTGCACAGGTTCAAGTGCAAGGAGAACCCATCGTGTTTCTGTGAGCCGGGCGTGAGCCAAACAGTCGGACACGTCCTTGCCGAGTGCCCGGCCTTCGGGAAGGAGCGCTTCGAAGCGGAGATGCGGCTGAACAAGGACATCAGGGTAGACGGTTTCGCGGCGCTGCTGAGGTGTCCACGGTCGCGAAACATGTTTGTGGATTTCTGTAAAAAAGTAAGTATAACTGTTATACAGAGAAATAAAAGTTAACTTCTCACAATACCTAGTAGGTATTGTGAGAAGTTAACTAGAGCTGAAACAAAATAAAAATTAGAAAGTAAATAAGTAGATTGAAGAAGCAAAGAGCAAAATCAGTCATGGAAATTTGAAGGAGTAAATATAGAGAATAAATAGATAACAAATTGTAAATAAATATAATGGAATTTTAAAATGATAGATAGTAGATTCAAAATAGAAATATGAAATTATATTAGAAACTTAACGTAAAATAGAGTATAAATTAAAGATAGAAACATAAAAGGCAAAACAAAATCTCTGGCTTCGTCAGAGGACAAGTGGCTAAAACAAAAAAAAAAAAAAAAAAAAAAAAAAAAAAAAAACCTAACCTAACCTAACCTAACCTTTTTTTTTTTTTTTTTTTTTTTTTTTTTTTTTTTTTTTTTTACGTGGTAAAATCCTTTATGGATACGCACCCCTGCCACGGGGGCAGCAGGGGGGTTATGTGGGACTCCCACCCACTAAACATCCACGGTGTTCCTCCACATCGCCTGAGCGGGGGGGCTCGGGACCGCAAGATACACGCACCGACGCCCCCTCCAGCGACTGGTCTTTTCGACCCCTCTCCTGGTACCTGGCTGAACCTGGCTTTTCTCTCCTTTCTCGGTTCCGGAACCGAGACCTGGCTTTTACAGTGCCGTCACCTTTAGGGGGGGCGCGGTTCCGCATTCGCACGGTCCCGAGGGCCCCCCCAGCAACGACAAATACCTGGCATCTGGCATCTGGCATCTCCTGGCTTTTACAGTGCCGTCACCTTTATGGGGGGCGCGGTTCCGCATTCGCACGGTCCCGAGGGCCCCCCCAGCAACGACAAATACCTGGCATCTCCTGGCTTTTACACTACCAATCGCCGTTCCGGGCGGGCGCAGGACCGCTTTCGCACGGTCCCGTGGCCCCCCCCGGCGACTGGCAGACACCTGGCCGGATGGCTTGACACTTGGGAGGACGCTTCAGGAACACGAGAGCGTCCTACAACCGCGAGGGCCATGCGTTGGCGCCGAGACCCCCGTCCCGACGCCCGCGGCCCTCTAGGGAGGCATGAGCCGTTCCTCGGCTCGCCTCCTACGGCCGGTCCTGCGGCGGCGGTGTGGGGCTGCGAGAGGATCGTCCTCCCTTGCCCGCTCCGCCGCCTCCTTCTGCGAGATGACGTTCTCGCAGAATGACACGGCCGCATGCCAAGCCAAAGAGCTGCCGACCATGGCCTTGACCAAGGAAGGCAGCGTGGGGTCTCCTCCGATAGTGGCGGCGAGGACATCGCGCTGCACCGACCACGCCGGGCACTGCTCCAGCGTGTGTTGCGCGGTGTCCTCGTCGCCGCCGCACTCATGGCACCTAGGGGTCGCTTCCCTCTGCGCCACTCCGTGCAGGTACTTCCCGAAACATCCGTGTCCGGACAGTACCTGCACGAGGCGGTAGGTGAGCGACCCGTGCTTGCGGCTGATCCAATCCTTGAGGACCGGGCGAATGGCCTCAATGGTCAGACGCCCGGCCTCCGGCTCCGCGAGCCGCTCCTGCCACTCGACCAGCGCACGTTCTTGCGCCTGCTGCCGCTCGCGCCTCGTGTCTTCGGGCGCGGCAGCCCCGCCGTCTGCTCGGGCCTCAGCACTCCGCCGATAGACGGCTGCGAGCACCTTGGCCTCGAGGTCCCAGGGTGGGGTCCCCGCCAGTACGCAGGCCGCGCCGTGCGAGATAGTGCGGTATCCGCGGATCACCCTGGTCGCCATGACCCGCTGCGGTCTCCGAAGCAGGGTCATATTGCGGCGATCCAGGGCTTCCGCCCACACCGGCGCGCCGTACAGGGCCATCGACCTCACCACCCCGGTGTACAGACGACGGCAGCACGTTCGTGGTCCTCCAGTGTTCGGCAGGAGCCGGCTAAGCGCACCAGCCGCAGCGACGAGTTTGGGGGCGAGGCGCTTAAAGTGCGCGTGGAACTTCCACCTGCCGTCGAGTACGAGGCCGAGATATTTCATCTCGGCCCCTACCTCGACGGCAACGCCCCCTACGTCTAGCTGCGCCCCCACTGGTGGCTTCCTGCGAGGCCCGTGGAAACACAGGGCTTCAGTCTTGCTGAGGGCTACCTTTAGGCCCAACTGCCGGATCCGGTCTATGACGATCGCCACTCCGGTCTCCGACAGAAGGGTCGCCTCGGCATAGTTCGCCGCTCTTGCTGTGACAAGAGTGTCGTCTGCGTAGCACACCACGTCGACTCCGGCCGGAAGAGCGCCACGCAGCGCCCAGTCATATCCGATGTTCCACAGGAGCGGGCCAAGCACCGATCCCTGTGGAACACCGCATGCGACGCGCTGACGTAGAAGCTCACCGGCCCCGTCTACGCACACGACACTCCTGCCCAGCAGGTAGTCCTCGAGGACTCGTCGGAGGTACTCCGGAACCCGATGGTACCGGAGCGCCTCAGCCACGCAGCTGAAGGGCAGGGTGTTGAATGCGTTGGAGATGTCGAGGGACACCGCCAACACCACCCCGCCCTCTGCGACAGCTGCTTGCGAGAGGGACTTCACGCGCATCACGGCGTCGACCGTGGAGCGTCCCTCTCGGAAGCCGTATTGGCTGGTGGCCAGATCGGGCCCCATCGTGCGTAAGTGGTCTGTGATGCGGGCAGCTATTATTCGCTCGAATAGCTTGCCCGCCTCATCCAGCAGCACGATGGGCCGCATCGCTGACGACGAGCCCGGAGGACGTCCCTCCTTCGGCAGCAAGACTAGCAAGCCCTGCTTCCAGATCGAGGGGAACTGTCCACGCGCAAGACACGCGTCGAGCAGTCCCCTGAAGCGGGCCTCTAGCGTGTCCAGGGCCTTGACCAACGCGCGGCCTGGAACCCCGTCGGGCCCTGGTGCGGTCTTTTTGGCGCGGAGCCGTAGGATCGCCGCCCCCATTTCGCCATCCGAAATGGGGGGTACGGGGGCGGCATCCGTGTCACGTCCGGTGGGTGGCGGCGCCATCCCCGGCGGCTGAAAGTCAGCACTGGCGGGGAATAGCGCCGCGACGACTTCCCTGAGGAGGCGGGGCTGGAGAGACTCGGTGAGTGGGGCGGCCCGCTCGCGCATCTGCTTCCGCGCGTGACGGTAGGGGCGGCCCCACGGATCCCGGTTCAGCTCATCCAGCATCTCTTCCCGGCCTCGGGTCTTGGCTTGTGCGATGGCCAGCTGCAGAGTCTTCTTACAAGACGTGTAAGCATCGTACAGCTGGCCCTCGCTTGCCTCGTCGCGCGCGCGCCGCCTGCGACACCTCTGGTACTCGCGGCGCGCTTCGGCGCAGTCCCTACGGAGGTCTGCGATCTCCGCCGACCACCAGTACACCTCTCTACGTGGTGGCCGGCGCCGCGCGCGCGGCATTGCCGCGTCGCATACCTCCGTCATCGTCTCCTGGAACCACGCCGCTTGGTCTTCCACGTCGTCTGTGCGCGACTGAGGCTGGCACCAAGACCTTACAATGGCCGCCTCCTCAAGCAAGTCGTAGTCAATTTTTGCCAGCGCCCACCTTGGGAAAGGTGACCGTCGTCCACCGGTACGACGGCTTCTTGCCTCCGTCGTGGGGGAGACGCTGAACCGGATATAACGGTGATCCGACAGCGTCTCGACCCCATCGAGGACCCGCCAGCCCTGGACTCGCGTCGCGACAGCAGGAGATGCGAACGAGATGTCCACGATAGACTCTCCCTGCTGCCGCACGCAGGTACTGACAGAGCCCCGATTTAGGACGGAGACTCCGATGAGAGCCGCCCATTCCTCGAGGGTTTCGCCGCGAGCGTCCGTGGCCGGACAGCCCCACATCATTGACTTAGCGTTGAAGTCTCCCAGGACGAATACCGGCAGCGGTGAAGCTCGTCTCACCGCCGCCCCAACCTCGTCCAGGAAGGCTTCAAACTCGATGAGGGGTCTGTTGGGGGAGAAGTACACCCCGATGAAGGCGAACCCCCCCCAGGCCACGACGACGAAACCCTGGCCCCTCTCCTTGAGGGAGAGGTCCCCTGCGCTTGCGATGGCAACGGTTCCCGTAGCATCGCCCGCCCAGTTTGACCTGGACGGAACGAAGTAGGGTTCCGCCACCACCGCAACGTCCACCGACCACTCCAGCAGGGACTGCAGGAATAGATCCTGAGCCCGAGCGGAGTGGTTGAGGTTCCCCTGCAGGACCTTCGTAGGGCGACTATTTGCCATCGGCGGTCACCTTCCCCTGACCAGCTGGCTGAGCTGGTTTGGCAGCGGCGGGGGCTATACCCCCCGTGGGCGCTGGCTTACGGCGATTGCCCGGCTTGACCGGCGTGGCTTTGCAGGCCTTGCTGCCCGCCACATGATCCGCCGGTCTGCCCGCTTCGGCACATAGGGCGCAGTGCGGTGCCGCTGAGCACTCGCGCGCCTTGTGGCCGGGCTTACCGCAGCGGTAGCATAGATCGCTGCGGTCCACAGACGATGAGCACTGTGGTGCCACGTGCCCATTCCGGTGACACCGGAAGCAGCGGGTGGGCTTGCGCAGCAGGAGCGTCACTCGGGCGCTCACCCAACCCACTAGCAGCCGGCCCGAGACAGTGAGTGCCTTGGCAGTTGCGATCGGGCAGCTCACCCACAGTGCTCCAAGGCCTGAGGGGGTCGCACGGACTTCTCCGGTCTTGACGACCCCCTCTGCACAGCCCGTTGCTCGGGCAATCGCCGCAGTCACGTCACTGGCAGACACTGAGTCGTCCAGCCCGGAGATGCGCAACTCGGCGCGCCTCTCGGGTCTGGACACCCGAACGTCATCGGCGCTCAGCGTCTGCCTTATCTTCTCGGCCAGGGCCTCTGCCCTCTGGTCATTCGCCGACCCCGCCACTTCAAGTATTCGGGCCCCCGTTGCCGCCTTCCTAATGCGGATGTGGGGGATCCCTATGTCAGGGAGGGAGATCTTTTCCCTGAGGTCGGCGATGACCGAGGCATACTTGAGCCCCCTCTGTTCTGCCGCAGGCTGCAGCGTGATCACCACTGCAGCCGTTTTGGGGGGGCGAAGCTTGGCCTCTCTAGGCTGGGCTACCTTGCCCTTTCTACTGGGTTTGGGTGGGTTTGGGAGAAGCGGGACTTTTGGAGTCTTCTCTTTTGCTCCCTTCTTTCTTCCCCCCGTCCTCCCTACCACTTTGGCCCAGGTTTCTACTGGGGTCGAAGCCGCTTGCGCTACCGAAGGGCGCTCAGTTGTAGCGCCAGGTAGCTCTTGGCCTGGTGCCACTCGTCGCCCTCGCTTGCGGCGCCTGCCGCGCTTAGCCGGCTCGACCCCAGATGTCCTGGCCACGGTCGCCTTCTGTGTGGGAATGGCTTCATTGCCACGTTCGCCTTGAGAGGGGCAGAGGCGCTTCTCCAAAGCCTCGAACCTCTGTTCCATGGCCGCCATTACTGAGGCGGCCACGTCCTGTTCCGGTGGTGGCGGAGTTCCACGAGCTGGTGGAGGCTGCTGCGGCCTGGTGTTAGATGGTGCCGCCCGTGTGCATGTGAGCTCCACTCGCAACGCAGCCACTTCGGCGCGCAGGAGGTCGTTATCCGCCCGCAGAGCAGCGACTTGAGCTACCTCTGCTCGTAGGCGCTCCACCTCCGCCTGTAGTTTCCGCGTCTCGAGAGTGGCGGTGCTCTCAAAGAGTTTGCCGCTCGCCACTTCGATCGCTGCCGCAGCTGACTTGAGGGCCCGCACACAGGTGCCCTTAAGACGCCCCGACTTGGCAGCAACGTCGCAGATATTTTTTGCCTCTGTGATTATTATATCTCTGTAAGCTGCTGCCGTCGGGTCTCGTAGCCGGATCTCCTCCTCAATGCCCCGCCGTCTGCGTTCTTCCTCCGCCTTGCGGTTGGCTTGCACCGCAGGCGACGAGGGCCCATTGCTGTCGCTGCGAATAAAGGAGCAGCGCCTGGCCTCGCGTTCCGAAGCCGCGGACGCGAAAGAAGAGTCGCTGTCGCCCTGCTCCTGGACTTCTGGCCGCAGCGTCACGTCGGCTCGTTGTGTTTTTGCCGCAAATCGCCCTCGTCCATCTCTAGCTGGCTTAGGCCGGTTTCGGGCCGCCAGTGCCCGACGATTGATAGGAGGTGCCGTTTCACACGTCACCTCTTCCGAGCCGGGCAGGTCGTCGCCCGAGGAAGGGCACGTCGATCGACGGCCTCCTGATTCGTCGCGAGCCCAGAACCTCTGAGCCTTGTCTCGGGAGCTGGTCTCTCCTGAGGTTTCGGTGTCCGTTATGGGAAAGCCAAGTCGTTGTTCACGGGGGTCAGCGGCATGCTGACCTCCGACGCATTTTGTGCCCCCCCCAGATACTGTGGGGCAGCCCGAAGCCGAGGCTTCGGGGCGGGATTTACCCGCCTGGAGATTTGTGTTCAATTTGCGTGTCGTCATTTTTGGGTTTTTTTCTCCTCCTCATCATTGTGTAACAGTAGAGTGGTTTTTGCATGTGAAGTATGTGAGTGTGTGAACGTGAGGGTGTGTGATGTGTAGTGTATCTGTAGAGTGTGGGTGGTGTGTGTGCACTGTCGGGACTGGCCATCTCGCCAGCCATGCATCCCATCGACCAGAGTATCTTGGGATTGAGTTTGTGTATCTGCTTGTGCGTGTGGTTTTTGCATGTAGATGTGTAGCTGATGTGTGCTGTAGTGTGTGTGCAAGAAAAATGTGTGTGGTTTTTGCATGTTAAGTGTAACTGTGTGTGTGTAAACTCCCTGTTAAGTGTACCCCCCCCATTTGGCTAGCCATCAGCCGCCGGTCAACAACAGAGCCCCGTTAGAGGAATGTTGTCAGCCGTCGTTGCCCAGGGTGCACCACGTGGAGGTTGCTGCCTTGACACCCTAACCTTTTTTTTTTTTTTTTTTTAACGTGGTAAAATCCTTTATGGATACGCACCCCTGCCACGGGGGCAGCAGGGGGGTTATGTGGGACTCCCACCCACTAAACATCCACGGTGTTCCTCCACATCGCCTGAACGGGGGGGGCTCGGGACCGCAAGATACACGCACCGACGCCCCCTCCAGCGACTGGTCTTTTCGACCCCTCTCCTGGTACCTGGCTGAACCTGGCTTTTCTCTCCTTTCTCGGTTCCGGAACCGAGACCTGGCTTTTACAGTGCCGTCACCTTTATGGGGGGCGCGGTTCCGCATTCGCACGGTCCCGAGGGCCCCCCCAGCAACGACAAATACCTGGCATCAGGCATCTCCTGGCTTTTACAGTGCCGTCACCTTTATGGGGGGGCGCGGTTCCGCATTCACACGGTCCCGAGGGCCCCCCCAGCAACGACAAATACCTGGCATCTGTCATCTCCTGGCTTTTACAGTGCCGTCACCTTTATGGGGGGCGCGGTTCCGCATTCGCACGGTCCCGAGGGCCCCCCCAGCAACGACAAATACCTGGCATACCAATCGCCGTTCCGGGCAGGCGCAGGACCGCTTTCGCACGGTCCCGTGGCCCGCCCCCGGCGACTGGCAGACACCTGGCTGGATGGCTTGACACTTGGGAGGACGCTTCAGGAACACGAGAGCGTCCTACAACCGCGAGGGCCATGCGTTGGCGCCGAGACCCCCGTCCCGACGCCCGCGGCCCTCTAGGGAGGCATGAGCCGTTCCTCGGCTCGCCTCCTACGGCCGGTCCTGCGGCGGCGGTGTGGGGCTGCGAGAGGATCGTCCTCCCTTGCCCGCTCCGCCGCCTCCTTCTGCGAGATGACGTTCTCGCAGAATGACACGGCCGCATGCCAAGCCAAAGAGCTGCCGACCATGGCCTTGACCAAGGAAGGCAGCGTGGGGTCTCCTCCGATAGTGGCGGCGAGGACATCGCGCTGCACCGACCACGCCGGGCACTGCTCCAGCGTGTGTTCCGCGGTGTCCTCGTCGCCGCCGCACTCATGGCACCTAGGGGTCGCTTCCCTCTGCGCCACTCCGTGCAGGTACTTCCCGAAACATCCGTGTCCGGACAGTACCTGCACGAGGCGGTAGGTGAGCGACCCGTGCTTGCGGCTCATCCATTCCTTGAGGACCGGGCGAATGGCCTCAATGGTCAGACGCCCGGCCTCCGGCTCCGCGAGCCGCTCCTGCCACTCGACCAGCGAACGTTCTTGCGCCTGCTGCCGCTCGCGCCTCGTGTCTTCGGGCGCGGCGGCCCCGCCGTCTGCTCGGGCCTCAGCACTCCGCCGATAGACGGCTGCGAGCACCTTGGCCTCGAGGTCCCAGGGTGGGGTCCCCGCCAGGACACAGGCCGCGCCGTGTGAGATGGTGCGGTATCCGCGGATCACCCTGGTCGCCATGACCCGCTGCGGTCTCCGGAGCAGGGTCATATTGCGGCGATCCAGGGCTTCCGCCCACACCGGCGCGCCGTACAGGGCCATCGACCTCACCACCCCGGTGTACAGACGACGGCAGCACGTTCGTGGTCCTCCAGTGTTCGGCAGGAGCCGGCTAAGCGCACCAGCCGCAGCGACGAGTTTGGGGGCGAGGCGCTTGAAATGCGCGTGGAATTTCCACCTGCCGTCGAGTACGAGGCCGAGATATTTCATCTCGGTCCCTACCTCGACGGCAACGCCCCCTACGTCCAGCTGCGCCCCCGCTGGTGGCTTCCTGCGAGGCCCGTGGAAACACAGGGCTTCAGTCTTGCTGAGGGCTACCTTTAGGCCCAACTGCCGGATCCGGTCTATGACGATCGCCACTCCGGTCTCCGACAGAAGGGTCGCCTCGGCATAGTTCGCCGCTCTTGCTGTGACAAGAGTGTCGTCTGCGTAGCACACCACGTCGACTCCGGCCGGAAGAGCGCCACGCAGCGCCCAGTCATATCCGATGTTCCACAGGAGCGGGCCGAGCACCGATCCCTGTGGAACACCGCACGCTACGCGCCGACGTAGAAGCTCACCGGCCCCGTCCACGCACACGACACTCCTGCCCAGCAGGTAGTCCTCGAGGACTCGTCGGAGGTACTCCGGAACCCGATGGTACCGGAGCGCCTCAGCCACGCAGCTGAAGGGCAGGGTGTTGAACGCGTTGGAGATGTCGAGGGACACCGCCAACACCACCCCGCCCTCTGCGACAGCTGCTTGCGAGAGGGACTTCACGCGCATCACGGCGTCGACCGTGGAGCGTCCCTCTCGGAAGCCGTATTGGCTGGTGGCCAGATCGGGCCCCATCGTGCGTAAGTGGTCTGTGATGCGGGCAGCTATTATACGCTCGAATAGCTTGCCCGCCTCATCCAGCAGCACGATGGGCCGCATCGCTGACGACGAGCCCGGAGGACGTCCCTCCTTCGGCAGCAAGACTAGCAAGCCCTGCTTCCAGATCGAGGGGAACTGTCCACGCGCAAGACACGCGTCGAGCAGTCCCCTGAAGCGGGCCTCTAGCGTGTCCAGGGCCTTGACCAACGCGCGGCCTGGAACCCCGTCGGGCCCTGGTGCGGTCTTTTTGGCGCGGAGCCGTAGGATCGCCGCCCCCATTTCGCCATCCGAAATGGGGGGTACGGGGGCGGCGTCCGTGTCACGTCCGGTGGGTGGCGGCGCCATCCCCGGCGGCTGAAAGTCAGCACTGGCGGGGAATAGCGCCGCGACGACTTCCCTGAGGAGGCGGGGCTGGAGAGACTCGGTGAGTGGGGCGGCCCGCTCGCGCATCTGCTTCCGCGCGTGGCGGTAGGGGCGGCCCCACGGATCCCGGTTCAGCTCATCCAGCATCTCTTCCCGGCCTCGGGTCTTGGCTTGTGCGATGGCCAGCTGCAGAGTCTTCTTACAAGACGTGTAAGCATCGTACAACTGGCCCTCGCTTGCCTCGTCGCGCGCGCGCCGCCTGCGACACCTCTGGTACTCGCGGCGCGCTTCGGCGCAGTCCCTACGGAGGTCTGCGATCTCCGCCGACCACCAATACACCTCTCTACGTGGTGGCCGGCGCCGCGCGCGCGGCATTGCCGCGTCGCATACCTCCGTCATCGTCTCCTGGAACCACGCCGCTTGATCTTCCACGTCGTCTGTGCGCGACTGAGGCTGGCACCAAGACCTTACAATGGCCGCCTCCTCAAGCAAGTCGTTGTCCAATTTTGCCAGCGCCCACCTTGGGAACGGTGGCCGTCGTCCACCGGTTCGACGGCTTCTTGCCTCCGTCGTGGAGGAGACGCTGAACCGGATATAACGGTGATCCGACAGCGTCTCGACCCCATCGAGGACTCGCCAGCCCTGGACTCGCGTCGCGACAGCAGGAGATGCGAACGAGATGTCCACGATAGACTCTCCCTGCTGCCGCACGCAGGTGCTGACAGAGCCCCGATTTAGGACGGAGACTCCGATGATAGCCGCCCATTCCTCGAGGGTCTCGCCGCGAGCGTCCGTGGCCGGACAGCCCCACACCGTTGACTTGGCGTTGAAGTCTCCCAGGACGAATACCGGCAGCGGTGAAGCTCGTCTCACCGCCGCCCCAACCTCGTCCAGGAAGGCTTCAAACTCGATGAGGGGTCTGTTGGGGGAGAAGTACACCCCGATGAAGGCAAACTCCCCCCAGGCCACGACGACGAAACCCTGGCCCCTCTCCTTGAGGGTGAGGTCCCCTGCGCTTGCGATGGCAACGGTTCCCGTAGCATCGCCCGCCCAGTTTGACCTGGACGGAACGAAGTAGGGTTCCGCCACCACCGCAATGTCCACCGACCACTCCAGCAGGGACTGCAGGAATAGATCCTGAGCCCGAGCGGAGTGGTTGAGGTTCCCCTGCAGGACCTTCGTAGGGCGACTATTCGCCATCGGCGGTCACCGTCCCCTGACCAGCTGGCTGAGCTGGTTTAGCAGCGACGGGGGCTATACCCCCCGTGGGCGCTGGCTTTCGGCGATTGCCCGGCTTGACCGGCGTGGCTTTGCAGGCCTTGCTGCCCGCCACGTGGTCCGCCGGTCTGCCCGCTTCGGCACATAGGGCGCAGTGCGGTGCTGCCGAGCACTCGCGCGCCTTGTGGCCGGGCTTACCGCAGCGGTAACAGAGTTCGCTGCGGTCCACAGAGGAGGAGCACTGTGGTGCCACGTGCCCGTTCCGGTGGCACCGGAAGCAGCGGGTGGGCTTGCGCTGCAGGAGTGTAACCCTTGCGCTCACCCAACCCACTAACAACCGGCCCACTGTCGTCAGTGCTTTCGCAGTGGCGATCGGGCAGCTCACCCACAGTGCTCCAAGGCCCGAGGGGGTCGCACGGACTTCTCCGGTCTTGATGACCCCCTCTGCACAGCCTGTTGCACGGGCAATCGCCGCAGTCACATCACTGGCAGACACTGAGTCGTCCAGCCCGGAGATGCGCAATTCAGCGCGCTTCACGGGTCTGGACACCCGAACGTCCTCGGCGCTCAGTGTCTGCCTTACTTTTTCGGCCAGGGCCTCTGCCCTTTGGTCGTTCGCCGACCCCGTCACTTCCAGTATTCGGGCCCCCGTTGCCGCCTTCCTGATGCGGACGTGGGGGATCCCTATGTCTGGAAGGGAGATCTTCTGCTTGAGGTCGGCGATGACGGTGGCATATCTGAGCCCCCTCTGCTCTGCAGCAGGCTGCAGCGTAATTATCACTGCAGCCGTTTTGGGAGCGCGTAGCTTGGCCTGTCTTGGCTGAACCACTTTGTCCTTTCTAATGGGTTTGGGTGGGTTTGGGATCAGCGGAACTTTCGGGGTCCTCTCCTTCGGTCCCTTTTTCTTTCCCCCTGTCCTCCCCACCACTTTGGCCCAGGTTTCTGCTGGGGTCGAGGTTGCCTGAGCTGCCGAGGGGCGCTCAGTTGTAGCACCGGGAAGCTCTTGGCCTGATGCCACTCGTCGCCCTCGCTTGCGGCGCCTGCCGCGCTTAGCCGGCTCAACCCCAGATGTCTTGGCCACGGTCGCCTTTTGTGAGGGCCTGACTTCTTTGCCACGCTCCCCTTGAGAGGGGCAGAGGCGCTTCTCCAAATCCTCAAACCTTTGTTGCATGGCCGCCATCACTGCGGCGGCCATGTCCTGCTGCGGTGGTGACGGAGTTCCACGTGCAGGTGCAGGCTGCTGTGGACCGGTGTTGTTTCCCACCCGAGTAGTGAGCTCTACCCGCAATGCAGCCACTTCTGCACGCAGGAGGTCGTTGTCCGCCCGCAGAGCAGCTACCTGAGCTACCTCAGCTCGCAGGCGCTCGACCTCAGCCTGTAGCTTCCTCGTCTCAAGCGTGGCGGTGCTTTCGAAGAGCTTGCCACTCGCCACCTCGATCGCTGCCGCAGCAGACTTGAGGGCCCGCACACAGGTGCCCTTAAGGCGCCCCGACTTGGCAGCAACGTCGCAGATATTTTTCGCCTCTGTGACGATCACATCTCTATAGGCTGCTGCCGTCGGGTCTCGCAACAGGATCTCCTCCTCGATGCTGCGCCGTCTACGCTCTTCCTCCACCTTGCGGTTGGTTTGCGCCGCAGGCGACTGAGGGCCACTATTGTCGCTGCGAATAAACGAGCAGCGCCTGGCCACACGTTCCGACGCCGCAGACGCGAATGAGGAGTCGCTGTCGCCCTGCTCTTGGACGTCTGGCCGCAGCGTCACGTCAGCCCGCTGCGATTTGGCCGCAAATCGCCCACGTCCGTCCCTCACTGGCTTTGGTCGGTTTCTGGCCGCCAGTGCCCGACGGTTTATAGGGGGCGCCGGTTCGCACGTCACCTTTTCCTGCAGGTCGTCGCCCGAGGAAGGGCACGTCGAACGGCTGCCTCCTGGTTCCTCGCGAGCCCAGAACCTCTGAGCCTTGTCTCGGGAGCTGGTCTCTCCTGAGGTTTCGGAACACCGCCTGACACCCTAACCTAACCTAACCTAACCTAACCTAACCTAACCTAACCTAACCAACCAACCAACCAACCAACCAACCAACCAACCAACCAACCAACCAACCAACCAACCAACCAACCAACCAACCAACCAACCAACCAACCAACCAACCAACCAACCAACCAACCAACCAACCAACCAACCAACCAACCAACCAACCAACCAACCAACCAACCAACCAACCAACCAACCAACCAACCAACCAACCAACCAACCAACCAACCAACCAACCAACCAACCAACCAACCAACCAACCAACCAACCAACCAACCAACCAACCAACCAACCAACCAACCAACCAACCAACCAACCAACCAACCAACCAACCAACCAACCAACCAACCAACCAACCAACCAACCAACCAACCAACCAACCAACCAACCAACCAACCAACCAACCAACCAACCAACCAACCAACCAACCAACCAACCAACCAACCAACCAACCAACCAACCAACCAACCAACCAACCAACCAACCAACCAACCAACCAACCAACCAACCAACCAACCAACCAACCAACCAACCAACCAACCAACCAACCAACCAACCAACCAACCAACCAACCAACCAACCAACCAACCAACCAACCAACCAACCAACCAACCAACCAACCAACCAACCAACCAACCAACCAACCAACCAACCAACCAACCAACCAACCAACCAACCAACCAACCAACCAACCAACCAACCAACCAACCAACCAACCAACCAACCAACCAACCAACCAACCAACCAACCAACCAACCAACCAACCAACCAACCAACCAACCAACCAACCAACCAACCAACCAACCAACCAACCAACCAACCAACCAACCAACCAACCAACCAACCAACCAACCAACCAACCAACCAACCAACCAACCAACCAACCAACCAACCAACCAACCAACCAACCAACCAACCAACCAACCAACCAACCAACCAACCAACCAACCAACCAACCAACCAACCAACCAACCAACCAACCAACCAACCAACCAACCAACCAACCAACCAACCAACCAACCAACCAACCAACCAACCAACCAACCAACCAACCAACCAACCAACCAACCAACCAACCAACCAACCAACCAACCAACCAACCAACCAACCAACCAACCAACCAACCAACCAACCAACCAACCAACCAACCAACCAACCAACCAACCAACCAACCAACCAACCAACCAACCAACCAACCAACCAACCAACCAACCAACCAACCAACCAACCAACCAACCAACCAACCAACCAACCAACCAACCAACCAACCAACCAACCAACCAACCAACCAACCAACCAACCAACCAACCCGAGACATTATTTCCGCCATTGTTTAAATCTAATGCGTTGAAACTCTCCATAGCGCGTTTCAGTTTCATCTCCAAAGAGTACAGCGCCATCTTTTGTGTTCAATCAGAACTAAATCGATGGGTAGCTGGGTAGTGACAAAGGCGTTTTTGTTTTTCTAAATCTACACAAAATAGACGTTATCACGGGTGAACGGCGGATAGGAGCTCGTGGCGCTGGAGCTGCGTAAAGTGCAGCCATTTTTAAGTGATGCAATAATATGTCACTGTGATACTCTTTTTTTACAGCGCATAGTTATATGCAAGTCCAATGCTGCATAACAGCTAGGTCACATAACTCCCTTCTAGCAATGTAAATGTATAAATAATCTATTACCATTACTTTTGAGAACCATGTTATTGGACTTATATATTATATTCTATTCTATTCTATTCTAAAAGCGGCCTAAAATCTATGTTGCTAGAACCCGTTTTAATGATCGAATAATAATAATAATAATAATATTAAACCCAAAAAAAAAAAAACGTCCTGGAAAATAGTAAAACGAAACTATACTGGGATCGAGATATAGTTACCGACCGCACTATCCTCAGCAACAGACCTGATATAACACTAACCATTAAATCAACCAAGACCACTTAGCAGACATACAAGCACACGCATACGGAACACTAACCACATAATTCATCTCATCACACTGACTTATATTAGATAACTTTGAATATAATAATAATAATAATAATATCGTTATAACTAGATAGATCGTGATAAAATCCGTTAAATTTTTAGCAATTTCCGGTTTTAAGATTTTTGCAATTACCGGTTTTAAGATTTTTGCAATTACCGGTTTTAAGATTTTTGCAAGTTTAGTTCCGGTTTATATATCCGGTTTTTTTAATTTTCGCTTAAATTATTTCTTGCAAGTTCCGGTTTATTGTTTGTATTTTTTTTCGGTGAGCTGGTTAATTCTTCCGATGTATTTCGATTTCCGGTTCTTATTGCTTACGGTTTCTCTTGATTTCCGGATTATTTGTATTCATATAATTTCATTTAATAAATTATTCAATTTTACTATCGCAATAACATCGCACAAACACTTAAAATGCTCAAAGTCAACAACAACTTACGATCAAAAATGTTTGAAATGTTTCAAACTTTTAAAAGTTTATTTCTGTTTGCTTACAAGAAACCACCATAGATAAAAACAGTACTCGCTGACACTTGTGCATTCGTTTTTCATTCTACCCGCGCAAACATATTTTTTTCGTAATATTTTTTGGATCAAATAGGCAACGTAAGCGTCTCTCAAACAACCAAATTGTTTACTTACAAAATCATTCAACTTGTATTATGTTCACGCTTGTATTCCCCGAAGGAGTAGGCAGAGGTGTTGTTATAAAAACTCCCACTTTTCACCGATTATTATGAATTGCCAACGTGACAGATGGTGTTGGAAACTATTTTATATATACATCTATACATCTATATCTATACACCTATACAGATTAATAAAATTGAAGTGTCTACTCTATGATTTCTGGCTTAACGGTTATCTGGTTTCTTACTATGTCCTGTTTACCAGATATACCAATTTCTGGTTTATCGGTTGTGGAATTTTCGGATGTTTAGAATTTTCTATTCCTCACTTGTATAATTTCGTGTTTACCTCATATATTTTTAATTGATTTTATTAATTTCCGGATATTTTTTGCAGTTTCCGGTGTGTCGGATTTTATAAAATTTCCATTTTATTGGTTTTGATATATCCGGTTAACTTACGATATATTGTTTTTAAGAATGTCCGGTTTATCGGTTAGCCGATTTCTAAAACTTTCCGGTTTATTGATATTTACTACTACTTTTTTTTATTTCCGGTTTATTTGTTTTATTTTATTTTTATTTTCTGCTTTAAAGTTTCATTTTTTTTCATATTCATATTTTTATAACCATACATCATAAGAAGACCTTAATTTTTTCAATAATTTCCGGTTTGTTTTAGCTTTTTTTTTACTATTTATGGATCACCAGTTAATGTCGACAGTGGTGTTCACACTGATACATATAAAAAAAGCTATAGAAAGGAAAAATTGGGAAAATCATAATTTTTTTGTTACATCTAATATTAATAATTCTTGTGTCACGGTGGTTGTTACCAATAATTTCCGGTTTATCGTTATTTTATAGTTTCCATTTAAAATTATTCTTGCATTCTTTTTTTTTAAGCAGCCAGTTACTACTTCCGATGACTCTTGAATTCCGGTTCTTTATACCTCCTTATCTCGATTTCCGGTTTGTCTGTTTGTATATAATTTCCGGTTGTATCTATTTCCTGTTTGCAATTTCCGGTAATCGCTGTTTTTTTTAATTTCCGATTTATCAGTAGTTCACAATTTCCAGTTTATCGGTTTTATCCAAATTCATTAAAAGCAGGAAGTTATCAATTCGACTGTATGGTTTGATTTTTTTATTTCTTATACCGGTTTTATTTTGTACTTATACCGGTTTACTCCTGCTTATGGTTTTTTATTAATTTCCGGGCGTTTGAATGTTTTATTATTTCCGGGTTAAAGCTTTTTTTTGCGATTTCAAGATTAAAGTTTTTTTTTTAATTTCTGTGCGATAAAGTAGCTGATTAGTAGATTCGATATGACAAAGCAGTCATGTCAGAAGCGGTTTTTTTATAATTTCCGGTTTATCAGTATTGTCACTTTTGATGTTCACTTGTCACTGACTATGGTTATAACGTGATCTGCCACCCATATTCCAGGGCTGGCGGACTGAGGCCCTCCGCCTCAGATGATTGCTGACACCAGTGCTATCTTAGAGGACGTGTTCCCGCGGTGAGTACCATGCAGTATTGTTTGTTATCAAATAACGTTTGTTTTTCTTTATATTTTAATTCGTTGCTGTCTCGTGTGTCCAATATCTGACACTCCAAAGTGTGGTGCTCATAAAGTTCTTTTCATTCTGATCACCAAAAAACTATATTTCTATCAGTATTGCCAACTCAACGACACCAATTCCAAGAGGGAGGGGAAAGGGGGAAATAATTTTCACAATGATTAAGTAACAAAAGTATTTTATTTAATGTTTTTTAATTGATTTTATTAATTTCCGGATATTTTTTGCAGTTTCCGGTGTGTCGGATTTTATAAAATTTCCATTTTATTGGTTTTGATATATCCGGTTAACTTACGATATATTGTTTTTAAGAATGTCCGGTTTATCGGTTAGCCGATTTCTAAAACTTTCCGGTTTATTGATATTTACTACTACTTTTTTTTATTTCCGGTTTATTTGTTTTATTTTATTTTTATTTTCTGCTTTAAAGTTTCATTTTTTTTCATATTCATATTTTTATAACCATACATCATAAGAAGACCTTAATTTTTTCAATAATTTCCGGTTTGTTTTAGCTTTTTTTTTACTATTTATGGATCACCAGTTAATGTCGACAGTGGTGTTCACACTGATACATATAAAAAAAGCTATAGAAAGGAAAAATTGGGAAAATCATAATTTTTTTGTTACATCTAATATTAATAATTCTTGTGTCACGGTGGTTGTTACCAATAATTTCCGGTTTATCGTTATTTTATAGTTTCCATTTAAAATTATTCTTGCATTCTTTTTTTTTAAGCAGCCAGTTACTACTTCCGATGACTCTTGAATTCCGGTTCTTTATACCTCCTTATCTCGATTTCCGGTTTGTCTGTTTGTATATAATTTCCGGTTGTATCTATTTCCTGTTTGCAATTTCCGGTAATCGCTGTTTTTTTTAATTTCCGATTTATCAGTAGTTCACAATTTCCAGTTTATCGGTTTTATCCAAATTCATTAAAAGCAGGAAGTTATCAATTCGACTGTATGGTTTGTTTTTTTTATTTCTTATACCGGTTTTATTTTGTACTTATACCGGTTTACTCCTGCTTATGGTTTTTTATTAATTTCCGGGCGTTTGAATGTTTTATTATTTCCGGGTTAAAGCTTTTTTTTGCGATTTCAAGATTAAAGTTTTTTTTTTAATTTCTGTGCGATAAAGTAGCTGATTAGTAGATTCGATATGACAAAGCAGTCATGTCAGAAGCGGTTTTTTTATAATTTCCGGTTTATCAGTATTGTCACTTTTGATGTTCACTTGTCACTGACTATGGTTATAACGTGATCTGCCACCCATATTCCAGGGCTGGCGGACTGAGGCCCTCCGCCTCAGATGATTGCTGACACCAGTGCTATCTTAGAGGACGTGTTCCCGCGGTGAGTACCATGCAGTATTGTTTGTTATCAAATAACGTTTGTTTTTCTTTATATTTTAATTCGTTGTTGTCTCGTGTGTCCAATATCTGACACTCCAAAGTGTGGTGCTCATAAAGTTCTTTTCATTCTGATCACCAAAAAACTATATTTCTATCAGTATTGCCAACTCAACGACACCAATTCCAAGAGGGAGGGGAAAGGGGGAAATAATTTTCACAATGATTAAGTAACAAAAGTATTTTATTTAATGTTTTTTAAGTACAAAAATAATGGGGTTATTTTATTCAAGTGTTTGAAATTCTACGCTTTGCTATACCTAGTTACAGGTACATAGCTAAAAAATTTTTTTGAATGCACAAAATACATTTTTTTAAGCCTTATATGAAACTTCAAGTAAGTACTTATGTAAGTGAGAAGTGGCACGTAGACATTTATTGAATAAAAACTTTATTATAATAATAAATACAAGGAACAGTACTTAAAACTAATTACAAGTAGAAAGCTTGTCCCTCACGGTGTCCCTGGTGATCGTGCCGAGAAGGCTGGCAGCATTGCCACGTTGAATAAGTAACTATAAGTTGTTGTCTGCATAAAAATACAAATTTTGTACAAAATTCCTCACATCTAAAAAATCTATTCACAACTATTACATGAATGCCAGCGTTTGCCCCCTGTCGCTATGATAAAGGCCCCTGTACTGTGATTATTGTGTTCAAAGTCGAAGTCAAAGTAAAAAATATCTTTATTCGATTAGACTTTTACAAAGTACTTTCAAATCGTCAGAATGACATAATTATACAGGATTATATATGCTACTGCCAGGTTCGGAAGGTTGCTTTTACTGAGAACAACCTGGTGAGAAACTCAGTAATTACTCTTTCAAAATATTATAACTATTTAATAATACTAAATAATCACATATGAAATGTATGGCCATGTTTAGTCGACGGTCGTTTCTTCGTAGAGTTGAGTGTGTGTGGGTGGCGGGGGCGGGGGCGGCGCGGGGAGCAGCGCGGGGCGGAGGGCGGCGGGGTGCGCCGCGAGGTACGCCACCAGCTCCGCCGCCGAGCAACGCCGCGACGCTCGCCGCTGCCAACATGACAGACAGACCCCGCGACTGGAACCATAACACTCACGTTAATGATCAAAGGCTACACAAGGCCCAGGGAACTACTCTCATTCTCCGAAAACGAAACTTTGTAAACGAACATACATACATACATACGTATACGCCTGTATGCCCCGAAGGGGTATTCGATACTTCGTTGGTCATAAGTGCCTTACCAGGGCCTGAACTGAATAAATGATATTCATTTTACATTTTCATCAAATATCAGTACTGCATGTAATACTCACGTCTGCGGCGAGGCGTCGAGCGGCAGTTCAGGTCGCCCGCCGGCGGTGACGTAGTGCATGACCGTGAGCGGCGACCAGCAGCCGTAGGGCCGCTCGCCGAGCGTCACCAGCTCCAGCACGAGCACGCCCAGCGCCCACACGTCCGACGCGGCCGAGAACACTCCGCGGGTGAGGCTCTCCGGCGCCATCCACAGCACGGGCAGCAGCGCGCGTCGACGGCACGCGTACTCGGCGAGGCGGTCCACCGCAGCGGCCTGCGTCTCCCGAGCCATGCCGAAGTCGGCCAGCTTGAGCCGCCGCCGCCCGTCCACTAGGCAGTTGGCTGCGCGCACGTCGCGGTGCACGATGCCTCGGTGCGTCAGGTACCTGCACCATCAGATAACGGATGGAAAATAAAATAGAGAAGAACTAGTCTATGTGGTCGTCGAGAGCTGTTTTTTTCACTGTTATGTACAAACCGCATACACGCATAGAGGTATACTCGTATGCGATACCGATCATAACAGGAGGTACTCAACACTCTCCAACATCCCTAGTGGGGCCCAAAGACCACCTTGGTGATGCGTATAATTATTGAGTGGTTTGTCTTGGTTAATTAAGTGTAAATTAAGAAAAAATAAGGAAGTCTGACCCAAGAGCAGAGGCAGCCTCGCGCGCCAGTCGAGTGAGTGCTTCGGGGGAGACGTGTACAGCCTCGGTCGCGGCGCTGAGGTCGTCAGACTGGTCATCGGGCGGGCGGTCGAGGAGTGGGCGTCGCGCGCGCAGGTAGCGGTGCAGATCTCCAAACAGCGCGTGTTCCATGAGCAGCAGCGGCGGTCCATCAGCCGCGCACACGCCCACCAGTTTCACCACATGTGCGTGATCCAAGCCGGCCAACGTGATCGCCTCACGCAGCAACTCCCGCTCCTCTGAAGGTGTGGCGCCCTCGCGCAGAGCCTTCACGGCTACGGCTCGCCCGCTAAGCGTCGCCAGCCGTACGTAACCGAAACGGCCTGCGCCGAGCTCCTCGCGCCATACCAACGCAGCACGGTCCACCAACAAGGCCAGCAGAGCGGTCGTGTCGGCTTCGTGCCGTGTCAGTACTCCCAGCCACGTCACCGTGTCACGCCGCGCCAGCCACACTCGCAGCGCGCAGCGAGCGTACCCCAGAGCACCGAGGGCCAGCGCTGCAAATGTACCCGCCACTACAGCCCAAGGCGTGAGGCAGCGCGGCGTGAACGGGTCCCCGGCGGGCAGCAAGCACTGAGACCTGCCATCCGATACCGGGTTCAGCGGTGGGTACACCCCTGAGTTTATAACTCCCGGTTCATCGATCGTTTCATTGTAGCGCATGCGCCACGTCGCCAAACTCTTATAACCGTCACTGCTCCACTCCGCAACATGTATCAAGGGTTCTGAGATCCTTGAGCCGTTGTAAATTAAATGCTCGCCGTCGATCCCTTCTATTGCCGGAGGGCTTTCTAGAGTCGTCGTAAACTCACTGCAAGATAAAAACACCTGTCAGTTCGTCACTCGAGTGCAAAAGCCTCATGTAGCTCGCCTTTCTTCGTAAAACAACGGCGATATAAGAATGAATACCTGATGATGTTCTTTCCATGAAGTGTATACATGGTGCGCGGGCGGCCGTCGACCAGCTTGCGAAATCCGAGCAATAGAGAGAGGAGAGCGTTGGCGAATGGTGTGGCCAGCAGCGGCCAGCGCTCCGGCGGCCATTGGTCTCGCGTGACCCTCCCCACCCGCGCCCCCGGAGCATGCCCCCGCCCCGCACTCACCCCGCACCTCCACAGCGACACCGAGTAGAAGCTCATGGGGACCGAGTTGTTGCACCTCCACTCGCGCACGACCCACGCGTACCCATACTCAGGAGTCATGCCAAGATCATACGCGGTGGTGAGTATAGCCGCAGCTGTGTCGTGGCCTGTGTTCACGACTAAAATGCGGGCATCCACGTCACGCAGCTCAGTTAACGCGACCTCGATCGAATCGGCGGTTGAAAGGCGATGCTCGCGTATCATGAGATGTTCTTTTTTCAACCGTAGGGACAAGTCGTCTGCGAGTTGCGTGCCGTCTGAGAGCACAGCGAACCGCGCCCAGCCACATTCCTTAAGAAGTTTTAAAAGGGCGCGTGCCAGGTGCTCTGAGCTGCCTGCGGCTGTCCACAGAGGTTGTGCGCTCGTCTGCGGTGTCGCATCATACAACACCAGCGGCACCTTAGCGGTCTCTGCTTCACTCGAGGCGTGCAGAGCGCTATCGCCGCGAGCCACGACGCCCATCACGTTATGCCAGCTGACATCTACGCTCGAAATCGAAATAAGATTATTTACAGCGGTCGGGTCGGAACAGTTGATTGTTTTTTGTTCGTATTGCACCTGCCACTTGAAGTGTGCTGTGTCGTTGCGCACAGCTTGGTCGACGAGGGCGGTCAGCTGGTGGTAGTGATTGTTGTCGGGGTCGCCGTGGCAGAGCAGAATCCACACGGTCGGGTTCCACACGCCTGCCTCGACCCACCGCTCCAAGGAAGTCTTGTGGTCCTCCTGCGCTGCCCATCTGCACACAGCCTGCTCCACAGCCAGACCTGTCGCCTCCAACGCGAGTATCTCTCGTATGTTTTTGAGTTCCGGTGAGAATGCAGCTACGGTGCGCGGTAAAGGTGGATCATTGGTGAAAACAAATTTGCTTATGACTCGCAACGCCATAATGTCTGGGAGCTGAGCCACGCATATGCTGATTGTCTCGCAAGTCGAAGCCAGTGTAACGGCGTCATGGTCGTCCCAAATGGCGTAGTCGAGGAAGAGGAAAGAGTAGTTGGCAGTAAGCAGACGGTCCGCGAGCATCGCCCGGGGCATGGCGGTGAGGGTCACGCCGGGGCACGAGAGAGCGCGGGCCTCATCCACGTCGTCTGGGACTAGCACGATATCTGTGTTCCTATAAATAAAAACAAAATCAGCAATATGAAAAACTGTAATAAGTACTTATCGAGACTATAATTCAATGACTGCCTCATTGGACTAGTGGTCACAAGAGCTACTGCGGAACACGAGGTCCTAGATTCGATTACTGGTTCGGGCAAAGTGTCATTGCGTTTTTCCATCTGTAATTCCCAGTAGCAGCCCGGAGTCTGGATGGGTGTCCGGTTAGAGGCAATAGGCTCGCGTTCTATTACACGAGACTTGGGCGAAATGTGGGTGTAATATAGGTACACTGTTTGCCTACTACTACAAGGATTACAGGCGTGAACATATTATGTTTCTAGAGGACTTAATGTCTAAGGCATTCTATACCAGTCAATGTTTGTGTGATGCACAGACAGACATGGCAGGTGTTACAACTTTGATAGGCACTTAAGAGGTATGCTTAGAGATTTTGGATATACTTACATGGAAAGCGCGGAGAGGTTGGCGTGCGCGTTGTAGACGCGCAGTGCTAACGGCACCGGCGCATTCCGCAGAATGTCCAAGGGGTAGGTAGTAGTGAGCTCACCATCCTTGAGCTCCCCACATGGCTTCCCGTCCCACCCAATCGACACCGATACACGTACTCTGTCACAAACAAACAACGCAATCTAAATACCATTATTAATAAGCGTGTCTGTGCGCGTTGTCTGGTAGGCCTCGGCTGAGGGCATTGCTGAGGGATGAGCTAGATCTGCCAGTGTAAAAGCTAGATGCGCCGTCGCTGGGAGGTGAGCTCCGGGCCGTGCGAAGCGGTTTTTTGCCCCGCATAAAGCCTCGGTTCCAGAACCGAGGAGAGTAAAATTCCAGATTAAGTTAGGTACTAGAGAAGGGCTCAATCACCGTGGATGTTTAGTGTGTGGGAGCGCCACACTACCCCCCTGCTACCCCCTGCTGGCAAGGGTGCGAATCCATCTAAAGGTTTTAACCACTTTAAAACAAAGGACCTGGATCTGAATGTTGCTAGCGTAATATTTAGGTACTGACATAGAAATGTTAGTGCGTGATAGTGCGGACAGTTGACACATAGCGGGAGGTCCGTGCCGCAGACAAGGCTGGCAGCCAAGCGCGGTCAGCGTGGCCGCGAGCAGCGCCGCCGCCGCCCGCCCCGGGGCCCCGCCCGTCCAGTACACCTCCACACGACGACCCCATCCGGACACACCTGATAACAATTAATATACATTTACAGACATGAAGCTGATCATAACGCAAAATATATTTTTATTTCGAGAAACACATAAAATTATATTAAAATAGAAAAAATGCATGTTTATGAAAGATTTTTTTATTGAATAACACAGAGTAGCAGACTAAAGGTGTACGTGAAAACAAACAAATGTGCACATAAGACGCAACGATATTTTTTATTTTACACACAGGCAGCATAATAAAAAATATATCATAAATAAATATCATAAAAAATTGAATTAAAAAATATGTTTTTTTTTTTTGTATATCGCTTACTTTGAGACATGTTGTGGCAAGGGACGAACTCCACGCAACTTTCTTGGCTCTCGGCAAACACGGCGGCGCATATTCCGGCCACACACAACAGGGCCCGGACTACCATTATTGTGTGTGATGTTCAATGTGGCCTTTAAAAACTATTATAACTTATACATAATATATAATAATTATGAGCAATAACATATTTCATAAAAACGGCATTCTGTTACTTAACAATGTTCTTAATAATACTTAATCTATACCAAATAAGTATAGTACCTACATTGAGGCTGAGCTAAAATCATTGAAAAAAAATTTTTTTATATTATTATAACGTTTTCATTTCATAAATTACACAGTTAAGTAACCTAACACTTAAGTAAACAATATTTAACGTGGTCATTTTTGTCCTGCACTAAATATTAACCAAAATGCACGACGTTTTCACTAACATTTCACAAATAATCACTAATCAAAAACCCACGCAAAAAAATGTTTGATATCAACCTTTTTTTTTTAATTTTTTTTTGTACAGAAACAACTTTTTTTTCATACGCAATAGTTACATGATTGAACTAGGAAACCGTTTCAAACAGTTGTGTGTAAATTTTGATACATTTAAGATTAAAACCGCATGTGGCTAGTAAATACACTACTACGTATATTTTATAGTAAGCGTCCAATGTGGTCCATGCTGCCGATAAGGAAGGAAACATTTGAATTTACCTTATTATTAATTGATTAGCCGAGGCAAACCTATATGTACATACATAATTATTTATACTCGCGCCGCAATCCCATACAGGCATATAGGAGAATGTGAATACCAATCGTATACATTTTGTTCACAGTGATTAATGGGTAAATTATCTAGCAGAACACTAAAAAGCAGCAAATACATTGTAATTAGTTACAAAAAAGTCTCAAACTATTATGACAAGGGATTAAAAGAGTAATTGTATTTTGTCTACCATAAGATATTAATATTATTTTGAATGTGCCCCTATGGTGGGATATTAAGTAAACATTGTAGGTGGATGTTCCCTCCCAAGACTAAGCAGTATAGTTCTTTACCCTAGTTAATTCAAAATGGAACGAAATAAATAATGTTATTCTATTGTCAAATAATTTTTATTTAAACGTCAGTCGGTCGCGGCAAGCAAGTGTCAGTCAGATTAAATAAAAAACAGATTTTCGGCGCGCTTTTTTTATGATGCTTGCAATTTTGCGTTAATTACTCCATTATAATGTATTTATGTACCTTTGCGCACCAAAGAAAAGAGTAAAGAGATAATGTAAAGACGTTTTTACAGTTTGATTGTTTGATATCCAGCGATGGATTTTGTTTTGCACCAATGTTTTACTGAACAGCCGTAGGTGTGAAACCATGTCTGCTGTGAAGTATTTCGTGTGGTCGAGTAATCGTTGGTGCGAGGTGGACGCCGGGAGCGGTCGTGTGTCGGGATGGCGGGAACGCGCGCGGTTTGTGTATGTGAAGCGCGGGAAGCTGCACCTGGCGCGGTGCGGCGCTGTTCTGCAGGGGCTGCGGGCGCTGGCCGCCGGAGCACCCCTCGCCGTCAACACTGGCCCCAGACTGTCACAGAAAAGGTACAGAACTATTCACTATACTTGCTAAACTAAGTATAAACAACCTAGAATAAGTTTCCACTTGTTTTGCTCCTCTTTGAATACTTTCTTCTGCTTAGCATTGGCTAGCACAAGCGGGCAGTCTCGCCACAAAGTATTATCCTTTGATATAAATCATGTTCCGACAGAATCATATTATCATATGCCGTGCCTCGGAGAGCACGTTAAGCGGTCGGTCCCGGTTGCCAATTTAACATCTTTAGCAATCGTTACAGGTCAGTCACAGGCCAAAGAGAGTCTGATAATTGGTCTGGGTTAATTGCCAATTTTTCTCGAAAGGGGTTGCGAAGGTCAGATGGCAGTCGCTTCGCCGAAATCAGGTCATCAGCCACATCGGGTTGAATCAAGTGCTGACCCCAAATACCTGGGATTAAGACCAGGGAGATGATGACAGTATCATACCATCAAGTATTTAATATAGGTTCATACACCTGTATGTGCAGTAGTTATTTTATGAGTCTGTCTGTCTGTAACAACACATAAAATAAATGTGCAGTTAGCCCCTCATGACGTGTGTGACGGACCTGTAACTGCATGTATTTATTTGCATCACCCACGGGCGTGCCTTCCATACAGGCAGATGCAGCACTTACCATTTGTGATGACGGTATACACTTGTGTCATGTGTGTATGTGTGTCTATATCAAACCATATGTACCGACGCCGCCCCAAATGGGCATGTACTGAACCCACCTACTGACTGTTTCTGCTCACTGCTCTGAAATTCCAATGCACGCCTCTGCTTCATACAAGCCAGCATACCAGATTAAAATTCGCGTCAATATTTACGATACTTTGAAAAATACAATAATTATATTGAGGTTACTAGCCACTGCAAAATATTTTTCATGTCATAATACATTTGCAGGTACTCCAAGGTGAAGACTCACAATGGACGTGATGCAGCGTGCCGCAGGTGTTGCTGTCAGCTGCCCAGGTCTGTATCTAGACATTTTTAATAATTATAGAATAAGGCGGGACTTGCTAGTCATAAAATATCTGATGGAGAGAAATGGACGAGAATAATACAGCACCAATGGCAAATAATCTGGGATTACTTAGTAAAAAAAATTTTTTTACAGTATTTTAATATTTATGACTTTACAAAAATGTTTAAGTACCTTGTAAGTGTATGAAAAAGATGAACAATAGGATAAACTAGCCTCCCTCAGTATCTGGTATAAACATCTATGTTCTGGAGACAATGGTGGTGACACACAGACGGAGGGACGAGAGAGTGAACCCTTTTTACCTTTTGAGGAATGGAATCCTAATAATTACAACTATACATTCAAGGCCTGCGCTTCAAACTCGGCACCTGTACAATACATCTTATACCTTAAAACGAGCTATTCTTGCACATATGTATATATCTACTAGCTGTGGTTTTACCCGCGTAGATTTAGTTTCATCCCTATTGTCGCGGAACACTAATATTTTAATTAATAAAAGTAGCCTAAGTTACTCCTTGAAACATCAGCTATCTGCCAGTGAAAGTCCTGTTGAAATCGGTCCAGCCGTTTCAGAGATTACCCGGAACAAACAGACAGACGGACAGACAGAAAAAAATGTAAACTTGGTTTTTTTGTGTCAGTAGAGTGTATACTTTCATATGCATTTAGTGAAAAGCTGTTATTTTGGAATTACAAACAGACACTTCAATTTTATTTATCTGTATAGATGTATAGATAGAATCTGGATCTCAGGAACGGCTGCAACTATTTTCATGAAATTTTGTATGTAGGGGCTTCGGGGGCAAAAAATTGATCTAGCTAGGTTTCACTTTCAGAAAACATCGTTTTGACCATGTTTTCATGCACTGAAAAATAAAATAATAAATATAAATTCATAAAATATCAATACAATACGTCAGTAAATTTTGCCAACAACTGTCAAGTTATGATAGGTCAGAAGTGAGGCTGTCAGCTTACGAGGTGATAACGAAACTAGAGAACTCCAGTTGGAGACTGACGTTCACTGGTTCGATTTTTTTCTTCTGGTTCCTTTTTTTTCTACTAGCTTTTTTGAGAAAACGTCAAGATTTTTTCTTTTGTCCGAAAAAGTTTAGTTCTTTGTGAGAAAAAGAAACCGAGCTCGGTCAACCAGGTACTAAATCATAATGGTATAAAAATAATTTCAGCTTTTCTTTGATCAGGCACAGCACCCCTTCCCCGTCGCGTCGACCAACATCCGCGCACCACACGCTCGCCCGCACTTCCCCCCGAGCCCAAGACACAGGACATATCCACAACAGGACACCAGTTAAAGTCAACAAAGCTAGAAGCTCAAGTCCCGATGCTTCTCCCAGGGCCAAGAAACTTAAACTTAATAGACCTATACAGGTACCGACTACAGACTTACACTACTCTAGTGATGACAGTGTTCAAATAAGGAATGGAAAAGCTTTGACAAGTGACAGTGATTATAAAACCAAGAATGGGAAGAGACAGACTGCAGCCGATGAGGAATCTCATGAAACCGACTCCGATACTCCTCTAAAACAGTCAACCAACCTGGATGCAAGTTGGGATGACGCTATGTCTGTATTCATCCGCAGAAAGCCAACGTCTCATAGAGCTGGTGAGATGTGTAAGGAACTCATGGTCGAGGAGTCAGATATACAAGCACTCAGGAACTGGCTTTATCACAATGCAAGTTCCAAAACTCTCATGCGGTATGACCAGGATGATATGTTCAAACGCCGACTGTTTTACTCGATCAATCCTCTAGTGACTTTAGAGCGTTGTCCGAGGATAGCCAAGCTGCTGACTGCCAGCGACGCCTCCCAGAACCGGTTCCTCACGTGTTTAGGGCTGCGCTCTGTGTCGCAGGACTCTGAACCAGTGAGGAGGACCAGAAGGTCTATGAGAAGTAAGTACTTTATGCTGACAGTTTACTACAAGATAGCTAGCTAACACTGTCCCTAGGTACTTTAAACTGCCTTTGGTTACTGCCCTACTTGGTAGCTCACACCCTTACTGAATAGTCTCACCATTCCAGCCACATACGTGTTTGAATTACTTCTCAGACATATGCAGGTTTCCTCACGATGTTTTCCCTCACCGTAAATCACACTGTGTGTTTTAAGTTTTTAGAAAAACTGATAGGTACAGGCCCCGCTGGGATTCGAACTTGCGTCGCTTGCGTAAAGGCGACTGTTCGAACCCTACTCTGTATGTTATTATTTCTAAAACACCCATTATTGATATTAATTTGTTAAAATGTAAAATTACTTTTACATAATACTAGCTGAGCCCCGTTAACATAGTTTTACTATAATATACGTTTTCTGCGTTGACCACCCTTATGACTCAGGGGTATGGTGACCTATTCTCAGCTAATATACAGAAAACATTTCATACAAATCAGTCAAGCTGTTTCGGAGGACTTTAGCTACAAACATTAAAAGAATCCCTACTAATATTATAACTGCGAAAGTAACTCTGTCTGTCTGTTACGCTTTCCCGCTTAAAACTCTCAACCGATTTTGATGAAATTTGGCACAGACAATCTTTAGACCCTGAGAAAGGACATAGGCTACCTTTTATTTATTAAAAATATTAGGTTTCCGCGACCATAAGGATGAAACTAAATCTACGCGGGTGAAACCGCGGGGCACAGCTAATTGTTATATTAGGTGTGAAAAAAGTTGTTTTTATGAGATTTCGTAAATCATTTTTGATTTGAGCACCCAAATGATGTTACAGGTAAACAAAGAATACTGAGCAGTGACAATGAGAGTGTACCCACCAATGTACGAGACAAACACGTTGATAACACTAATGATACTCAACCTAAAGCAGACAAGAGTGGAAAAGAGAAGATTAAAGGGAGAATAGAAGAAGATAAGGAAACAAGGAAAAGTGAGAACAATCATAAGAGAGAGAGGAGGAGAGAGAGAGCTACAAGGAGAAGTAAATACGCGCGCAAATACAAAGAAAATAGAGTTAGACAGAGTAACGGCCGGTTTTTGGGAACAGATGATGTGAAGACACTCTCTAAACAAACAGAAAGAGATTCAAATATAGATATTTCTTCTGATGATGAGATTAATAAAAAACCCAGTACAGGTGGTGATGAGAAAAGATTAGCAAGACACGCTAAGAAACAAATAGCAGAAGGATATGGTAGAGTTTTAAATACAGAGAATAAACGACATAGTATACTATCATCTGATAAACATAATATAATAAATCAAAACTTAGCCACGAGAAGGATAAGAGCGAAAGAGACGGGTGATAGTGACGGGCCTTCTGATAGGTCGTTGAGACCTAGGAATAGTACATTTGACAAAGATAGCAATATGGCTGATGATGAGATATATAGTTCTATGAAAGATATGGAACGCGGGAAACTTAGAGAAGTGACGGGAGAAGGAGATAATTTAAAGCGAAAAACAAGAGTTAGTGACAAATCTTCTAATGAAGTTAAAAGTCTTAAAAACCAAAGTTTACTAACGACAAAACATGCAGAGACAACTGGCAACGACAGAGTGTCTTCAATTGATAGAAACAAACAGAAGGATGATATGAAAGTGAAAACTGTCAGAGGAAAGGCGAGAATGAAAAACTATAACCTCTCACTCTCAAATAAGCAGAAGGATAGAGACACCAATATATATATGTCATCAGATGACAGTGAAAATAATGATACGGAATCCAAAACAGTAAATAGTAAGATAGTTAAAAGAAAAAGTACATTATCTGATAAACAAAACGATGTAGAAAAGGATAACAATAGAAACCAAACAGAGATAGACAATACAAGTGACGACGCTGACAGTAATAAGAGAGAGACAGAATACCAGAATCGTACGAGAGTGAAGACTAATCATTCTCATAAGGGAGAAAAAGTGAGTTTAAAGCTAAAAACAACAGATAACAGCATATCATCTGACGTTAATAAGAGACAGGATCATGTGACATCTACAAGAGAGAAAGAGACTAATAAACCTTCCCCTCAAAAGCAGAAGAGAAGGGAAGACAGTAAAGTGCAGAAAGGTAGAGACAGTAATTCTTCTCAAAGAGAAGAACGCGCGAAAGAGACTAGTCCATTTAAATTAAGACATGGTGCTCGGGATAAGCATGGCAAATATGCGAAGATCAAAACAAATAAACCAGGCAGTTTCAAAGTGAATAATAGTGTAGTGAAGATTGAAAGGGAGTCAGATAATAGTGATGTACAGAGTAAGAGAGTAGGGAGTGGGAAAAATAGCAATGCAGGACAGAGGGGTGTAGGAGTGGGTGCGTTGAATATGAACAGTGATTCGGATAGTGAGTTCCTCGTGCCAGCAGCTGAGACCATGAAGGGGCAGCATAATCCAGCTGTTTCTAAGCGGTGAGTTTATTGTATACCAGCCCAGCAGCGTGACTTTTCCGTTCCATATCCTATGTTTACCTTTTATTTTATTCTAGTTGGACGCTGCAGTTTTGCTCGCATAGATTTAATTTCATAGATGGTCTGTGGTACCCTAGTGTTTTTCTTTGAATAAAAGTATCCTAAGTTACTCGTTGTAACATTTGCCCGTAAAAGTCCCGTTAAAATCGGGCCAAACAGACACACAGACAAAACTTTCAAAAAATGTTTTTTTTATGTTTATGTATGTATAGATATGTTATTAGTTCATAGAACCTAGCTACACACGATAAGTAGTTATTGTACATTAGCATTGCTAAGTATATATTTAATCTTAATTTATTTTGTTTATATTCATATCTAAGTATTTTAAATAAAATGAAATGTTCATTCGATTATTTTGTTTAGTGTGTGAGTGAGGTATAGTCCACTAGAGAGTCGGGGGCGTGCATTGGGTTTTTAGAGGGGTTAACATAAACAATCATTAGGTAGGTTAAGTACATACCAATATGGCGGTACATAGGTACACACACACGACATGAGTGTATTCAGTCGTCACAAATGGTAAGCACTGCTTATCTGCTTATATGAAATGTACGCCCCTGGTAGTACTGTGAGTGTAGTATAGCGGAGGGTGTAGTGTGTGTGTGAGTGTAGTATAGCGGAGGGTGTAGTGTGTGTGAGTGTAGTATAGCGGAGGGTGTAGTGTGTGCGAGTGTAGTATAGCGGAGGGTGTAGTGTGTGTGAGTGTAGTATAGCGGAGGGTGTAGTGTGTGCGAGTGTAGTATAGCGGAGGGTGTAGTGTGTGTGAGTGTAGTATAGCGGAGGGTGTAGTGTGTGCGAGTGTAGTATAGCGGAGGGTGTAGTGTGTGTGAGTGTAGTATAGCGGAGGGTGTAGTGTGTGTGAGTGTAGTATAGCGGAGGGTGTAGTGTGTGTGAGTGTAGTATAGCGGAGGTGTAGTGTGTGTGAGTGTAGTACAGCGGAGGTGTTGTGTAGTCCGTGTGCGCGCGGCGCCCGCGAGTACTCGTCGCTGGAGGACCTCAGCATCGTGTCGTGGCTGAGCGCCGGCCAGCGCGCCTCGCGAGTCAACGGCAACAAGCTGTGGACCGACCTGCAGGACCACTACCCACGGCTCACTGGCATCGGTAATATCATTTTTATTTAAAACCACCTGTGTCCTACGTAGGATTAACAATGAAATAATTTTTTGTACTTAGTGACATATAAGTAGCTTAAGTTACATCAGCTATCTGCCTGTGAAAGTCCAGTTATAATCGGTCCAACTATTTCAGAGGTTAGACGGAACAAACGGACAGACAGAGCAAAATTGTGTGAAAGTGTGTTGATGTCAGTACTATATACTTATGTATAAGTACTTCCATATGCATTTAGTGAAAATTTGTTATTTTGGAATTACAAACAGACTCTTCAATTTTATTTATCTGTACGGACTAGCTGTGTTCGGACTTTTTCCTGCGTAGGATTGACTATAAAACAAGTAGTGACAAGTAGTACAATAAGTAGCATAAAGTTACTTACAACAGGGGATATTTGCCAGTGAAAGACTCCATAAATAATTGGTCCAGCCGTTTCAGATTAGTTGGTATGACCGCCAGATGGACGGACAAAAGAAAAAATATATTTTTATGTATGTAGCGTACCTTATATACGTTTTGCTACAGTTAGTGAAAAGCTTTTAATTTGGAGTAACAAACAAACACTTCAATTTTATTTATATTTATAGATGCATAAGTGTTATGAGTAAGAGTGCATTGTGTGTGTAAGTTGGCGATAGACACACCATCAGCGATGATATAATTGTCCGTGTTCAGAGCGCACATGGCAGTCGCTCCGCAACCGCTACCTGCGCTACATCCTCCCGTCGCTCGGAGCCCTGGCGCTGCGCCCCCACACCGCGGCGCGCCTGCGGGCCGCCGCCACGCGTGCGTATACACCACTGTACCGACACTCACTCACTCCTGTGCCAATATACACTGATCATTATACTTCATTATCGCTACACACAGACACCCATCATTACACAATGATCACTGCACACACGATCGCTTCACAATGATCATTACACATTTTGCACTACACACACACACACACACACACACACACACACACACACATAATTACACAAATGATAACTGTACACAATGATTACTGCACACACTGATTGCTACACACACTGATTACTACACACACACTGATTGCTACACACACACTTATTGCTACACACACCCATCTAATGATTAGTCAGATCACTCCACACCCATCATTACAAATCCTGATCACTACACACAGTACACACTAATCGCTACACCCAATTATCACTTCACACACCGATCGCTCTCACACAAAAAACTCACATTATTCAATAAAATGTATTTTTGACCAAGTTAAGAAAAAGAGGTTCTTTGTTCAACTTGTGAAGATAGTTTTGGTTACATTTTATTGGTTGTGATAATTCAAGATATTTGATGAGACTTCTTGCTATATATAGGATCAGGAGCCCGTCCTCCCCGGAGGCCGTCCATCGTGCCCCCCGCGCCCCGTGGCGCCGCCTCGCGTGTCCCCCGCCCCCCACGCTCCCCCCCTCATAGCCCCCCACGCTCCCCCCCACCTCCACCCTCGTCTCCCCCTCCGCAAACATCCCACTCCCCCTCACCATCGCCCCCACACAAAGAAGGCACAAATAAACGCATACACAATGATGGTATGTATGTACTTGTCTGTTTGTTGCATGTCTTTCAAATGTTTTATTGCATGTCTGAGAAGTAATTCAAACACGTATGTATAGTGGCTGAGACGGCGATGGACTCACCATCTGTCACGTTGGCACTTAATCATCTTGTGTGAAATGTGTGTGTTGTTACAACACTTCTGCTTACCCCTTTGGGGACCCTTCTGGGATGGCGTGAGCATTTAGCGGACGTCACGCGGTTTCACCCGCGTAGTTCCCGTTCCGGAGTACGGGGATAAAATATAGCCTATGTTAATCAGTGATAATGTAGCATTCAAATGGTGAAAGATTTTTTTAATCGGTCCAGTACTTTTGAGCCAATTCGTTACAAACATACATACAAACCTTTCCTGTTTATAATATTAGCATTGTATTGTGATCAGGAGCTCCGCGGGCTCCCAGGATTGAACCTCGGTACTCGGACGTGACGCGGCGGTTCGCGGCCGCACACGCTCTCAGGAGGGAACGCTCTTCAGGTATATATCTATACAGATAAATAAAATTGAAGTGTCTGTTTGTAATTCCAAAATAACAGCTTTTCACTAAATGCATATGAAAGTATACACGATACTGACACTGAAACACCAAGTTTTAAAAATTTTCTCTGTCTGTCTGTCTGTTTGTTCCGAGTAATCTCTGAAATGGCTGGACGGATTTTAACGGGACTTTCACTGCCGGATAGCTTATGTTACAAGGAGTAACTTAGGCTACATAGAATTTTATAAAACATCCAATTTATTATTAGGGATCCGCGGGCAACCATGAAACTAAAATCTACGCGGGTGAAACCGCGGGGCACAGCTAGTAATAAATATATCAAAATAGTTTCCAACAATACTCAAAAAAAAATCTGAAACATGTTTTGTGAAAAATATATAACTTTTCAGAGGTCCGTCGCAGTCCCCGCTCGTTGGAGTCCAGTTCGCGTCTCTCTCCCACTGGGGCCCAAGGTCCCCCGGCGGGGCCCCCTCAAACCAAGGGTCCCCACAAGACTAGAAAGCTGTATAACCCCGCTTGACATCACCATTACATTACAGACACTATATTCAACAACGGTGGTCTCTGACTCGATCAGCGAAGTTAAGCAACCATACGCCTAGCCAGTAGTTGTATGGGTGACCGCGGGAGTTCCCTCCGTGCCTCGGAGAGCACGTTAAGCCGTCGGTCCCGGTTGACTATTTAACATCTTTGGCAATCGTTACAGGTCAGTCAGAGGCCTAAGAAAGTCTGACAACTGGTTTAACCCAGATTGCCGAGTTTCCTCGAAAAAGGGGTTACGAAGGTCAGATGGCATTCGCTTCGTATAAAAATCAGGTGATCAGTCACATCGGGTTGAATCAAGTGCCGACCACAAATACATGTTATTAAGGCCAGGGAGATAATAAAAAAAAACAAATGTGTGTATATTATGTTTATTTACAAAATTGTTCAGTTTTAAGTTGTATAAACTATTATTAGCCTATAGAATATTACTGAGCCGTGAGGTATGTGACGCAAGTTCGAATCCCAACAGCTTGCACCAATGAGCAGTGCGGCAGAAGCTAGCAGTCTGTTGACTTTGATAGGTTATTCAAAATGGCCGCCATAAGCCAATTTCCTCTGTCTTGAGGCCGAAGTGAAGTACAGTTCCCCTATCACGAGTTGGTCACCGGTTTAGTAATCTATCTCTAGCGCCTCTAGCAATATTTGTGACATTTTAGTTCTTCACGTCACCGCTTGGAGGCGCTGTACAATTTCTCATACAAATTCGCCGGAAACGCTAGCGAGACTACTAAGACGGTGACAAACTCGTGATATATAATTTATTGTTTTCATTTGAAACGCCAGGCCCTGTAGACATAGTAACATGATCCTCACGCTTCGTTAGTAGAAACGATACAACGTACGGGAATGACATGTCACGTGACTGATTTATGTCATATACATACTACTTGTATCGTTTGTATTAGCGCAAGCGCGAGAGAATGTTACTTTGTCTAGGACTAATGTAATGTTTTCTGAATCATGTAAAAGTTTTTTTCTTTTCATTTCCTAATATCATAATTTCTTATAGCTATCATAAATTGACAATGATTATATGACAGATGTATATGTCACTGTCACAGTCAAATTGTCAGCTATAAAAGCTTATGGTAAGATCTTTTGTATCAATATCCTGGTTTTTTTTTTCTTCAAATATATTTTATTAATAAAATTGTTGCTTTCAAGGTGTTGAGTTTTCTTTCTGTCCCAAATAATGAGAAAAAACTGTTCTTAATTTCCATAATTTTTAACATATTCATGCCCGCAAGCTCCAATCCCAGCGGGGCCTGTACCAATGAGTTTTTCTAAAAACTTAAGTGCAGTGATTTCACACCACGTGCTTTACGGTGAAGGAAAACATCGTGAGGAAACCTGCATATGTCTGAGAAGTAATTCAAACACGTATGTATAGTGGCTGAGACGGCGATGGACTCACCATCTGTCACGTTGGCACTTAATAATACGAGTATTATTCTTTGAGCTTTTTTCCTTCCGAATAACCAGATGAAAGGTAAATAAAAGCCAGTATTACGATCGTCAGTAATTATAATTAGATACATTTATTTACAGAACATTTACAAGGGACACATATCTTAAGTACACGATCAAATCACAATAGTCAACATTCCAGAAACGTCCGCCGTGTACTCTTGCGCCTTACATTGTACTCTGGCGGAGCGTGTACACACGAAAGGCTATGTGTGAGTGTACAGGTGCGCTTAGCGATAACAGTGGAGGTAACTGCGTTTGTGTCTTACTCGCGTCTCGCCACACACACAGACTAGACATGAAATGACTACTGCGCATTCAAGGGCAGCGCTCATTACTCGTGACGGGATCTGTATTATGGTGTCTGCTGGAATATTTACTGATTGATTTATATTAGTGAATGATTACAAATCAATTATGCGTTTTCAATATCGGTGGCCACTTCTAGTTTTACAAATGGCAGTTTGTACTTGCATTGATCTTTATATCTATATACAGATAAATACAATTGAAGTGTCTGTTTGTAATTCCAAAATAACAGCTTTTCACTAAATGCATATGAAAGTACTAACACTTAAAAACTTGTTAATCTCTGAGACGGTTGGACCGATTTTAACGAGACTTTCACTGGCAGATAGCTAATGTTACAAGGAGTAATTTAGGCTTTACTTTTAATAAACAAAACAAGAGTTTCGCGGGTCATCCATGAAATTAGCTCTACACGGATAAAACCGCGGGGAAAAGTTAGTCTATACTAATATTGTAAAGAGGAAAGGTTTGTTTGTATGTTTGTAACGAATTGGCTCAAAAAGTACTGAACCGATTTCAAAAATTCCATCACCATTAGAATGCTACATTATCACTGATTAATATAGGCTATATTTTATCCCCGTACTCCAACGGGGATGGGAACTACGCGGGTGAAACCACGTGACGTCCGCTAGTTGGAAATAAAAGCCTAGTATTTCTTACGTTTCTTGACTGTAATGCTTATATTTATATTGTTTTATCACCGTAACAGTCACTGCAGTTGGCACCTCACCCGCAGGCACTAGGGGGCACAGTAGGGTCCATTCACTCACACAAGCGTTTGGCACTTATATCACACACACATTATAATTTTAACAAATGTCACTTTTCATATCTTAAGTTTAAATCCTCATTTAGTATGACGAACGGAGGAACATTGCGATAAATCTTATTCATATCTATATCTATACAGATAAATAAAATTGAAGTGTCTGTTTGTAATTCCAAATTAACAAACACAAAAAAAAAAAAAATTTTTTTTTTTTTCATTCTAATATAATTAATATATTTTCATATACATTTAGTGAAAAGCTGTTATTTTGGAATTACAAACAGACACTTCAATTTTATTTACCTGTATAGATATATAGATACAGATATAATTTGATAAATGAAAACATTTTGTCCAAACTAAATTATACTTGATTTTTATGTGTACGTGAGTTTGGCCATCAGGAAATGTTATTCCTCGTAGCCAACTCAGTTTGGCGAAACAGGTTAGCCATGAGGAAACAAGGTGTAGGTGAACACAATGTCCCCTGGTATCACTGAGTAGTCTGTCAGGGTGTCATATAGTTATATAACACTGCACAGTTTAATTCACATCATAGTGCTGTCCATGGCCGGCGGCGTTCACAGTGCTAGCATCACACGGGTATTCACATGCTGCTAGCATCGCTTCGTTAGATGCTTCACTAGATACACAGTCTGAAACAAATACATTACACTAGGAAATATTGTTTGTTTGTTTGCATTGAATAGGCTCCGAAACTAATTGACCGATCTTGAAAATTCTTTCAGCAATGGATAGCTACATCATCAGCGAGTAACATAGGCTATATTCTATCCCTGTACTTCCATGTCTGCTATTTCTTTATAGGAGGAGCTCGTGGCACAGTTGCTATTGCGTATATGATTCGATCAGCAAAGTTAAGCAACCATACGCCTAGCCAGTAGTTGTATGGGTGACCGCGGGAGTTCCCTCCGTGCTTCGGAGAGCACGTTAATCTTTGGCAATCGTTACAGGTCAGTCAGAGGCCTCAAATACTCTGACAACTGGTTTAACCCAGATTGCCGAATTTCCTCGAAAAAGGGGTTACGAAGGTCAGATGGCAGTCGTATAAAAATCAGGTGATCAGCCACATCGGGTTGAATCAAGTGCTGACCCCAAATACATGGGTTAAGGCCAGGGAGATGATATTATTATTATGCTCTCGCCTAAAGGGTTAGGCACAGGTGTACTTATAGTACCCCTACACTTCACCAGTAATGTTTAAGTCCCATGTAATAGAGGGCGAGCCTATTGCCATTAACCGGCCACTAATACAGACTGCGGGCTGATACTGGGACATTACAGACGGGAAAACACAAATAACACTTCGGCCGACGTTATTTTGATATTCAAAGATTGAACTGTTGAAAAGTGACAATGAGTAGTGATATTACCTGCATTAGACCAGTTCGAGCACCTTGATGGTCCCCTGGCTGTTGGCGGCCAGCAGCCGCGGGGGCTGCCGGGGGTCGGCCGACCGACGCCAGCACACCGCCGACACGAACTCTGCGACACATGGAGATTAACAATATTCATTCAGTTTAGGCCCTCGTAAGGTACTTATGAATGTCGAGAATTTGTACACTCGACATACCTCCAGTGTATAGCATATAAGCAGGTAAGCAGAAGTTACAATTTGTGATCACTGAATACACTCGTGTCGTGTGTGTTTATGTTCGTATGTGTATCTTTACCAACACGTACGTACCTACGCCGCGTCACATAGGTATTACTTAACCTGCCTTCCTACCTACTTATTGTTTATGGATACATCTATACCCTATACACACATCATCTTACACTCGAGTATACATCGAGCTGTTACAACCCTACATTACAAGAATCTAAAGCAACATCAGCATTTCCATTATTCTATGGAATGTTCCAAGATCAAATTAGCTGAATTGCATTTTTCGATAACCTTATATAATATTTTACTCAATTAATTCAGTAGCGGTCTGGCCCCCGCGAAGAGCGGTGTAGTTCCATTAAAACATCCGCTCGCCGGAAAATTGGGAAGTCCGAATTAAATGTGTTTTGTGAATCAAATAAACTCAGTGTAACATAATTTTTAAAAAAAAAAGACACCCAGGCCCTGTCGTTTAACAGAACGAAAAGTGGACTTAACCAATTTACCTTCATAGCTGGCTTTATTTAACAGAACCCTAACTTGTTAAAGTTACTCCGTGTAACATCAGCTATCAGTCAGTGAAAATCCGTCGAAGCGGTAGGCGAGCATGGGCCCGCGTGGTATTACAATAAAGGTACCGGAGGGGTCCTCGTCGCGGCGGTCCCGCTCCAGGAAGCCGCGGACGGCGTCGAAGCGGTAGGCGAGCATGGGCCCGCGTGGTATTACAATAAAGGTACCGGAGGGGTCCTCGTCGCGGCGGTCCCGCTCCAGGAAGCCGCGGACGGCGTCGAAGCGGTAGGCGAGCATGGGCCCGCGTGGTATTACAATAAAGGTACCGGAGGGGTCCTCGTCGCGGCGGTCCCGCTCCAGGAAGCCGCGGACGGCGTCGAAGCGGTAGGCGAGCATGGGCCCGCGTGGTATTACAATAAAGGTACCGGAGGGGTCCTCGTCGCGGCGGTCCCGCTCCAGGAAGCCGCGGACGGCGTCGAAGCGGTAGGCGAGCATGGGCCCGCGTGGTATTACAATAAAGGTACCGGAGGGGTCCTCGTCGCGGCGGTCCCGCTCCAGGAAGCCGCGGACGGCGTCGAAGCGGTAGGCGAGCATGGGCCCGCGTGGTATTACAATAAAGGTACCGGAGGGGTCCTCGTCGCGGCGGTCCCGCTCCAGGAAGCCGCGGACGGCGTCGAAGCGGTAGGCGAGCATGGGCCCGCGTGGTATTACAATAAAGGTACCGGAGGGGTCCTCGTCGCGGCGGTCCCGCTCCAGGAAGCCGCGGACGGCGTCGAAGCGGTAGGCGAGCATGGGCCCGCGTGGTATTACAATAAAGGTACCGGAGGGGTCCTCGTCGCGGCGGTCCCGCTCCAGGAAGCCGCGGACGGCGTCGAAGCGGTAGGCGAGCATGGGCCCGCGTGGTATTACAATAAAGGTACCGGAGGGGTCCTCGTCGCGGCGGTCCCGCTCCAGGAAGCCGCGGACGGCGTCGAAGCGGTAGGCGAGCATGGGCCCGCGTGGTATTACAATAAAGGTACCGGAGGGGTCCTCGTCGCGGCGGTCCCGCTCCAGGAAGCCGCGGACGGCGTCGAAGCGGTAGGCGAGCATGGGCCCGCGTGGTATTACAATAAAGGTACCGGAGGGGTCCTCGTCGCGGCGGTCCCGCTCCAGGAAGCCGCGGACGGCGTCGAAGCGGTAGGCGAGCATGGGCCCGCGTGGTATTACAATAAAGGTACCGGAGGGGTCCTCGTCGCGGCGGTCCCGCTCCAGGAAGCCGCGGACGGCGTCGAAGCGGTAGGCGAGCATGGGCCCGCGTGGTATTACAATAAAGGTACCGGAGGGGTCCTCGTCGCGGCGGTCCCGCTCCAGGAAGCCGCGGACGGCGTCGAAGCGGTAGGCGAGCATGGGCCCGCGTGGTATTACAATAAAGGTACCGGAGGGGTCCTCGTCGCGGCGGTCCCGCTCCAGGAAGCCGCGGACGGCGTCGAAGCGGTAGGCGAGCATGGGCCGCGCCAGCCCGGCGTAGTACACGTACAGCGCGTTGTTCTCCGAGCCGCACGCCACGTACTGCCCGCTGGTCGCCAGACCCACGAAGTTCTTCTCGTTCGCGTGCCCCGTGAACGAACGGACGCACCGCGGCGAATCCACTCTATATACACACGCAACAATCATTATTGCACACACTATTAGTCAAGAAACTAATATTTATACCGCCTGTGCAGGGATTTCACACGACGAGTTTCACGGTGAAGGAAAACATCGTGAGGATACCTGCATATGTCTGAGAAGTAATTCAAACACGTATGTATAGTGGCTGAGACGGGGATGGACTCACCTCACCAAAAAATTATAAAGGAAATTACGAAAAACAAAAAAAATTATAGGAGGTTTTACACATTTTTAAATTGATATATATCATCAGCCGATGCTCTGTGACAAAAATATGGACCTGAAAGTGTCGACTATAAAAAGATAAGTGATTGTATAAAGGCAGTATAGTATACCTCCAGAGCTTGAGCTGGCTGTCGGTGGAGGCGGAGACGAGGGTCCGGGCGTCGAGGAACTTGACGTAGGACACAGCCTTGCGGTGGTCGCGGAACACGGCCAGCGGGTGTCGCGGCGCGCGCAGGTCGTAGTAGTGCACGCAATGGTCCGCCGACCCGAACGCCAGGTGACACGACGACCTACACACACACACACACACATTATACACGGTGACACGACGAACTACACACACACACACATAATACACGGTGACACGACGACCTACACACACACACACATTATACACGGTGACACGACGACCTACACACACACACACATAATACACGGTGACACGACGACCTACACACACACACACACATAATATACGGTGACACGACGACCTACACACACAAAATAATTTTACCCGAAGTATATAATTATTTATGTTTGATAAAGTTTTAAAATATCACTGAGTAACATAATTGTTAATAAAGTTAAATTAGACGTCGTCCCCTGAAGCTAGTACAGCATCGAGTGGTGACCTGGGGTTGAAGCGCACGCAGCAGACGTTGAACTTGGCCTCGAGCGTGGCGACGCTGCGCTCGGCGTTGAGCGCCCACAGCTTCACGCGCGCGTCGTCCGACCCCGACGCCAGCAGCCGCACGTCCGCGCGGTTGAAGTGCACCGACCAACACCGCTTGTCGTGCTCCTACACACAACAACACCCTTTTAAACATCAAACCTACACTCAATATTACTTTATTTGATTATACTTGTAGCAGCGTTTCTCCACTCGCTCATAGATGGCGCTACTCGCTAACAAATGCGAAGTTTGACTACAAATACACGAGAACCTAAATCGCGCCAAAAGAGTTTTCAAGCGCATTGTAGTATATATACAAGTTTCCAACTAGAACAGTTGGAGCCGGTGTTCCCCAGACATGACACCCGCCTCAATAGAAGATCTTCCCTTTGCTGGGGATGAGCATGATCACTCGCTCTCCCCACATACTTTTGACAAAGTACTGTCAAATTGTCAGGATGACATGATTAGTCGCCGGGCTCGGAAGGTTGCATCTACTGAAAACAACCTGGCAAGAAACTCAAACATTTTCACGATTTTCATCATGAATGTAAGAGTAATAACTGTTGTCGGTGTAACCGATGCAACTCTTTCCATTAGTCTTTGTCCAGTGCCATCTCTTTGACCTCCTTATACGTCATGACTGACGCCTTTTCTTTAACTTGTCTCATGCATGTTAGCCTTGGTCTTCCTCTTCCTCGGTTCTCTTCTACTTTTCCTTCGATTATGTTTCACAAATTAGTTATCAAAAAAGAAACGATCATCACAGCTCCATGCAAAACTGGATGCATCCACTGGTTATCGTCAAATAGCAATGCACCAAGTGATGTCTAACTAAACATAGATAAACCTCATAAAAACGCTATTACAATCATTTTATGCTTTACCAAACACTAAATGTGACGTATAGTATTGGCTAACAGATAATTTTTAACAATATAAGTAATTAGTTGTAAAAATTCGATTGTTGTATATAGACGACATGTTGTTACCTGTAGGGTCCTCGTGGTTTGCCCGGTGGCGGCGTCCCAGACGCTGACGGTGCCCTCGTAGTCGGAGGAGGCGAGCACGTTCTTGTGGTAGGCATTCCACGAGACGCACGAGATCTTGTGCGAGCACTGCATCTCCGCGCACGGGTAGTGCACGTCCACCGCGTCGCGGACCACTGCCTACACAAGCACTACTATTGTATGGTTCAAAAATACTTTCCAAATATTAGCTAAATATCCTAACAGACAAAAATTTATTAAGTGTTTGTTTGTAGTTCCAAGATTTTTTTTTTCAACCTTGTGTTTCTGTTCGTTCCATCTAATAAGTAAAACGGCTGGACCGATTATGCTACCCATGAAGTAGAGTCTACGCGGATGAATCCACGGGGCACAGTTAGTCTATACTCTTCATCCTCCTGCCTTTATCTTATGTTACTTGAACTTTACACACTGTGTTCTTATCTTCCATGTCTCTCTATCAGCCGTCATATCTGTAGCCATATCATCTTTCACACAATCAATCCATCGTTTCTTAAGTCTTCCTCTCCGTTTGCAACCATCCACACCCCTTCGCATAATATGTCCCTACCACGTCAGATGTTTGTTAATCATCTTGGCCACTGATGTTACTTACAGGTAGAAAGTCACATTACACATATAGCCGAACCTCAAACTCGAACACTTTGATCCGTTTAGTGACGCCAGCGATGGCGAAGTACTCGTCGTCCTTGTCGAACTCGATGGTGGAGACGATGGTGGAGTAGTTGATGGCGTCGCTGCAGTAGGACAGCGTGGCCAGCGGCCGCAGCGCGCGGTGCCGCGTGAACGACACCAGGTCCTCGCGGAACGCATCCAAGCCGCGGAGCTCGCTGGCACTCCTCCAAACACAAAATATCAACATTTACATACTGTTAAGTAGTGAAACGACCCGTAGTTGTAATCGCACTGACGCCATTTTATTAAGCACTAGCTGTGCCCCGCGGTTTCACCCGCGTAGATTTAGTTTCATCTGTCGCGGAACCCTAATATTTTTAATAAATAAAAGTAGCCTAAGTTACTCCTTGAAACATCAGCTACCTGCCAGTGAAAGTCCCGTTTAAATCCGTCCAGCCGTTTCAGAGATTACCCGGAACAAACAAACAGACAGACAGACAGAGAAAAAATTTAAAACTTGGTGTTTTAGTGTCAGTAGCGTGTATACTTTCATATGCATTTAGTGAAAAGCTGTTGTAAAATTGAAGTGTCTGTTTGGCATTACAAACAGACACTTCAATTTTATTTATCTGTATAGATATTTCACTTTTTTGATTGAACATACTTATGTATATATATTTCTAATGCATGCAGTCTTTCACCTGTAATTAAGATAACATTTGCTACGTTTTAGTTTACTTGTCACATTCCTTGTCTTGATGTATATCTTGTTGGTGAATCAATAAATAAATAAATAAATAAATTTTTGAAATCGTGCGATCAACTACTTCGGATTGAATCAAGTGGCGACCCCGACAATGTATGGGATAAGGGCAGGTAGAAGGTGTCCATACCTGGTGGTGTCGGCGAGGGGGATGTCGGCGTGTGCGGGGTGGGGGGCGAGGTCGGGGGCGCGCTGGTCCCCCCCCGGGGGCGCGGGGGGCGACGCCGGCCGCGGGGGGCCGCTCTGGGGGGACTCCTCCCCGCCGGGGGTCGCACTCGACCCGGGGAAGTACAGCTCGTCTGACCTGCGGGGAGGGGGTTGTCGTCTATTATTATAAAAAATATTATTTTGAATTACTACTAGCTGTGCCCCGCGATTTCACCCGTGTAAAATCAATTTCATGGGTGGGCCGCGGAAACCATGTTTTTTTTAAATCAAAGTAGCCTAAATTACTCCTTGAACCATCAGCTACCTGTCAGTGAAACTCCCGTTAAAATGGGTCGAGCCGTTTCAGAGATTACCCGGAACAAACAGACAGACAGACAGAAAAAAACTTTACACATTGTATTTTTTAGTGTCAGTAGCGTGTATACTTTCATATGCATTTAGTGAAAAGCTGTTATTTTGGAATTACAAACAGACACTTCACAAATTGTTCCGGGTAATCAATCTCTGAAACGGACGGATTTTAACGGGACTTTCACTGGCAGGTAGCTGATGTTCCAAGGAGTAACTTGGCTACTTTTATTTATTAAAAATATTAGGGTTCCGCGACAGTAAGGATGAAACTAAATCTACGCGGGTGAAACCGCAGAGCACAGCTAGTCTGTATAGATATATGTGGGATTGAATAAAATATAACGAGGAATGTTAACTGGACTTCTTTACTTCGTCTTCTTAGTATAAATTAAGTAAACACATCTTTAAATAACAAATAATCTTTACATCTTTCGTCGTCCGTCTTTCACGTCTTCCACCATCGTTCTGTCATCCGTCACTTCTTACTTCTTCCTCTTTTATTCTTTCCGATCACACGTTGCCTATCATTGTAACATATAACCTCTTCCCACACATGTGTACCTGTGTGCAAAGTAGCACTGCACGAAGTCGTCGAAGTGTTGCGTGAGTCTCCTCCAGCGCGAGGCCAGCGCCTCCCCGCCGCCCGCGCCCGCCGCGAAGCTCTCCGCCGCTGACTCTACACACTCAACAAAGAGTTACTGGGGCCTTACTATTTATTTATTTATAGTTAATTGGTCAATGAAGGACATAATGAAGGGATCCCTTCCACTCTCCCTTAAAAGAAAACTTATGGACATGTGCATCCTACCCGCCCTCACATACGGAGCACAAACATGGTCGTTAACAAACCGCCAAAAGTCCACACTCGCAGTTTGCCAGCGAGCAATGGAGCGCAGCATTCTAGGAGTGAAACTAATAGATCATGTGAGGAACTCGACACTGCGCTCCATGACACAAATTGCGGATGTAGGCCACGCTGCCGCCAACTTAAAGTGGAACTGGGCTGGCCATGTCTGCCGCATGTCGGATGAGCTATGGGCGAAAACCATTACAAAATGGACCCCAAATGGCAGAAAACGACAACGCGGCAGGCCTCGGAGGAGATGGCGGGATGAGCTTGATGCTTTCAGGAGCGATTGGGAGTGGACTGCTGAGAACAGAGAAAGTTGGAAAAGTGAAAGGGAGGCCTTTGCCCAGCAGTGGGACACTACAGGCTAATAATAATAATAATAATATAGTTAATCAATCACAGAGCGCATTAGTTTATTTGTTCCTCAAAATTATATACGGGGTGGTAGCCGCCGAAAACATCCACTGTTTGCCATTCCAGCGCTACGTACTTGTCACGCCAATAACAGTCCCACTGCTCGGGCGCTAAGTTTTCTCAACGACTTTGTCGCCATGATCCAGGATGCTGACGTATTCGTAGATTCGCTGCCGTCGCTCATACAGAGCTTGAGAATCTATTTTTGTAAATTGTCTCTATTATAATTCTCTTTTGGTTTTATATATAAGCGCTTTGGCAATAGCTGTAAGTTTATATATTCAAATTATAAATAAATAAATAAAAATAAATTATAACGGAGATACCAATTACAATAATTAACTTAGACATTTTAAAACTATAGTCTTATTCCTTATAAAATAGTGGACACTCTCGTATACCTAACCTCACAGAATCTCAAACATTCAAACAAAATATAGTTCCATGCATCCGCAAACAGATCACATTCAGGGCTGGTATCTAGGAGGGCATTGAGCATTGTCATTGAACTCTTATTAGCATGATAGTTTTACTCTTACTAAGAGACAGATGTATTTGACGCGTATACATCTGTCCCTGTCACACACCTGCAATATCATTGAAATAAGAGGTCATAGTTAGGCCCCTGACACCACCGGCTCTCAAACATGGTGCCGTGGTGCCAATGAGTTTTTCCTAAGAGCTTATGTGCAGTGATGTCACACCACGTGCTTTACGGTGAAGGAAAACATCGTGAGGAAACCTGCATATGTCTGAGAAGTAATTCAAACACGTATGTATAGTGGCTGAGACGGCGATGGACTCACCATCTGTCACGTTGGCACTTAATCATCTTGTGTGAAAAGTGTGTGTTGTTGTTACAACACCTCTGCCTGCACCCGAGGGGGATACAGGCGTGAGCACATATCTCTATAATCTAAAAACTAAACTGTCTCAAAAACTACTAAAATAAGCAAATAAAAATTGCCTTTAAAATCTTTAATGGACTAAACTTTCTACAAAGTACTTTCAAAGCGTTAGAATTACATTAATATACATATTGATATATACCATCAACAAATATCCAGTGCTGAAATATTCTCATAATAACTCTAAGCATTTTGTGAATAGTGATATAACTTACCATCAGCATGCGAGGCGGTGTCCCCGACGCTGCCGGCGATGTCGACCAGTTCCTTCCTGAGTGCCTTCACGGCGTCATCTCCCCCCGCGTCCCCCCCACCACCGCCTCCACCCCCTCCCGCCGCGTCCCCCCCTCCCTCCCCCACACACTCCCCCACCAGGCTCGAGGCGCCCGCGCGGAGCTCCTTCAACACACCGGCCACTTGCTCCATGTCCTAAAATATTATACAAAAGCTATACTGAAACTCAAATATATCTTTATTCGATTAGACTTTTTACAAAGTACTTTCAAATCGTCAGAATGCCACAATAACACAGTATTATACATGCTACCGCCAGGTTCGAAAGGTTGCTTTTACTGAGAACAACCTGGCAAGAAACTCAGTAATTAAGGCAGGTGGGAGAGGAACTCATACAGCAGGCGGTGGTGAGTGGTTACCTTCTGCACGAGCGCAGCCTCCCTGGTGAGCTGCTGCAGCTGGTGCTGCCTGTGGGCGTGCAGGTGGGAGAGGAACTCATACAGCAGGCGGTGGTGAGTGGTTACCTTCTGCACGAGCGCAGCCTCCCTGGTGAGCTGCTGCAGCTGGTGCTGCCTGTGGGCGTGCAGGTGGGAGAGGAACTCATACAGCAGGCGGTGGTGAGTGGTTACCTTCTGCACGAGCGCAGCCTCCCTGGTGAGCTGCTGCAGCTGGTGCTGCCTGTGGGCGTGCAGGTGGGAGAGGAACTCATACAGCAGGCGGTGGTGAGTGGTTACCTTCTGCACGAGCGCAGCCTCCCTGGTGAGCTGCTGCAGCTGGTGCTGCCTGTGGGCGTGCAGGTGGGAGAGGAACTCATACAGCAGGCGGTGGTGAGTGGTTACCTTCTGCACGAGCGCAGCCTCCCTGGTGAGCTGCTGCAGCTGGTGCTGCCTGTGGGCGTGCAGGTGGGAGAGGAACTCATACAGCAGGCGGTGGTGAGTGGTTACCTTCTGCACGAGCGCAGCCTCCCTGGTGAGCTGCTGCAGCTGGTGCTGCCTGTGGGCGTGCAGGTGGGAGAGGAACTCATACAGCAGGCGGTGGTGAGTGGTTACCTTCTGCACGAGCGCAGCCTCCCTGGTGAGCTGCTGCAGCTGGTGCTGCCTGTGGGCGTGCAGGTGGGAGAGGAACTCATACAGCAGGCGGTGGTGAGTGGTTACCTTCTGCACGAGCGCAGCCTCCCTGGTGAGCTGCTGCAGCTGGTGCTGCCTGTGGGCGTGCAGGTGGGAGAGGAACTCATACAGCAGGCGGTGGTGAGTGGTTACCTTCTGCACGAGCGCAGCCTCCCTGGTGAGCTGCTGCAGCTGGTGCTGCCTGTGGGCGTGCAGGTGGGAGAGGAACTCATACAGCAGGCGGTGGTGAGTGGTTACCTTCTGCACGAGCGCAGCCTCCCTGGTGAGCTGCTGCAGCTGGTGCTGCCTGTGGGCGTGCAGGTGGGAGAGGAACTCATACAGCAGGCGGTGGTGGGCCGCAGCACACTCCGCCTCCAGGAGACGCTTGCGCCGGGTCAGCAGCTCCAGCATGCCTGCAAATTCAAATTCATAAATATCTTTATTCGATTAGACTCTTGACAAAGAATTTTCAAATCGTCAGAACGACATGTTTATACAGTATTATACATGCGAGCAACCTGGCCAGAAATTCAGTAATGTATGTAAAGTATGAGAAAAATATAATGGTTGGCCGTGTCGAGGGAACGAGAAGTAGAGGCAGAGCTCCAACTCGCTGGACAGACCCTCTCCTAGAGGCCCTTAATAGTGGCATACAATCCGCACTTCATCAAGCTCAGAACAGAACAGCCTGGAGAGCTTTACAGATAGAGCTACTTATGGTGGTCACGACCCTCAGCTATGAGGAAAACGACGAAGAAGTAGAAAGATGTAAAGTAGTCGTATGTACAGGCACTGACCCGTGACCTCGGGCAGCGCGAGGCGGCCGGCCTCGGCAGCCAGCAGGGCCCGCAGCGGGGCGGCGGGCGGCGCGCCGCTGGCGGCGGCCGGCCTCAGGCGGCGCTTGGCCACCAGCTCGTTGAGCAGGAAGTTGGGGAAGATGTGCTCCCGCGACGCCAGCACCGCGCCGCACTTCGGGCAGCAGCGGTGGATCTCCACCGACTGCAATTAATAAGAAAAAAAATTTTTTAGTTTAGGCCCTGGTATGGAACTTATGGCAAACGGGAACTATGTGGGTAAAACTGCATGATGTCTGCTAGTTATCTATCAAAAGATATGGTGTTTACCTTAGCGATGCAGGCGTAGCAGAAGGAGTGTCCACATCGTGTGACGTACGCCTCCTCGATCAGCTCGAAGCACACCGGACACAGCAGGTCACAGTCCTGGAGACATCCAACGTTATACTAACGTAAACAAATAACAATATTTATCAGTAACGAAGAGTATGAAGAGATGCATGTGCCAAACATTGATCTGCCTACCCCTGTGGGAGACAGGCGTATGTATGTGTAAATAATAAAATATATGAATATGACAGATAACACCCTCAGTGGACCTTTTACCTTGATTATTGGATAAAGCACCAAAATATTATTTCCTGTGACTACCAATTAAATAAAACAGTATTGATTCAACTCTAGAACAAAATAAATTTGACTATTTGACTAAGTAACTCCTTGAAAATCAGCTATCTGCCAGATAAAGTCCCATTAATATGTATCCGGCAGTTTTAGAGATTAGCCAGTAAAAACAGACAAACAGACATTTTTTTATATTGCTTATTAGTTATATGTAAGTACTGTTTATACTTTAATTAGAGTATTTAGTGGAATACTGTTAATATTATCTTCCTGTGTCCTTACCTCTGATAACTGTCACTAGACATTTGCTTGCAAATATTGTGCATTTGTAGAAAGTATCAGTTCTTAGTATATTTGTGTTACCTTATCCTCTAGCGAGCCCCCGAGGCCGCCGAGGGCGCTGGCCGCGGGCGCGCCGCTCGCCGCCGTCCCCGACATTGTCTGCAATCAGTGGCGTGCATTGCATTGCATATAAGCAGGTAAGCAGAAGTTACAATTTATGATCACTGAATACACTCGTGCCATGTAACCTATGCCGCGACACATAGGTATGTACTGAACCTGCCTACTTATTGTGTTTGCCTACACCTCTAAAATCCAATGCATGCCCCTGTCTGCAATTACATTTCATCAATCTTTAGGCTCTGGTAAGAAACTTGTAAAGGCACTGAAAATCATCACAAATTTAAGTACTCAGTGAAAAATAGCATATGCGAGGAATCTACCACCGGTTCGGAAACTATCAGTGTTCTATATATTGAAGTTTGAAAAGCTTCACACTACTAGCTGTACGGTGAAGGAAATCCCAATAATGTATACAACAGTGCCTGAGACATCGATGGACTCACCATCTGCTATGGAACTCTTCTGGAATTTACACACAAGTAATACTGAGCTTTGATGAAAAAGCTTAATATATAAAAATTTTTAACACAATTTGGCAGTCAAAAAAGTTTATTTTAAATACCACTGTCATAATTGTCACAACTAAAACCTGTCCCGTATCAACTGAAGAGTTAAACCAGCCGTAATATTGAATGCTTGGAAGCTCAGCTCAGTTTATTTATAACCAGAATCAATATAATCTACCTTTAGGGTCTAATGACGCGAAAACATCTCCAGTGAAGTGTACACAGGTTTCTTTTAATAGAATATCGACGATAAATGTACTTACGTGTTAGTTGAGAGGATGAAGGTTCACCGGCGCGGCATGCTATAGAAAATCTGGCCTTCGCTGAGTCCCAAACAACAACCACTGATCAGCACAAGCACTCTGACCACTCTAAACACTTGTTTGTTCACACACTACACAGTGTCTTGACTCGCGTGTAACACAGCCGTTGCTCCTTCACTCACAAAACAACACTCGTCAAACAAACCCATCGTAATTGCTCGTATACTTGCATTTTTCAAGATTTTGCTGAACGCCCGGACCACGATCAGTTTGACATTAACAACAATGTTGCCAGCCAGATCAAAACCAAACTATCAATTAGGTCAAACCGAGGTCAAGGATTATTGATGGACGAGGTCAAACGAGGGGTCAATGGTCGTGAGGGGACCCATAGCCATGTAATTTTTTACTAAATCAAAAATTACAAATATTAATGCTTCATTTTATATATCTTACCATCTTTATACAATTTTTTTTAACAATAAATATTAGAATAATTCAGTGTGCCATGTAAAAAAATTCAAAGAAGGCACTAACGCCATCTATGAATAACTTGTGAAACTAATATAAATATGGAGTTACATCTTTTTACCAACGCAGCTATTCATAAACTGCTTTATCAACAGTTCAACCGCCATTTTGCTATTATTACAGGAGGTTGCATTATCTGTTCGTCAACAATGTAAAGTGAAATGTTTGCTTGATTTTTACAGTAAATGTGATGTGAAAGTGCAGTGTACAGCCCAGCAATAAAAACTAGAATCATGGAGGATTCCAACGAGGAGCATAGGGTCGTTCCCGGTAAGCCTAGTGCTTCAAAAATAAAACTTGAAATTACGAGTGTCGATATGCGAGGTCGTGTAATGGTAGCTTTCCCGATTTCAGAGCTCTACTTTCTGATAGCGAAATTTCTCTCCAGCGGGCCCCTGAAAGAAACTGCAAAGGTAATTTGACTCGAAATATGTCTGAATAATGTTTATCTGGAGTATAATGTGGTAAATGAAACTTTTTCTGTTGCAGACTTTGCTAAAAGAGCTGGAGAGTGTCGAGGTAAGTTTGAGCTTTTCCTAGTGCCGGGTTTAGAGTTTATTGTTGTTTTGGTAGCGAGCGCACGTGGTAGCGGCTGTCAAACTCGCTGAAAGTTTGCTGAAAGTTTTTGTATCGGTGCAGGTGCTGCCCCGGCGGCTGGACTGGGAAGGCAACGAGCACACGCAATCCTACCATGAATTGGTGAGTTTTGGCGCGTTTCAGCCTGAAAACTGTGTTTATTTACCTTTTTGAGCCAGACGAGCGACGACAAATGCATAAATTGTTGAAAAACGACAAAATTTCTTAAATCGTATAATACACAAAAGTGAGCGTAAAAATACGGTGGAAATACATTAAAAATGTTTTGGCGGTGTTTCTGTGATAAAATGCAAGTTTTTCCATAATTTGTGAAAATTTTGTTATATCACGCCATTGTGTAGTTGAATGGTGTCGTAATTAGGTATGTTGCCTTCTCCCTCTGACACACGGCATGGCCGTAAGCGTAAATCCCACGTCTCGCTCTAAGCACACGATCGTAGTAGACTGCTGTCGGGCGTTGGGTGACGCGAGCCGAAGTCTTACGAACGGCTCCGATGTCTATCAAGCGCGGCAAATTTCATGTTGCGAATTACGATACGATAACTAAAATTATCCTTCAATACTTACATTTAGACCACAATAGACCTTTGAAACTAATCTGTATAAATAACTATAAAAAATTTGGAACCAAAGTACAGAAATTGTGAATATTAATAAGTAGTGTAGGTAAGTGGGACGACTTTTCTCTCTGCCTACCGCGACTACCGCGAGAGTGTAAAACTTAATTTTTTTTAATTAACTTATAATAAATGGTTTTTTTCATGGTTCTTTCCGAAAATACTCTCCAAAATATTAGACAGATATATTATATTATTATACCAAGGAGTTAACGTGACAGATGGTGGTGAGTCCAGTCTAACATCTACACTTTACCATACTAATATGTAGTAACGTATAACAACCAAAAAATAACAAAAATATAAAACAATTTCTATTTTATTTTTTAATGGATACACCTGTCACAAGATGATTAATCTTGTGTGTTGTTATTACAACACCTCTGCTTGTATGTGTTTTCCAGTCGTCCCAGTATGGGGACATGTCCCCGCGGCGGTTGGCGGCGGTGTGTGCGCGCGCGCTGCAGTTGGCCCGCGCGGCGGGGGAGGGGCCCCCTGGGCCCCGCGCGCCGGACCCCGGGGGCCCCGCCCTCAAGCCGGGGGACTCCACGGGGCCCCGCCGCCTCGCCGCCCGCCTCTCCTTGCTCAGCGAGAAGCTGGTGAGGAATCCCTCGCTGTACGGGACCAAACAGGACCACACACTTGGTGAGTATTGGCAATTTTAATTAATCAAATATTTCTTTCAGGTCACACCTCGGTAAGTAGCTTTCTAATATGGTAAAAAAAATTGAATACGAGGCCGGATTCGAACCCACGACCCCTGCAAACCGTACAGTTGCTCTGCCAACTGAGCTACTCGTGATCCTATCTCATGCGTCCAATCTTTTCTTTCCTCGTTTTTGCGAATTATTAAGATTGCCATAATAAGAGGTTTTCTATAACGAATGTAATTATTGAGGATGGAACCTATACCTACAAGGTGAGTAGTATAGTGTATGTGGTGTGTCTGGGTAGTGCGGCGCCTGGTGTCCCGCGAGCTGGGCTGGTCGGCGGGCGCGGCGGGCGCGGGCGGCGGGGTGTTCCCGGCGCGCATGCTGGCCGGCCTGTCGCTGCAGCGACGCACCCTGGGCCACCTGTCCGCCGTCTACTGCCTCGTGTTCGACTGCGCCGGCCGCGTCGTCCTCACTGGAGCCGATGATCTGCTCGTTAAGGTATCCATATATACAGCCGCGGTCCCCACCGGACCCGTGGCCCGTGTCCCAGCGCACCCTCGTGCCGTGTCCCCCCTGGAGCCGTGTGCCGTGTGCCGTGTGCAGGTGTGGAGCGCGGCGGACGGGCGGCTGCTGGCGACGCTGCGGGGCGCGGGCGCGGAGATCACGGACGTGTGTGTGTCGGCCGACGGCGCGCTGGTGGCCGTGGGCTCGGTGGAGCGCCTGGTGCGGGTTTGGTGCCTCGCCACCGCCGCGCCCCGCGCCGTGCTGCACGCTCATGCCGGTATAACATATACACAATATCAATCAATCTATACAGATAAACTAAATTGAAGTGTCTTTTTGTAATTCCAAAATAACAGCTTTTCACTAAATGCATATGAAAGTATACACGTCTGTTTCCGGGTAATCTCCGAAACGGCAGGACGGATTTTAACGGGACTTTCACTGACAGATAGCTGATGCTACAAGGAGTAACTTAAGCTACTTTTATTTATTAAAAATATTAGGGTACCGCGAAATTAAGTATGAAACTAAATCAACGCCAATGAAACCGTGGGGCACAGCTAGTCATTTATATATTTAGATAATTTTTTTTTGGATCCTTATACGAAGGGTAAAATACATGACCCTATTACTAAGACTTTGCTGTCTGTCCGTCTGTCACTAGGCACCTCATAGACCGTGATCGTTAAACAGTTGAAATGTTCACAGAATACTAATACAATACCTATAGGATGCTTATATAACAGTTTCGGGGTTAAACTAATTGTGGCTATACTTGAATATACATATGTGAGGAGCTCGTGGCACAGTTGTTGCGCATATCATTCGATCAGCGAAGTTAAGCAACCATACCCCTAGCCAGTAGTTGGATGGGTGACCGCGGGAGTTCCCTCCGTGCCTCGGAGAGCACGTTAAGCCGTCGGTCCCGGTTGACTATTTAACATCTTTGGCAATCGTTACAGGTCAGTCAGAGGCCTAAGAGAGTCTGACAACTGGTTTAACCCAGATTTCCGATTTTCCTCGAAAAAGGGGTTACGAAGGTCTGATGGCAGTCGCTTCGTATAAAAATGAGGTGATCAGCCACATCGGGTTGAATCAAGTGGCGACCCCAACAATGTATGGGATAAGGCCAGGGAGCTGATGACTCGTGTCCCCAGGCACCATAACGTCGGTGCACTGGGCGCCGCCGGCCCGCACGGACGTGCGCTGGCTGGCCTCCACCTCCACCGACGGCTCCGTGGCCTTCTGGACCTGCTCCCCTGACGGACAGTTCCTGTCGCAGCCCGTGCAGGTACTAATATACCTTGTTATTACCGTGCATGTGGGGGGCAGTACGTGTCACGGTATGTCAGTAATGTGTGCGTGTGTGCAGTACGTGGAGCGCATGCGTCCGGGCGCGTGTCACATGATCTGCGCGGCGTGGTCCAGTGGGGGGGCCTTCCTGGCGGCCGGCAGTGCCGACCACCACGTGAGGCTGTACACCGTCGAGCACGAGCCGGGCGGGCCGCGCCGGGTGAGACACATATACCTCACACTCACATCACATCTCAGCCTTCCTCCCGACGCCGTCCGAGGCACATTCTCCCTTCCGTTTGACCCTGACGGCGATATCACATTGCTTCAGCAAGCAATGTCTCAAAAGCACGCACCGAACCGACCATTGTTCCGTCCTCGCCGGCGAGGCTCGTCGCGGACTCTACGTCATCGTCCCCCCCGTCCTCTGCTAGGGCCGGCGCGCGCCGAGCCACTAGTCTTAAACACGTCCCTAAATAATACAACTCAGATCCAGCTCCCTAGCTCATCCCCCAGCAACGCCCTAAGCCGAGGTCCGAGCCCCGCACCGGGGCGCCCTTAGCTGTGTTGCTTAGTATTTAAGTTTAAGCTCGGCTGGAGGCCCTTGGGTCTCGCCCTATAGTCCGGTTAAGCAGTGGAGGTAACTCCCCCCTACCAACTGCGAGAGACCATTTCCAAAAAAAAAAAAAAAAAACTCACATCGCTCACCTCCAGTTATACACTTGGCAATGTTTTCACAGGGAGAATTTCTTCACCGTTCATGAGTTATAATAATACCTTCCACAAAAAGCAGCCATCCTAAAGACTAGTGAGAAAATGTTTGCAGACTCATCAGAACCAACATGTGCACCCTACTACAACAGGACTAGTCTCACACACAAATTAAGCATGACACTAAATCTACGCAGGTGAAACCGCTGGACACAACTAGTAGTCAGTATAACGACGAAAATATGAAAATAATCATCAATTGTTTTTCTGATTTGATTGCAGAGTTAACATTAATTTTCAGAGATGGAGCCATATTTAAACCAAAGACTATCTTAGTGTATATTATGTAATAAGGGGGTTAATCTATACATCTATACATCTATACAGATAAATTAAATTGAAGTGTCTGTTTGTAATTCCAAAATAACAGTTTTTCACTAAATGCATATGGAAGTAAACATGGTACTGATAATAAAAAACCAATGTGAATTTTTTTACTGTGTCTGTCTGTGTCTGGGTAATCTCCGGAACGGCTGGACCGATTTTAACGGGACTTTTTACAAGCTGTAAGCCTTTTTATTTTAAAAAAAACATTATGGTACCGCGGGACACCCAAGAAACTAACCCTACGCGGGTGAAACCGTGGGGCACAGCTAGTATAACGACGAAAATATATAAAAAATCATCAATTGTTTTTCTGAATTCATTGCTAAGTTAACATAAATTTTCAGAGATGGAGCTATATTTAAACCAAGGACTATCTTAGTCCATGTTATGTAAAAAGGGGGTTCATTTATTAATAAGTGATTTTTTATTAGATTTATTATATATATAGGTGTTGGAGACAGCGGTACACTCTGACGCAGTGGACAGCATAGCGTGGGCCCACAGGGGACTGCGGTTCGTGTCCGGCAGCAAGGTAACTAACACTACACACGCGTCAACACCTATGAGCGCTCAGTGAATATTGTAGGGGTGACTGAATGTATTTTAGTCGCGTCGTGCCATGTAGACAGACAGAGACAGACTCGTCCAATTACGGTTATTATACATACATGGATATGGTCACGCCTGTATTCCCCGAAGGGGTAGGCAGATTGAGACACAAGATGATTAAGTGCCAACGTGACAGATGGTGAGTCCATCGCCGTCTCAGCCACTATACATACGTGTTTGAATTACTTCAGGTTTCCTCACGATGTTTTCCTTCACCGTAAAGCACGTGGTGTGAAATCACTGCACATAAGTATTAGAAAAACTCATTGGTACAGGCCTCACTGGGATTGGAACTTGTGTCATTTGCGTAGCTGGAGACAGCTCAATTGTATATGAATTGTAATAAGTAATTAATGACTACGTAAATCAATTTTTTGATGATTCAATACACTCGTTTCGTATATGTGTTTATGTTCGTGTGTATGTCTGTTCCTAAACGTATGAACTTACGCCGCGCCTCATTGGTATGCACTTAACCTGCCTACCAACCTACTTATTGTTTATGCCTACCCCTCTGAAAATCCAATGCACGCCCCTGGACGCCAGCTGAGTTTCTAGCCGGTTGTTCTCGGAAGGCTAGTTTGCGAACCGGTGGTCAGTTCTTCGACATTCATAAGTGCCTTACCAGGGGCTGAAGTGAGTAAATACCTTGCAGGACGGCAGCGCCGCGCTGTGGACGCTGCACGCGACACAATGGCGACATGTGCTCCTGCTGCCTACCGCCGACAACCAGACCACGGACCAGAAGAGACTGAAGGTATCCACTTTTATTTTATACTAGCAGACGTATACACCCGCGTAGTTCCCGTTCCCGTGGGAGTACGGGGATAAAATATAGCCTATGTTACTCGCTGATGATGTAGCTATCCATGAAACTAACGCGGGGATAAACTACACTAATCTATACAGATAAATAAAATTGAAGTGTCTGTTTGTAATTCCAAAATAACAGCTTTTCACTAAATGCATATGAAAGTATACACGGTACTGACACAGAAAAAACAAGTTTGAAAATTTTTCTCCGTCTGTCTGTTTGTTCCGGGTAATCTCTGAAACGGCTGAACGGTTTTTAACGGGACTTTCACTGGTAGGTAGCTGATGTTTCAAGGAGTAACTTAGGCTACCTTTATTTATTAAAAATATTAGGGTTCCGCGACAATAAGGAAGAAACTAAATCTACGCGGGTGAAACCGCGGGGCACAGCTAGTACATTAAATAAATAGCTGTGTATTATTGGAATTACAAATAAACGCTTCAATAGCATTAGTTCAGCTGTCTGTAATTCTTGATGTCTGCTGGAAGATAAAAAATTGATAAGAATAATAATATAAGTGTGCGTGTGTGTGTTTGTGTAAACAGGTGACAATGGTGTGCTGGGATCGCAGCGACGAATACATATTGACAGCCGTCTCTGATAAGACTATACGGGTGAGATATATCTATATTTTATTATATTATATTTGTTAGTGGGTGAGAGGGGGTGAGTCTGTGTAAAATTGTGAACATATTATTGAAAAGAGTATAACATATGCTTTATTTGTTTGATATGTGTACGTTTGTGAAAGATGAGTGTTTATTTGTTGTGTGTGTGTGTGTGTGTGTATACTAGTGTGTGTGTGTAGGTGTGGTGCGGTCGCACGTGCAGCCAGGTGTGCGTGCTGCGACGAGGCCTACGTGCTGGGTGTGTGTGTATACTAGTGTGTGTGTGTAGGTGTGGTGCGGTCGCACGTGCAGCCAGGTGTGCGTGCTGCGACGAGGCCTACGTGCTGGGTGTGTGTGTATACTAGTGTGTGTGTGTAGGTGTGGTGCGGTCGCACGTGCAGCCAGGTGTGCGTGCTGCGACGAGGCCTACGTGCTGGGTGTGTGTGTATACTAGTGTGTGTGTGTAGGTGTGGTGCGGTCGCACGTGCAGCCAGGTGTGCGTGCTGCGACGAGGCCTACGTGCTGGGTGTGTGTGTATACTAGTGTGTGTGTGTAGGTGTGGTGCGGTCGCACGTGCAGCCAGGTGTGCGTGCTGCGACGAGGCCTACGTGCTGGGTGTGTGTGTATACTAGTGTGTGTGTGTAGGTGTGGTGCGGTCGCACGTGCAGCCAGGTGTGCGTGCTGCGCGGACACCGTGACGAGGCCTACGTGCTGGAGGCGCACCCCTTCCTCCCGGGGGTGGTGCTCTCCGCCGGACACGACGGACAGCTCTTCGTGTGGCACGCGCTGCAACACCAGCCGCTCGCCAGCTTCCATAACAAGATCGACGGACAGGTACTATCCTTTTTACTACTTGCATTCTTGTCAACTGCCTCGTTTAATCCCGGATTCGATTCACATATTTCGTCAAAAATAGATAGCATTGGATTTGTAAGTAGTGTGTGTTTCCACCCCCGTGGGTCGGAGCACGTTGCACCGTTGGTCCTACGCGTGATCTCTCTCCGGTCGTGTGGGATTGCCTCCCATCCCACTATGAGAGTGAGCCAATAAACAGTGCACCTGTGTTTGTAAGTAGTGTGTGTTTCCACCCCCGTGGGTCGGAGCACGTTGCACCGTTGGTCCTACGCGTGATCTCTCTCCGGTCGTGTGGGATTGCCTCCCATCCCACTATGAGAGTGAGCCAATAAACAGTGCACCTGTGTTTGTAAGTAGTGTGTGTTTCCACCCCCGTGGGTCGGAGCACGTTGCACCGTTGGTCCTACGCGTGATCTCTCTCCGGTCGTGTGGGATTGCCTCCCATCCCACTATGAGAGTGAGCCAATAAACAGTGCACCTGTGTTTGTAAGTAGTGTGTGTTTCCACCCCCGTGGGTCGGAGCACGTTGCACCGTTGGTCCTACGCGTGATCTCTCTCCGGTCGTGTGGGATTGCCTCCCATCCCACTATGAGAGTGAGCCAATAAACAGTGCACCTGTGTTTGTAAGTAGTGTGTGTTTCCACCCCCGTGGGTCGGAGCACGTTGCACCGTTGGTCCTACGCGTGATCTCTCTCCGGTCGTGTGGGATTGCCTCCCATCCCACTATGAGAGTGAGCCAATAAACAGTGCACCTGTGTTTGTAAGTAGTGTGTGTTTCCACCCCCGTGGGTCGGAGCACGTTGCACCGTTGGTCCTACGCGTGATCTCTCTCCGGTCGTGTGGGATTGCCTCCCATCCCACTATGAGAGTGAGCCAATAAACAGTGCACCTGTGTTTGTAAGTAGTGTGTGTTTCCACCCCCGTGGGTCGGAGAGCACGTTGCACCGTTGGTCCTACGCGTGATCTCTCTCCGGTCGTGTGGGATTGCCTCCCATCCCACTATGAGAGTGAGCCAATAAACAGTGCACCTGTGTTTGTAAGTAGTGTGTGTTTCCACCCCCGTGGGTCGGAGCACGTTGCACCGTTGGTCCTACGCGTGATCTCTCTCCGGTCGTGTGGGATTGCCTCCCATCCCACTATGAGAGTGAGCCAATAAACAGTGCACCTGTGTTTGTAAGTAGTGTGTGTTTCCACCCCCGTGGGTCGGAGAGCACGTTGCACCGTTGGTCCTACGCGTGATCTCTCTCCGGTCGTGTGGGATTGCCTCCCATCCCACTATGAGAGTGAGCCAATAAACAGTGCACCTGTGTTTGTAAGTAGTGTGTGTTTCCACCCCCGTGGGTCGGAGAGCACGTTGCACCGTTGGTCCTACGCGTGATCTCTCTCCGGTCGTGTGGGATTGCCTCCCATCCCACTATGAGAGTGAGCCAATAAACAGTGCACCTGTGTTTGTAAGTAGTGTGTGTTTCCACCCCCGTGGGTCGGAGAGCACGTTGCACCGTTGGTCCTACGCGTGATCTCTCTCCGGTCGTGTGGGATTGCCTCCCATCCCACTATGAGAGTGAGCCAATAAACAGTGCACCTGTGTTTGTAAGTAGTGTGTGTTTCCACCCCCGTGGGTCGGAGCACGTTGCACCGTTGGTCCTACGCGTGATCTCTCTCCGGTCGTGTGGGATTGCCTCCCATCCCACTATGAGAGTGAACCGATAAACATTGCACCTGTGTTTGTGCACACACACGTGCACCATCATATCTCCTGCATGACTAATCTCCATTGAGATTAGCCGCTGAGGCCGAAATTTGGTAGGAGACTATTATTATGTTCAGGGTGACGGAGCAATCTTCGACGCGAAGTGGGGCGGCGGTTGTTTGCTAGCTGCGTCAGACTCCCACGGCCACCTCCTCCTGCTCTCGCTGGGAGGAGGGGATCCCCTCCTCAAGACTCTGCCTACCGAGCTGTTCTTCCACACCGACTACCGACCCCTGGCGAGAGACGCCCTCGGAGGGGCTCTGGACGAACAAACAGACACCCCTCCTCATTTAATGCCTCCCCCCTTCCTGGTCGACGTCGAGGGAGCGCCTCACCCCCCGCATTTGCAGAGGTATGTGAAACAAATACACACACCGCAGAATAGTGTGAATTGGTGTATAGACTCAAATTTTATGACGATACCATTAGTCTTGTGGTTTGTTGGACTGCTACAATAGTTGTCATCATAAACATTTTATGTGATGAACCTTTGTTCCTGCCTTTAGACTGGTACCAGCTTTTTAGTTTTAGATTAGACTTAGTTTGGGACGAGATGGCGCTGTGTGACAACTAATAATTGATAAAATGTGAAAATTACGAAAATAGATAAAGGTTGAAATACTTTTAATTTATTTATTTCGCGTACATAAATTTGTTTTTAATTAATTCTAATCATTAGTTCTTGTTTATGTAAAATGGTTCACTACCCTAACACTTTCAAATTAAAATTCAAACTCAAAAATATTTTTATTCAAAAATTTATATAGCTTTAGAATGCTAACATAATATATTTCTGACCTATTACATTACTTAAAATGATTAATACTCTGACAGTATGGTATAAATATAATTGTATTCCAGACTAGTCCCGGGGCGGGAACACTTATCGCTGAGCCAACTGGTGCCCGCGGCTGAGGCGCGCTCGCGCATCGACCGAATGATAGAGGTATACTACACACACACACACACACACACACACACACACACACACACAAATTGGTGTACACTAAGCTCTTTTGTGTTTTGACCCGCGGAAATCTTAATGTTTTTAAAAATAAATGTCTAAGCCTAAGTTACTCCTACATTTACATTAGCTATCTGCAAGAGTCCCGTTAAAATTGGTCCAGCCGTTTCGGAGATTACCCGGAACAAACAGACAGACAGACAGGTATAAGCTAACTTATGTCACATCGTAACTTACTTGCACTTTTCTCACTTTCAACGTAAGTTGCAGCACGTATGTATAGTGGCTGAGACGGCGATAGACTCACCATCTGTCACGTTGGCACTTAATCATGTTTGACTAGTCAAATTATAGTTTTAATGTATGAGTAATTAAAAAATAGTTTTTTCTGTCTCTGGTCCGTGTATATTTTCAGAATTGCATTTAGTCAAGAGGTGTAATTTTGGAGTTATAAACGGACACTTAAATTGTATTTATCTGTATATACAGGGTGTCGGAGAAAAAGGAACAGTTGTCTTCTAGAAGTTGTAGGGTTTTATGAATATATCACTATGTTGAAGTCGTAAAATATCTAGCTCCAACGATAACGTAGTTATAGGCTATGGTTGCTAAGGGCCGAAGAGCTCGCGGCCTTAAGCGGTTGAATGAACGCGCGGCCTCTTTTATCAACATTACGTACGCGGTCATTAAACTTTTTAAATTAAGGGGAAGGTTAATGGTTTCGAAAAATGGTTTTATGGGATTATTTCAGGATTTATTAGTGGGCGAAAAAAAATAAAAACGTAATTAGATTTCACGGGAATAACTTTATGTTCCAGCAGATTTTAATGCGAAAATAAGGTCTCGATATGGTCAACTTTGAACGTCAATTACTCGAAAACGGAAGAAGATATTTCTTTCATGATAATTTTAATCGCTTCCTAAAATTATGCCCTATCACATATTTTAACAGCTGGCCTGATTTCCCCGACACCTGTATATAGATGTATAGATGGACGTGTGTATGCGTAGGTGTTGGCCGGGGAGCGCTCCCCGCCGGCGGAGGGGCGCGGCGTGTGGCGCGGGGAGGGCGTGCGCCACACGCTGGGCTCGTGGCAGGCCGGCGACCCGCTGCTAGTGCCGCCGCCCGCCGCGCCGCTCGTCGCCCCGCTGCCTCGCTCGCACACGCTGCACATGGAACAGACCGCGTACGTCTCTTACACCCACACACACACACACACACACGCTGGGCTCGTGGCAGGCCGGCGACCCGCTGCTAGTGCCGCCGCCCGCCGCGCCGCTCGTCGCCCCGCTGCCTCGCTCGCACACGCTGCACATGGAACAGACCGCGTACGTCTCTTACACCCACACACACACACACACACACGCTGGGCTCGTGGCAGGCCGGCGACCCGCTGCTAGTGCCGCCGCCCGCCGCGCCGCTCGTCGCCCCGCTGCCTCGCTCGCACACGCTGCACATGGAACAGACCGCGTACGTCTCTTACACCCACACACACACACACACACACGCTGGGCTCGTGGCAGGCCGGCGACCCGCTGCTAGTGCCGCCGCCCGCCGCGCCGCTCGTCGCCCCGCTGCCTCGCTCGCACACGCTGCACATGGAACAGACCGCGTACGTCTCTTACACCCACACACACACACACACACACGCTGGGCTCGTGGCAGGCCGGCGACCCGCTGCTAGTGCCGCCGCCCGCCGCGCCGCTCGTCGCCCCGCTGCCTCGCTCGCACACGCTGCACATGGAACAGACCGCGTACGTCTCTTACACCCACACACACACACACACACACGCTGGGCTCGTGGCAGGCCGGCGACCCGCTGCTAGTGCCGCCGCCCGCCGCGCCGCTCGTCGCCCCGCTGCCTCGCTCGCACACGCTGCACATGGAACAGACCGCGTACGTCTCTTACACCCACACACACACACACACACACGCTGGGCTCGTGGCAGGCCGGCGACCCGCTGCTAGTGCCGCCGCCCGCCGCGCCGCTCGTCGCCCCGCTGCCTCGCTCGCACACGCTGCACATGGAACAGACCGCGTACGTCTCTTACACCCACACACACACACACACACACGCTGGGCTCGTGGCAGGCCGGCGACCCGCTGCTAGTGCCGCCGCCCGCCGCGCCGCTCGTCGCCCCGCTGCCTCGCTCGCACACGCTGCACATGGAACAGACCGCGTACGTCTCTTACACCCACACACACACACACACACACGCTGGGCTCGTGGCAGGCCGGCGACCCGCTGCTAGTGCCGCCGCCCGCCGCGCCGCTCGTCGCCCCGCTGCCTCGCTCGCACACGCTGCACATGGAACAGACCGCGTACGTCTCTTACACCCACACACACACACACACACACGCTGGGCTCGTGGCAGGCCGGCGACCCGCTGCTAGTGCCGCCGCCCGCCGCGCCGCTCGTCGCCCCGCTGCCTCGCTCGCACACGCTGCACATGGAACAGACCGCGTACGTCTCTTACACCCACACACACACACACACACACGCTGGGCTCGTGGCAGGCCGGCGACCCGCTGCTAGTGCCGCCGCCCGCCGCGCCGCTCGTCGCCCCGCTGCCTCGCTCGCACACGCTGCACATGGAACAGACCGCGTACGTCTCTTACACCCACACACACACACACACACACGCTGGGCTCGTGGCAGGCCGGCGACCCGCTGCTAGTGCCGCCGCCCGCCGCGCCGCTCGTCGCCCCGCTGCCTCGCTCGCACACGCTGCACATGGAACAGACCGCGTACGTCTCTTACACCCACACACACACACACACACACGCTGGGCTCGTGGCAGGCCGGCGACCCGCTGCTAGTGCCGCCGCCCGCCGCGCCGCTCGTCGCCCCGCTGCCTCGCTCGCACACGCTGCACATGGAACAGACCGCGTACGTCTCTTACACCCACACACACACACACACACACGCTGGGCTCGTGGCAGGCCGGCGACCCGCTGCTAGTGCCGCCGCCCGCCGCGCCGCTCGTCGCCCCGCTGCCTCGCTCGCACACGCTGCACATGGAACAGACCGCGTACGTCTCTTACACCCACACACACACACACACACACGCTGGGCTCGTGGCAGGCCGGCGACCCGCTGCTAGTGCCGCCGCCCGCCGCGCCGCTCGTCGCCCCGCTGCCTCGCTCGCACACGCTGCACATGGAACAGACCGCGTACGTCTCTTACACCCACACACACACACACACACACGCTGGGCTCGTGGCAGGCCGGCGACCCGCTGCTAGTGCCGCCGCCCGCCGCGCCGCTCGTCGCCCCGCTGCCTCGCTCGCACACGCTGCACATGGAACAGACCGCGTACGTCTCTTACACCCACACACACACACACACACACGCTGGGCTCGTGGCAGGCCGGCGACCCGCTGCTAGTGCCGCCGCCCGCCGCGCCGCTCGTCGCCCCGCTGCCTCGCTCGCACACGCTGCACATGGAACAGACCGCGTACGTCTCTTACACCCACACACACACACACACACACGCTGGGCTCGTGGCAGGCCGGCGACCCGCTGCTAGTGCCGCCGCCCGCCGCGCCGCTCGTCGCCCCGCTGCCTCGCTCGCACACGCTGCACATGGAACAGACCGCGTACGTCTCTTACACCCACACACACACACACACACACGCTGGGCTCGTGGCAGGCCGGCGACCCGCTGCTAGTGCCGCCGCCCGCCGCGCCGCTCGTCGCCCCGCTGCCTCGCTCGCACACGCTGCACATGGAACAGACCGCGTACGTCTCTTACACCCACACACACACACACACACACGCTGGGCTCGTGGCAGGCCGGCGACCCGCTGCTAGTGCCGCCGCCCGCCGCGCCGCTCGTCGCCCCGCTGCCTCGCTCGCACACGCTGCACATGGAACAGACCGCGTACGTCTCTTACACCCACACACACACACACACACACGCTGGGCTCGTGGCAGGCCGGCGACCCGCTGCTAGTGCCGCCGCCCGCCGCGCCGCTCGTCGCCCCGCTGCCTCGCTCGCACACGCTGCACATGGAACAGACCGCGTACGTCTCTTACACCCACACACACACACACACACACGCTGGGCTCGTGGCAGGCCGGCGACCCGCTGCTAGTGCCGCCGCCCGCCGCGCCGCTCGTCGCCCCGCTGCCTCGCTCGCACACGCTGCACATGGAACAGACCGCGTACGTCTCTTACACCCACACACACACACACACACACGCTGGGCTCGTGGCAGGCCGGCGACCCGCTGCTAGTGCCGCCGCCCGCCGCGCCGCTCGTCGCCCCGCTGCCTCGCTCGCACACGCTGCACATGGAACAGACCGCGTACGTCTCTTACACCCACACACACACACACACACACGCTGGGCTCGTGGCAGGCCGGCGACCCGCTGCTAGTGCCGCCGCCCGCCGCGCCGCTCGTCGCCCCGCTGCCTCGCTCGCACACGCTGCACATGGAACAGACCGCGTACGTCTCTTACACCCACACACACACACACACACACGCTGGGCTCGTGGCAGGCCGGCGACCCGCTGCTAGTGCCGCCGCCCGCCGCGCCGCTCGTCGCCCCGCTGCCTCGCTCGCACACGCTGCACATGGAACAGACCGCGTACGTCTCTTACACCCACACACACACACACACACACGCTGGGCTCGTGGCAGGCCGGCGACCCGCTGCTAGTGCCGCCGCCCGCCGCGCCGCTCGTCGCCCCGCTGCCTCGCTCGCACACGCTGCACATGGAACAGACCGCGTACGTCTCTTACACCCACACACACACACACACACACGCTGGGCTCGTGGCAGGCCGGCGACCCGCTGCTAGTGCCGCCGCCCGCCGCGCCGCTCGTCGCCCCGCTGCCTCGCTCGCACACGCTGCACATGGAACAGACCGCGTACGTCTCTTACACCCACACACACACACACACACACGCTGGGCTCGTGGCAGGCCGGCGACCCGCTGCTAGTGCCGCCGCCCGCCGCGCCGCTCGTCGCCCCGCTGCCTCGCTCGCACACGCTGCACATGGAACAGACCGCGTACGTCTCTTACACCCACACACACACACACACACACGCTGGGCTCGTGGCAGGCCGGCGACCCGCTGCTAGTGCCGCCGCCCGCCGCGCCGCTCGTCGCCCCGCTGCCTCGCTCGCACACGCTGCACATGGAACAGACCGCGTACGTCTCTTACACCCACACACACACACACACACACGCTGGGCTCGTGGCAGGCCGGCGACCCGCTGCTAGTGCCGCCGCCCGCCGCGCCGCTCGTCGCCCCGCTGCCTCGCTCGCACACGCTGCACATGGAACAGACCGCGTACGTCTCTTACACCCACACACACACACACACACACGCTGGGCTCGTGGCAGGCCGGCGACCCGCTGCTAGTGCCGCCGCCCGCCGCGCCGCTCGTCGCCCCGCTGCCTCGCTCGCACACGCTGCACATGGAACAGACCGCGTACGTCTCTTACACCCACACACACACACACACACACGCTGGGCTCGTGGCAGGCCGGCGACCCGCTGCTAGTGCCGCCGCCCGCCGCGCCGCTCGTCGCCCCGCTGCCTCGCTCGCACACGCTGCACATGGAACAGACCGCGTACGTCTCTTACACCCACACACACACACACACACACGCTGGGCTCGTGGCAGGCCGGCGACCCGCTGCTAGTGCCGCCGCCCGCCGCGCCGCTCGTCGCCCCGCTGCCTCGCTCGCACACGCTGCACATGGAACAGACCGCGTACGTCTCTTACACCCACACACACACACACACACACGCTGGGCTCGTGGCAGGCCGGCGACCCGCTGCTAGTGCCGCCGCCCGCCGCGCCGCTCGTCGCCCCGCTGCCTCGCTCGCACACGCTGCACATGGAACAGACCGCGTACGTCTCTTACACCCACACACACACACACACACACGCTGGGCTCGTGGCAGGCCGGCGACCCGCTGCTAGTGCCGCCGCCCGCCGCGCCGCTCGTCGCCCCGCTGCCTCGCTCGCACACGCTGCACATGGAACAGACCGCGTACGTCTCTTACACCCACACACACACACACACACACGCTGGGCTCGTGGCAGGCCGGCGACCCGCTGCTAGTGCCGCCGCCCGCCGCGCCGCTCGTCGCCCCGCTGCCTCGCTCGCACACGCTGCACATGGAACAGACCGCGTACGTCTCTTACACCCACACACACACACACACACACGCTGGGCTCGTGGCAGGCCGGCGACCCGCTGCTAGTGCCGCCGCCCGCCGCGCCGCTCGTCGCCCCGCTGCCTCGCTCGCACACGCTGCACATGGAACAGACCGCGTACGTCTCTTACACCCACACACACACACACACACACGCTGGGCTCGTGGCAGGCCGGCGACCCGCTGCTAGTGCCGCCGCCCGCCGCGCCGCTCGTCGCCCCGCTGCCTCGCTCGCACACGCTGCACATGGAACAGACCGCGTACGTCTCTTACACCCACACACACACATAGAACACACCGCGTACGTCTCCTACACACACATGGAGCACACCGCATACGTCTCCACACACACACACACATATAGAGCACACCGCGTACGTCTCCTACACACACACACACACATGAAGCAGACCGCGTACGTATCTTACACACACACACACACACACATGGAGCAGACCGCGTACGTCTCTTACACACACACACCCACGTCGATCAGACTGCGAACGTGCTACACACTCACAGAATATGATATACATACACACTCAGCCTGATGCTTGGTATCACTTATAACATTAATTTAAGCTATCAAGCACACTGACTGTCGTAACACAACTTCACTCCCTGACACACCTGCATCGCTAAGGCACGTTTCGTGTCAAATACATTTTCACGCCTTTACACACTTTCACCCCCTAATACACATGCACTTTTACTGCTAGCACATTTTCACCATCTAACACACTTTCACCCCCTTAACACACCTCTACACCGTATCACACTTTCACTCCGTAACACACGCCAACCTTCACGGCTAACACATTTTCACCTACTTACACGCTTTCACCCCCAAACACACGCTTCCACCCCTCACACACACACCTTCACCTCCCAACACATTACACAAACACCCTCTAACACACCTTAGCCTCCTTACATACAACAACACAACCTTGCGTAACAAAACCATTACATCCACAGGTTGGAACTGAACGCAATGGAACAGAGTTGGTACCGCCGTGAGATGCGCCGTCGGCCTGTGATGATAAGCACGGCCCCCGAGGGCGCGGGCCGGCGCCGCCCCCCCCGCCCCGCGCCCCGCGCCCCCCGCCCCGCCCCCCGGGCGCCCCGCCCCGCCCCCCGCCCCGCGCCCCCCAGCCTCCCGCGACACGAGTCGTCGGAGGAGTCCCTCAGCATGTCGCCGCCGCACGACGACCGCTCCGACAGGTCCTCGCTTGACCTCACTGATACTACCAGGTTAGTCTTACTAATATCATTATTGACTATGTAATCTATGTATATAAAAAATAATCCCCATTTCCCTTGGTATACGACATCACGCGTGAACGGTTGTACCGATTCCACCGGGACTTTTACTGGCGGGTAGCTGAAGTTTCAAGGAGTGTTTTAGGCTAATTTAATTAAAAAACAGCATGTGACTTAATCTACGCAGGTGAATCCGCGGGGCACAGCTAGTGAAATATAATAAGTGTCTGTTTGTAATTCCAAAATAACAGCTTTTCACTAAATGCATAAAATAAGATATACGATATACAGACAATAAAACACAATTTTTTTAATTTTTTTCTCTCTGTCTGTCTGTCTGTTCCGGGTAATAAAGACTGGCAGATAGCTAATGTTACAAAGAGTACCTTGGCAACCTTGTGAGCTCCCGATTTGGTATTGTTAAGAAATTATAAATTACATACATACATACATATGCTCACGCCTGTATCCCACGGAGGTAGGCAGAGACCACCGTTCGCCACATGCTACGATCCTTACACACTTCAGAAATACTTGATGAATTGTAATTTCAAAAAGTATTCTCATCCCATATAATTGTGTCATAGCTCGCATTCGGCCAGTAAGAGCGACGAGTGAGTACATTGCATATTGCACCTTACACCCCTTATTGCAAAACATAGATTAAAATAATCCTTACAAGTTAATCTGTGATACGGATTCCAAGGGGATGGACGGTGTTACACCGAGTTTGGTCTTCATTTAAACCATGTTTTGTAATAATGGGGTTATGTGTTTAGATGATTGTGTTTGCCTTTTCTATTTAAATGTGTAACAGAGTTTACACATATACATTATATACTATATGTATATATATATATATATATATATTTGTTCGTATAAGCTACATTATTTATATTATGCCAAAGTAAAAATAGCTTCAATAACATATATTTATTTGGACATATTCTGCTTTGTCTCGTAAGATATTTTTTGACTCTTTTAATACATCGCGGGTAAAAGAAATATATATATATATATATATATATTCAGTGCTTATACATTTTGAATGACGAGTTATATTAATACAGTTTATAGATTTTTTATTTACGAGTTGTGTGCGCTGACATTTTATGCAGTAGTCATTGTTCGTGTCTCGTACGCAATACATGCGCAGTTATACCCACTATTTCGTTGAGCGCTCGTAATTGGTGACGGCCCCTGCATAAATATAATATTAGTGTTGTTTCGTCCCCCCAGTTCGTCATCGTCCCAGTACTCGGACTGGGAGGCAGGTGCGGCGCTGGCTCCCCCCGCTCGAGCCAGGAGACGACCATTGCCTGCTAACAGGTATTTTTATATATATAATGGTATTTTGTACGCGTTTGTGTTACGCCCCGGATGGCTTAGATACACAGATCAGTCCGGCAGATGGCGCTGCAGTCGGTTTAGGACAACCTCTGTCGGGTCCGCTGGATATTAATATATTTTACTATAGACACGTCCTCACTTCGGGCTACGATTATAAACCCATCGTAGTTCATCTCCTGCATGTCAGTAAAAACCGTATCAAGATCCGTAACGTAGTTTAGAAGATGCGATCAAACAGACTACATAATACTCTATGGAAATGATGAATTATATTTTTTTTATATCCCTATATGTGTAGCCTGTCGTGGTATGATATCAATAATATTGTATTGTATAAATAATTATATGTATTCGCTAATAACATACAAATACAGTACATATTCACTCCTTTTTTTACGGAATATGATTAGGTCTTGAATTACTTCTCAGACATATGCAGGTTTCCTCACGATGTTTTCCTTCACCGTAAAGCACGTGGTGTAATATCACTGCACATAAGTTTATAGAAAAACTAATTGGTCACAGGCCCCTGGAATGACTTAAAAACTCGGTCACTTCGGCTTTTAACGTAATATAAATAACAGATACAGTCCTAGCACACAACCGAAGCGTACAGAGCGGCCGACAGCAAGCACAAGTACAGCGGCCGCTTCAAATGCGGTGGCCGGGGCGAGTGGGGATGATCCCGGGGCGAGTGTAGACGGTCCCGGGGCGAGTGTAGACGGTGTCGGGGCGAGTGTGGGACCGAGCGGGGGCGAGTTGCCGGACGTGTACCGGCCGGGCGAGTGGCTCACGGCCGTCACCCCCCGGAAGGCCCCCTATCACCCCCAGATGGGGGACCAGTGCCTGTACTTTAGAGTGGTAATGTATACTTTACAGAATTCATATCGTAAAATTAATTAATTGTGCAGGTAATTAAACTATGACCGGTATTTTTTTTTACATAAATTAAGCTATCGCTCAAAATAAAAATTATTTTTTCGCATAAAAATCAACTTTTTATATTGGAATTTTTTATTTTTCTCTGTGATTAAGTAGACTTGTATTTAATAACATTACGCCCTGTTTAAATAAAACATTATCAAGATCCGTTACGTAGTTAAGAAGAAGGCAAACGGATTACATTTATAGTATATTTCCATGTCCCAGGGTCACCAGCGGTACCTGGAGGCGGTGGCCGAGAAGGACCTGTACAAGATACTGCCTAGGGACAAACCCTGGGAGCGGACACATGTATATGTCAGTACTATTGCTTTATATTAATGTATGTATGTATTTATATACCTATTATCAAATTTGATTTTGTATGATGATTTCATATGATTTATATTGTTTCGATGATATGTACTTGATGCCAGCTGAGTTTCTTGCCGGTTGTTCTCAGAAGGCTAGTTTCCGAACCGGTGGTCAATTCTCGACTTTCATGAGTGCCTTACCAAGGACTTAACTGAATAAATCATTTTCATTTTCATTATAATTATATTGTGTGTGATGGTAGTAAGCTCTATATCCCTACTAATATTATAAATGCGAAAGTAACTCTGTCTGTCTGTTACGCTTTCCCGCTTAAACCTCTCAACCGCTTTGATGAAATTTGGCACAGACAATCTTTAGACCCTGAGAAAGGACATAGGCTACCTTTTATTTATTAAAAATATTAGCTTTCCGCGACCATAAGGATGAAACTAAATCTACGCGGGTGAAACCGCGGGGCACAGCTAGTTTAATATATATTTAGCATTCTGGGAAAGAAGTTACCCATGATTTTTATCTAATGGTATATGCTGTTTCTCTGTCTGTTTGTCTTAAGTTAAAGCTAACTTGGGCTAAAATTATTTAAAAAAAAATATGAAGTCTACTCGAATGATACCTCGAGTCATAATAATCATTACACAAAACACTCCAACCACTTCAGGAATGCGAGATGGTGAAGGTGGTGGGCATCAAGTACGTGATCAAGCCCCCCCGCGTGGTGTGCCTGAGACTGGCGTGCTCGTGGGGGGAGGGGGAGGGCCAGGGGGGGCAGGGCGGTGAGGGGAGGTCCTTCACCGTGAGGTACCACGACATGCCTGACGTCATCGACTTCCTCGTGCTCCGCCAACACTACGAGGCCGCCACCGCGCGCCGCTGGGGACCCGGCGACAGGTGCCTATACCATACACACCATACACACACACACACACACACACACACACACACACATGAACACACACGTGCACTCTTACAACTATACACAAACACACACGTCGGTTATTCGTGTAGTACAAACACAGTCCATTTTACACACTTGTACCCCCCCTACATTTTACATAAAAACACACACACCACGTCTGTTTTACACACACATACCGTTCGGTTACACATGCACATCTTCCATCTTTTTTGAGCACACCCACACCCGATACATTTTACATAAACACACACCGTCGGTTTTACACACACACACACACACACACCCCCGTACAGTTGTACACGCACACACCCCATCCATTTTACACACTCACACCCACCCCGTCTATTTTCACACTTACACACTCCGTCAATTTTACACACTTACACACCCCGTCCATTTTATGCACACACACACGTACACGCGGTGAATAAACGTACTTTTTGTAATCGTCGCAGGTTCCGTTGTATGATCGACGACTCGTGGTGGACGGGCGTGGTGGTGGAGCGCATCAGTCCCCCCCCGCCCCCCTCGCCCCCGGGCCACTCGCCCCCCTCGCCCCGCTCGCCCCCGCCGCCGCCCCCCGCCGCCACCGAGGCCGCCAGCCACTTCCTCTCGCTGCGGGTGAGGTGGGACAACGGGGAGGTGGAGAGGCTCTCCCCCTGGGACCTGGAGCCTATCGATCCTGACAGGTGAGCGCTCGTATGACAAACTAGCTGTGCCCCGCGGTTTCATCCGCGTAGATTTTGCGGAACCTCTTATATTTTTTATAAATAAAAGTAGCCAAAGTTACTTCTTGTAACATCAGCTACCTGCTAGTAAAATTCCGTTAAAATCGGTCCAGCCGTTTCAGAGATTCGCAGGAACACACAGACAGACCGACAGCAATACTTCTATTATAAAATGAATAAAAAATAAAAAAAAAAGGTGGTTTTTTGTCAGTACCGTATATTTTTTCATATGCATTTAGTGAAAAGCTGTTAATTTGGAATTACAAAAAGACACTTCAATTTTATTTATCTGTATAGTTGTGTAGGTTAAAATATTTTTGAATTTGGCTTTGTCTTTGTGGTGCAGACTGCCAGCGGAGCCCGGGGGCTGCGTGCCGGTCCTGGCCCCGGAGCTGGAGGCCGTGCTGTACCGCGCCGAGCCCCACGAGTGGCCCCCCCGCGGGGACCGGCCGCTCGCCTGCCGGACCATCGCACAACACATAGGACAGGTCACTACACATACACCTCACTACCTAAACATCCTGTATAGTGCCTGACACGGCGATGGACTCACCATCTGTCACATCATCATCATCCTCCTGTCCTTATCCCATGTTATATATTATGGCATTCGAACTTACATTGCTCAATTAGCAAGTGACTTCTTCCACTCGGCTGTTCTCAGAAGACTTGTTTCCGAACCGGTCGACAATTCTAATAAACTGACTGACTGACTTTATTTTTTTTAATTATTGCAAATTAACATAAATGAAGCTACTTCCGTCACACAGTTCATCGATTCTCTTATCAGATGACCCTGCGGTTTCACCCGCGTAGATTTAGTTTCATCCTTATTGTCGCGGAACCCTAATATTTTTGATAAATAAAAGTAGCCTTAGTTACTCCTTGAAACATCAGCTATCTGCCAGTGAAAGTCCCGTTAAAATCCGTCCAGCCGTTTCAGAGATTACCCGGAACAAACAGACAGACAGAGAGAGAAAAATTTTAAAACTTGGTTTTTTAGTGTCAGTAGCGTGTATACTTTCATATGCATTTAGTGAAAAGCTGTTATTTTGGAATTACAAACAGACACTTCAATTTTATTTATCTGTATAGATGAATAGATTCAACACCAATGTTCATGTTCAAGTGCCTTACCAGGGACTGAATTGAATAAATATATAGATTTTTTGTACCAGGTGATGTCCCTGGCGGTGGCAGAACCCTTCGTGGCTCCGGTGGACCTCCAGCTGTACCCGAGCTACGCACGAGTGGTCCCCTACCCCATCGACCTCGCCACTATACGGGCGCGCTTCGACAACCTGGTCATTACTACTTGTTGATCACCTATACGAGGCCCTGGGTTCGATCCTCGAGAGCTTGGGAAGGGCACGTAGACGCAGTGACAGATCAATCGTTTATTTAAGATTGACAGCTACTAGACAAATTTCAACTACCTACATACTATTACCACAGACCAGTGCGTTTATGGGGCTTTCCCGTCTGTAATGTCCCAGTATCAGTCCGCAGTCTGTATTAGTGGCCGGTTAATGGCAATAGGCTCGCCCTCTATTACATGGGACTTAAATATTACTGGTGGAATGTGGGGGTACTATGTACTTATTACACCCCTGCTCGCCTATGGGGCTGTATTTCCCGTCACGAGTAACGAGCGCATACCTCGCATATGTACACAATGTCGACCTCTTGACAATACTTTTTTCTTAAACTTTTTCGAGCGCCCCTTCGGGGACCCTTCAGAGACCTTTCAGAGACCCTTCTGCTGACATAGCATTGGAATAATTTTAAATGTTTTTTTTTTCGTAACTATCATTATTTACTATGTAATGAAATGTACATGATGCCAGCTGAGTTTCTTGCCGGTTGTTCTCAGAAGACTAGTTTCCGAACCGGTGGTCAGTTCTTCGACATTCATAAGTGCCTTACCTGGGGCTGAAGTTATAATTTCAGCCGACAGATGCCTACTGCCAGGCATAGGCCTCCCCCAACGATCTCCACGACGACCGGTGTAGTGCCTCCCACATCCATTGGTTCCCGCGATCCTCACCAGGTCGTCGGTCCACGACGTTGGGGTTTTTTTTTTTTAACGTGGTAAAATCCTTTATGGATACACACCCCTGCCACGGGGGCAGCAGGGGGGTTATGTGGGACTCCCACCCACTAAACATCAAGGTGTTCCTCCACATCGCCTGAATGGGGGGGGCTCGGGACCGCAAGATACATGCACCGACGCCCCCTCCAGCGATGGGTCTTTTCGACCCCTCTTCTGGTACCTGGCTGAACCTGGATTTTCTCCTTTCTCGGTTCCGGAACCGAGACCTCGTTGGGGGCCTACCTGCATTGCGCCTGGGGGGGCTGAAGTGAATAAATCATATTAATTTAAATTGTATGATTCAGTTCTACCGTCGCGCGGCGGCCGCCCAGTTCGACGTGCGGTACTTGGCGAGCAACGCGGAGCAGTTCAACGAGCCGCACTCCACCATCGTGAGGCAGGCCCGCCTCCTCACTGACCTACTACTGCACACCATCGCGCGCTGGCGGGACGTCGACGTGCTCGCCGTCTACCACCGCCTGACTGCTGGTGACTACACACACACACACCATACACAATACACACACCATCGCGCGCTGGAGGGACGTCGACGTGCTCGCCGTCTACCACCGCCTGACTGCTGGTGACTACACACACACACACCATACACAATACACACACCATCGCGCGCTGGAGGGACGTCGACGTGCTCGCCGTCTACCACCGCCTGACTGCTGGTGACTACACACACACACACCATACACAATACACACACCATCGCGCGCTGGAGGGACGTCGACGTGCTCGCCGTCTACCACCGCCTGACTGCTGGTGACTACACACACACACACACACACCATACACAATACACACACCATCGCGCGCTGGAGGGACGTCGACGTGCTCGCCGTCTACCACCGCCTGACTGCTGGTGACTACACACACACACACACCATACACAATACACACACCATCGCGCGCTGGAGGGACGACGACGTGCTCGCCGTCTACCACCGCCTGACTGCTGGTGACTACACACACACACACACACCATACACAATACACACACCATCGCGCGCTGGAGGGACGTCGACGTGCTCGCCGTCTACCACCGCCTGACTGCTGGTGACTACACACACACACACACCATACACAATACACACACCATCGCGCGCTGGAGGGACGTCGACGTGCTCGCCGTCTACCACCGCCTGACTGCTGGTGACTACACACACACACACCATACACAATACACACACCATCGCGCGCTGGAGGGACGTCGACGTGCTCGCCGTCTACCACCGCCTGACTGCTGGTGACTACACACACACACACCATACACAATACACACACCATCGCGCGCTGGAGGGACGTCGACGTGCTCGCCGTCTACCACCGCCTGACTGCTGGTGACTACACACACACACACCATACACAATACACACACCATCGCGCGCTGGAGGGACGTCGACGTGCTCGCCGTCTACCACCGCCTGACTGCTGGTGACTACACACACACACACCATACACAATACACACACCATCGCGCGCTGGAGGGACGTCGACGTGCTCGCCGTCTACCACCGCCTGACTGCTGGTGACTACACACACACACACACACACCATACACAATACACACACCATCGCGCGCTGGAGGGACGTCGACGTGCTCGCCGTCTACCACCGCCTGACTGCTGGTGACTACACACACACACACACCATACACAATACACACACCATCGCGCGCTGGAGGGACGACGACGTGCTCGCCGTCTACCACCGCCTGACTGCTGGTGACTACACACACACACACACACCATACACAATACACACACCATCGCGCGCTGGAGGGACGTCGACGTGCTCGCCGTCTACCACCGCCTGACTGCTGGTGACTACACACACACACACACCATACACAATACACACACCATCGCGCGCTGGAGGGACGTCGACGTGCTCGCCGTCTACCACCGCCTGACTGCTGGTGACCACACACACACACACACACACACACACACACACACACACACACACACCATACACAATACACACACCATACACAATACACACACCATACACAATACACACACCATCGCGCGCTGGAGGGACGTCGACGTGCTCGCCGTCTACCACCGCCTGACTGCTGGTGACCACACACACACACACACACACACACACCATACACAATACACACACCATCGCGCGCTGGAGGGACGTCGACGTGCTCGCCGTCTACCACCGCCTGACTGCTGGTGACTACACACACACACACACACCATACACAATACACACACCATCGCGCGCTGGAGGGACGTCGACGTGCTCGCCGTCTACCACCGCCTGACTGCTGGTGACTACACACACACACACACACCATACACAATACACACACCATCGCGCGCTGGAGGGACGTCGACGTGCTCGCCGTCTACCACCGCCTGACTGCTGGTGACCACACACACACACACACACACACACACACACACACACACACACACACACACCATACACAATACACACACCATACACAATACACACACCATCGCGCGCTGGAGGGACGTCGACGTGCTCGCCGTCTACCACCGCCTGACTGCTGGTGACCACACACACACACACACACCATACACAATACACACACCATCGCGCGCTGGAGGGACGTCGACGTGCTCGCCGTCTACCACCGCCTGACTGCTGGTGACTACACACACACACACACACACCATACACAATACACACACCATCGCGCGCTGGAGGGACGTCGACGTGCTCGCCGTCTACCACCGCCTGACTGCTGGTGACTACACACACACACACACACACACACACACACACACCATACACAATACACACACCATCGCTATTAATGACACAAGCCTGTCTGTATATTGACTGCATTACCATAACCTAAGTGACATGCCTATACGATCTATACGAGGAAGGGAGGTTGTGTCATCACTATACTACAATATACACACCATTTCTGAACCGGTGGTCTAATCTTCGACGTTCATAAGTGCCTTACTGGGGGCTGAGTTCAATAAATTAGTGTAATTTTATATGTTAACTAGCTGTGCCCTGCAGATTCACCCGCGTAGATTTAGTTTCATCCTTAGTCGCGGAACCCTAATATTTTTAATAAATAAAAGTAGCCTAAGTTACTCTTTGAAACAGCTACCTGCCAGTGAAAGTCCCGTTAAATCCGTTCAGCCGTTTCTGAGATTACCCGAAACAAACAGACAGACAGACAGAGAAAAATATTTAAACTTGGTTTTTTTGTGTCAGTATCGTGTATACTTTCATATGCATTTAGTGAAAAGCTGTTGTTTTGGAATTACAAACAGACACTTCAATTTTATTTATCTGTATAGATGTATAGATAACTATCGTTTTGTCTAATTACCGTAATGGATGTTATGTCGTGCTGATTAGTGAATAATTAAGTGAGAGTATGTGATGTGGTGTGTCAGCGTACCAGTCGTCGGAGGAGGAGCCCCCGCGGGAGGGGGGCTGGAGGGGGGCCTGCGCCCGGGTGCTCCGCCAACTGGCCGCCAGCAACGACGCCGAGCCCTTCAGGACACCAGTGTCGCCCGACCAGGCACCCGGTAGGTGTAGGTACACCACACTAGGGTGCTCCGCCAACTGGCCGCCAGCAACGACGCCGAGCCCTTCAGGACACCAGTGTCGCCCGACCAGGCACCCGGTAGGTGTAGGTACACCACACTAGGGTGCTCCGCCAACTGGCCGCCAGCAACGACGCCGAGCCCTTCAGGACACCAGTGTCGCCCGACCAGGCACCCGGTAGGTGTAGGTACACCACACTAGGGTGCTCCGCCAACTGGCCGCCAGCAACGACGCCGAGCCCTTCAGGACACCAGTGTCGCCCGACCAGGCACCCGGTAGGTGTAGGTACACCACACTAGGGTGCTCCGCCAACTGGCCGCCAGCAACGACGCCGAGCCCTTCAGGACACCAGTGTCGCCCGCCTAAGTTACTCCTTGTAACATTAGCTACCTACTAGTGAAAGTCCCGTTAAAATCGGTCCAGCCGTTTCAGAGATAACCCGGAACAAACAGACAGACAGAGAAAAATTCTATAACTTGGTTTTTCAGGGCCAGTAGCGTGTATACTTTCATATGCTGTGAAAAGCTGTTATTTTGGTATTAAAAACAGACACTTCAATTTAATTAATCTGTATAGATTACCGCGCGGTGGTCTCCCGGCCCATGGACCTAGGTAGTATCCGCACGCGACTCTCCTCGGGCCACTACTCCAAGGCGGACCAGTTCGCGGCCGACGTGCGCCTCGTGTTCTCCAACAGCCGCCTCTACAACACCAACAAGAGGAGTCGGGTGAGAGCACACACTACATGCCTCGCCCTATATACATACATACATACATCTATCATCATTTATTTAAGAGTTTGTGTCTTGTAGTAATGTAACGAATATTCGCATTCGCATTCGCGGATCTAAATATACCGGGTGTCGGAGAAAAAGGAACAGTTGTCTTCTAGAAGTTGTAGGGTTTTATGAATATATCACTATGTTGAAGTCGTAAAATATCTAGCTCCAACGATAACGAAGTTATAGGCTATGGTTGCTAAGGTCCGAAGAGCTCGCGGCCTTAAGCGATTGAATGAACGTCATTAAACTTTTTAAATTAAGGGGAAGGTTAATGGTTTCGAAAAATGGTTTTATGGGATTATTTCAGGATTTGTGTCAGGAAAAGTGATTAGATTTCACGTGAATAACTCTACGTTACAGCTGATTTTTATGCGAAAATAAGGTATTGATATGGTCAACTTTGAACGTCAATTACTCGAAAACGGAAGATAATATTTTTGTCATATTAATTTGAATTGCTTCCTAAAATTATACCCTATCACATATTTTAAGAGCTGGTTCGTTTTCCCCGACAGGATGATACAGGATATAACTCGAAGGTGACTGACTGACTGACTGACATAGTGATCTATCAACGCACAGCCCAAACCACTGGACGGATCGGGCTGACATTTGGCATGCAGGTACATGTTATGACGTAGGCATCCGCTAACAAAGGATTTTGATAAATTCTACCCCCAAGGGGATAAAATAGGGGATGAAAGTTTGCATGAAACTAAATTTACGCGGGTGAAACCGCGGGGCACAGCTAGTATATAAATAAAACTCATGCATATTTTTACCCGACCTCAAAAAATTGGGGTTTGTATCTTATTAATTTTTATTCCATACATTACACTAATGAATAAGACTCGCTCTTTGAAAGTTGACAGACAAACAGACACTTTTGCATCAATAATATTAGTATTAGTATATGATTATGTAGACGCATGTATATATGTATGTTATATTGTATGTGTATGTCTGTCACAACACGCCCCAGGACACGAGCCAGGTATATATAGATATAATATAACAACAAGTCTGTCTGTCTAGATTTTTAGGCGCAAATTTCATATCATAGCTGACATTTGTAACGATTTGTGCCTAAATGCCGTAATGACAGTATTGTTTATATATAGATCTACTCGATGACGGTCCGTCTGTCGGCACTGTTCGAGGCGCTGTGGTCCCGGCTGGGCCCACGGCCGCGGGCCCGGCCGCAGCGGAGGACCCGCGCCAGGAGGGACCACACGGGTGAGCGCTCATACCATGGCTTATACTAAAATCATTATACTTATCTATACAGATAAATAAAATTGAAGTGTCTGTTTGTAATTCCAAAATTACAGATTTTCACTACATGCATATGAAAGTATACACGCTACTGAACTAAAAACCCAAATTTTAAAATTTTTCTCTGTCTGTCTGTCTGTCTGTCTGTTTGTTCCGGGTAATCTCTGAAACGGCTGGACGGATTTTAATGGGACTTTCACTGGTAGGTAGCTGATGATTCAAGGATTTTATTTAATAAAAATATTAGGGTTCCGCGACAATAAGGATGAAACTAAATCTAAGCGGGTGAAACCGCGGTGCACAGCTAGTATATTAAAAAAAGTTACATAATTGTCAAAGCGTTTTCAAGGCATTAAAGAAATGGATTAAAAAATATTCGCAATAGTGAAACAGTTGTAATAACAACACACACAAGATGATTAAGTGCCAACGTGACAGATGGTGAGTCCATCGCCACTTTTCACTAAATGTATATAATATGTACCGTACTGATTTTTTGTGCTTATCCGGTATCTATGAGAATCGGCCAACATCTATTTTTCATCCCCCTAAATGTTAGGGGTAGTCCACCCCTAAATTTTATTTTTTATTTTTTAGACAAAATTCTAATCTACGCGGGTGAAACCGCAGGGCACAGCTATTTATATATATATACGTGCTACCGACAGGTTCGGAAGGTTGCTTTTACTGAGAAGCTTTTCTTTAGTACAGTTTCAAGATGTATTTGAATATATTGTGTGGTCAGCGGGCGGTGTGTCGGGTGTGAACGGCGTGGGGCGGGCGGGCCCAGTGGGTGGGGCGGGCGGGAGCAGCTCGGACTCGGAGCCGCTGGCGGCCACCTCCCGCCGGGTGCACGCCGCCCGGCCAAGGGCCGACTCCTGGGACAGTGACGCTCCCCTCCTGCCCTCCAATAAAGGTACTCTCATACTACTCTATACACGGTGTCGGAGAAAAAGGAACAGTTGTCTTCTAGAAGTTGTAGGGTTCTATGAATATATCACTATGTTGAAGTCGTCAAATATCTAGCTCCAACGATAACGTAGTTATAGGCTATGGTTGCTAAGGGCCGAAGAGCTCGCGGCCTTAAGCGATTGAATGAACGCGCGCCCGCGTTTACTTACATTACGTACGCGGTCATTGAACTTTTTAAATTAAGGGAAAAGTTAATGGTTTTGAAAAATGGTTTTATGGGATTATTTCAGGATTTATTAGTGGGAGAAAAAAAAATAAAAACGTAGTTAGATTTCACGGGAATAACTCTACGTTACAGCTGATTTATATGAGAAAATAAGGTATTGATATGGTCAACTTTGAACATCAATTACTCGAAAACGGAAGAAAATATTTTTGTCATAATAATTTTAATTGCTTCCTAAAATTATACCCTATCACATATTTTAAGAGTTGTCCTGATTTCCCCGACACCCTGTATAAAGATTAATGAATAATGTATGTGGTAGGTAAGGGTGTGGGCAAGAAGAGTAAGACCAGCACTTGGAGCGCCGAGGAGCCCGGCCCCAGTCGGACGAGGACACGCGATGGTCAGTGCCAAACATTGTTTTAATAACATTGTCCATTTGTAGATATTACACAATTTTTTTTATTAAAAATACTTTTAATTGATTTGTCCATTCGTGGACGTAACTTATGTTTTAATGTAGTTGTCCATTTATAGATATAAAGATTATGTTTTGATTAAATTGTCCATTCTAAGTTTTAAAGATCATGTTAATGAAGTTGTCCATTCGCGGATCATTAATATCATGTTTTAACTAAGACATTCTAACGGATACACAACACGAGAGAGGAAAAATATATTTTTTAAAGCTACTATACAAAATAGCTACATATAAGTTTTTCCATCAAAAATATGTGCAGAGATATCACACTACGTGCTTTACGGTGAAGGAAAACATCGTGAGGAAACCTGCATATGTCTGAGAAGTAATTCAAACACGAATGTGTAGTGGCTGAGACGGCGATGGACTCACCATCTGTCACGTTGGCACTTAATCATCTTGTGTGAAATGTGTGTGTTGTTACCACTGCCTACCCTTTCGCGGACCCTTCTGGGATGGCGTGAGTTGTATATATAGTTGCGTGTATGTGATGTAGCATCGTTGAGCGGGGAGCAGAGCGCGGCGTCGTCGAGCGGGTCGCCGTACTCCATCCGCGTGCTGGAGGAGGAACTGCCCGCCGACGAGGTCGAGCTCACCTACACCGACAGCGACCACCAGGTACACACACACACACACACACAAACACACACACACACACCCTCTCTCACACTCACAGACACTCTATCTCTCACACACCCTCTCTCTCTCTCTCATACACACGCACACACAAACTATCTCTCCCACACACACACACACATTATCTCTGTCTCTCACACACACACACACACACACACACACACTCTCTCTATCTCACACACACCTAATTCGGCGACACTGTTGGTCTAGCGATTAGTATAGAAAACCTCATTAGTTGAGGCCCCGCTGGGATTTACGTACGTCAATATTTGCGTCGCTTGCTTAGTAGGCGACTGACTAAACACCCAACGGCCTTTGTGTGACAAGTGTGTGTTGTTATTACAACACCTCTGCCTACACCCGAGGGGGATACAGGCGTGAGCATGTGTATGGTCATCAACCTACACAATTACACTGGAACTGTGTCCATGGGCTTATATATTTTTTGTGATTTACATAGCTCAAATTGTAAAAATTTTTTTTTGAAGTGAGTAATGACTGAGTTCCTTGCCAGGCTATTCTCAGTAAAAGCAACCTTCCGAACCTGGCGGTAGCATGTATAATACTGTGTAATTGTGTAATTCTGACGATTTGAAAGTACTTTGTAAAAAGTCTAATTAAATAAAGATATTTTCAATATGTATGTATATTATATATGAATGTGTGTGTTCGTCAGGAGTGGGAGCGTCCCCGCAAGCGGCGAGTGTCGGACAGCTCCGGCTCGCACCGGCCGCACCGGAGGAGGCCGCCCAAACGGTCACTATATATATATATACATTACTAGCTGTGCCCCGCGGTATCGCCCGCGTACACTTCATTTAACGGACTGCTGTATTTTTTAAAATAAATATTCATTATTTTTATTATAATATTAGCTCTCTATATTAGATAGCCAGGGATAGTTACGTTAAATTCCTTTAAGAAAAAAAAACTTTTTTTAATTCAAAGTATTTATTCTCAGAAGGCTAGTTTCCGAACCGGTGGTAAATTCCTCGACATTCATAAGTGCCTCACCAGGGGCTGAACTGAATAAATCATTTTCATTTTCATACCTTATACCTATATACGTTCATATGCATGTAAACCATTTTATAAGGTTTTCTTAGCAAATATTTTTTTTTTCTTTTCATATATTTAATTGTGTGTCGGTGATGACATATTATAAAAGTGGGAATGTATTATTTATTCATTGTAAATATTTAAAAACAAATGCAATCAAGTATTGTTTTAACACTCACACCAACGATAACAGACTTTATTATATACTAGCTGTGCCCCAGATTTAGTTTCATCCTTATTGTCGAGGAACCCTAATATTTTTAATAAATAAAAGTAGCCTAAGTTCCTCCTTGAAACATCAGCTACCTGCCAGTGAAAGTCCCGTTAAAATCGGTCCAGCCGTTTCAGAGATTACCCGGAATCAACAGACAGACAGAGAAAAATTTGAAAACTTGGTTTTTAGTGTCGGTAGCGTGTATACTTTCATATGCATTTAGTGAAAAGCTGTTATTTTGGAATTACAAACAGACACTTCAATTTTATTTATCTGTATAGATATATAGATATGCAGTTATTGAAAAGCTGCTAATTTGTAATTACAAATAGACACCAGAATATAATAGACCTGTATATGTAATGTAATTGCAGTACTCGCGAGCGTATCTCGGCGTGTTGGCAGTCGTCGTCGGGGTCCAGCTCGGCGAGCGGCGCGTCGCTCGACGCCGAGGCCGAGGCCGAGGCCGACGGCGAGGGCCGCTACGAGTCCGACCGCTCCTACCGCCCGCACCACGAGTCCGACGACGACGCCCCGCTACACCTGTACCGGTGGGAACTATATTCATAAACTTGCCGTGCCCGTCGGCTTCTCCCGCGTACACTCACGGATGACCCGCGAAACCCTAATGTTTTTTTTTTAAATAAAAGTAGCCTTAGTCACACCTTGTAACATTAGCTACCGGCTAGTGAAAGTCCCGTTGAAATCGGTTCAGCCGTTTCGGAGATTACCCGGAAAAAACAGACGGACAGACGGACGGACAGATTGAGAAAAATTAAGAAAATTGGTTTTTCTATGTCTGTACCGTGTATACTTACATATGCATTTAGTGGAAAAACTGTTATTTTGGAATTACAAACGGACACTTCAATTTTATTTATCTCTTTAGATAATTAATCAATTTACGCAAGTTCGAATCCCAGCGGGGTCTGCACCAATGAGTTTTGCTTAAAAACTTATGTGCAATGATTTCACACCACGTGCTTTACGGTGAAGGAAAACATCGTGAGCAAACCTGCATATGTCTGAGAAGTAATTCAAACACGTATGTATAGTGGCTGAGACGGCGATGGACTCACCATCTGTCACGTTGGCACTTAATCATATGTGGGTGTTGTTATTACAACACCTCTGCTTACCCCTTTGGGGACCCTTCTGGGATGGCGTGAGTATATTTTTATTTTTAGGTATTATAATAGTGTTATATTAGGTTGACAATTTAACATCTTTGGCAATCGTTACAGGTCAGTCAGAGTCCTAAGAAAGTCTGACAAGTGGCTTAACCCAGATTGCCGATTTTCCTCGAGAAAGGGGTTACGGAGGTCAGATGACAGTCGCTTCGCCAGCCACATCGGGTTGAATCAAGTGCTGACCCCAAATACATGGGATAAGGCCAGGGAGATGATGATGATATTATAATAGTATTATATGTCCCCAGACAGCGGCGGGAAGTGTCGGAGGAGGCGGGCCCTTCCAACGGCCGAAGGGAGAGACACAGCCATCGGGTTGGTAACATCTATTATATACCACACACTCTAACGATAGAGGCTTTACTCCAAATTATGGAAAAAATAGTTAAGTTCATAGACAAAACCAAAAAAGTATCATCTATGACAAGTTCTTAAAAAATTATTCAATTTTTATTTTATTTATTGACAGCAAAACCGGGTATCGGGGAAACCGGGACAGCTACTAAAATATGTGATAGGGTATAATTTTAGGAAGCAATTAAAATTATTAGAACAAAAATATTTTCTTCCGTTTTTGAGTAATTGATGTTCCAAGTTGACCATATCAATACCTTATTTTCGCATAAAAATCAGCTGTAACGTAGAGTTATTTACGTGAAATCTAACTACGTTTTTATTTTTTTTCTCCCACTAATAAATCCTGAAATAATCCCATAAATCCATTTTTCGAAACTATTAACCTTCCTCTTAATTTAAAAAGTTACAAAAGTTAAAAGTACAAAAAGTTAAACTGCGTACGTAATGTACGTAAACGCGGCCGCGCGTTCTTTCAATCGCTTAAGGCCGCGAGCTCTTCGGCCCTTAGCAACCTTACATTCAGTACTCAAAACTACTAAAATTAACTAATTGAAACTGGAAGATTTATATCCCTTTACAGAAAAGTTTTTTTTTGAATTGCGCCCCTACGGTTCTTAGGGATGCATTGTTTACTCTGAGGCTAGCCGCACACGAACAATATTATTGTCAATATGCTTATTATAATGGAAGGGCGGTGGGGGCCGTGCGGTTTGAGCTGTATCCCCTCCCCTCTCACCCCCATAGACGGTCTCTTGTAATCATACTTTAATTAATAAATGCTCATTAACTACGTCTGTATCGCTGTTTTTATATCGTATTCCAATATTCAGAGCGGTCGTTCGGGCGGAGTGTCCCTGAGGGCGCGGCGCTCCCCGCGGCGATACAACGAGGACAGCGACGAAGACAGCGCCGCCGCCATCAGCAAGCGGCTCCACCACCACCACCAGCGCCCGCGGCCCCCACCACACCCACTGCCCACGCTGACTGCGCAGGTAACACCCCCTGCCCGCGGCCCCCACCACACCCACTGCCCACGCTGACTGCGCAGGTAACACCCCCTGCCCGCGGCCCCCACCACACCCACTGCCCACGCTGACTGCGCAGGTAACACCCCCTGCCCGCGGCCCCCACCACACCCACTGCCCACGCTGACTGCGCAGGTAACACCCCCTGCCCGCGGCCCCCACCACACCCACTGCCCACGCTGACTGCGCAGGTAACACCCCCTGCCCGCGGCCCCCACCACACCCACTGCCCACGCTGACTGCGCAGGTAACACCCCCTGCCCGCGGCCCCCACCACACCCACTGCCCACGCTGACTGCGCAGGTAACACCCCCTGCCCGCGGCCCCCACCACACCCACTGCCCACGCTGACTGCGCAGGTAACACCCCCTGCCCGCGGCCCCCACCACACACCCCACACACTGCCCCCGCTGACTGCGCAGGTAACACCCCCTGCCCGCGGCCCCCACCACACACCCCACACACTGCCCCCGCTGACTGCGCAGGTAACACCCCCTGCCCGCGGCCCCCACCACACCCACTGCCCACGCTGACTGCGCAGGTAACACCCCCTGCCCGCGGCCCCCACCACACCCACTGCCCACGCTGACTGCGCAGGTAACACCCCCTGCCCGCGGCCCCCACCACACCCACTGCCCACGCTGACTGCGCAGGTAACACCCCCTGCCCGCGGCCCCCACCACACCCACTGCCCACGCTGACTGCGCAGGTAACACCCCCTGCCCGCGGCCCCCACCACACCCACTGCCCACGCTGACTGCGCAGGTAACACCCCCTGCCCGCGGCCCCCACCACACCCACTGCCCACGCTGGCCGCGCAGGTAACACCCACTGCCCACTACTACGAAACACATGGTCCTGAGTTCGATTCCCAGGTCGGGCAGAGCATTTGGGTAGTATCCCATCTGTAATTCCCCAGTATCAGACCGGAATGTCCAGTTAATGGCAATAGGCTCGCCGTCTATTACATGGGACTTACACATAACTGGGGAAGTGTGGGTGTGCTATAAGTACATCTTTGCCCACTCCTTCGGGGAATACAGGCGTGAGCGTATTAACATATAATTTATTATATTCCAGACAGTGTCTCGAGCGCACACCTCGGACCACAACTACTTCAACGGTCACGCACACGCACATGACACTGGTGAGTTTTATACACACACACAAATATACAGCGATTTTAGTGATTCCTTTCAAAGGGATTTCATAATTTAAACACAGTTCAGAAAATAACAGATGATACCTCTTCACAGTAAATTAATAGTATATTTGTGTATATAGCAGAGCCTCGCGACGCTAACGCCGTTTCGATATCATCGCGTGGTCGAGTCCGGAAACTGACAGCCAAAGCACGTGGTCTACTGCGCGAATAACACGCACATATACACTGGAATGACATTTTCCACAGTGTATAAACATTTTAGTCCCACTTTGGGCGCCAACTGCGACACTTGGCGACCCGGATGAATTTTATATCGTAAGAATCGTAACACTCCCTGGTTGTGTTACGCTTAATAACACTCAAAGTGAAATAGTCTGTAGTGCGTTAGTTATAAGGTGCAGTTTAGGAATGTTTTTCTCTGCGTCATAAGGTTTTATTTAAACTTGATTAAACGCGAAGTGTTCGTGTAATGTCCCCGATATGTGATACTACAATAAGTAGCCGTAGTGAGTGACAATCTCGCTTGTATTCTGTAAGCAATAAGGTGTATTTTACTTTATATTTAATCTCGAATCGAAATTCAACTTTTATATAATATGACTAATAAATAAGTGATACCTATAATTTTCTATCAATACCTCAAAACACTCGATATGTCGTCACATAGAGACAGATGTACAGACCGACATTAATATGATAGATATGTAATGTAAAATGGGCATTGATTTTAGTTTTAAGTAATATAATTATTGAATATGTTCAGATAGAGAGTCGTCCAGGGATTTCCCTATAGGCCGAGTAGGCCCGGGACTAGGGCGGCAAAATTTGGTCGTGTTTTTCTTAGTAGTTGCTCCGCGTGTTAAGAATCAGTATCTGAAACCTAATTAGTCATCTGTCTGTGCTCCGCTGTTTCACCCGCGTAATGTCATTGGTGGTTGTAAAGCGGACAGTAAATAAAAAAAAAGGTATATTCCAAGTAGTTACATCAGCTATCTGCCAGTGAAAGTCCCGTTAAAATCGATCTAGCCTTTTCGTTGATTAGCCGGAACAAACATAGATAGTTAAAATTAGTTTTTTTACGTTAGTAACGTTTCTACTTTTATATTCATTTAGTAAAAAGCTGTTAAATTGAAATTACAAACAGACACTTCAATTTTATTTATCTGTATAGAAGTTTAGATCTAATTTAGACAAGTCTCAAGGACAGTGTTACCATACACAAATCCAGATGGCAGAGATTAGTTGGAACGTGGCAATACTAACGTACAAATTATACTTGTGACGGATCTCTAACTGAACACACTCTATTTTGGCTCAATATTAAACATGTTATGTTTTATTTAAATTTGATATTTTGTAAGAATTCTGTGTAATTATTTCTAATTGTGTAGAATAATAATGTTAAGTTGGATGGGTGACCGCAGGAGTTCCCTCCGTGCCTCGGAGAGCACGTTAAGCCGTCGGTCCCGGTTGACTATTTAACATCTTTGGCAATCGTTACAGGTCACTCGGAGGCCTGAGAGTCTGACAACTGATTTAATCCCGATTTTCCTCGTAAGAGGGGTTACGAAGGTCAGATGACAGTCGCTTCGTATAAAAATCAAGTGATCAGCCACTTTCGGTTGTACCAAGTGCCGACCCCGACAATGTATGGGATAAGGACATGTAGAAGAGATTTGTGTAGGTGGGACGAGTGATGGACAAAATGGTTAAGTCCATAATGGACAAGGTGGTTAAATCGCGCAATGGCCATAACCAATGAGCAAGTCTGTTTGGACAAATAATTTAATTCTGGTAACTATTTTTTTTTTCTCGTTACATACTAACATGTTTCACGGTTTTACATGCATTTGAATTCTGCAGATCTCTAAATACTTTTCTCAAATAAAATTATCTTAAGTTATTCCTAAAACATCAGCTATCGACTAATATAAGTCCCGTCGAAACCGGTACAGCCGTTTCAAAGACAAGACGTCATATGAGAAGATTTTATTTCATATGCAAGTATTGAAAAGCTGTCATATTTGTTTTTGACGTTACAGACAAACAGAGTTTTTGAAATATTATGTAATTTGTAATAATTAAATAAATTATAGGTCCGTCCGTTCATGAAAAATGTGTTTGAGTGATACCAATGTAGTGATGAACGCACACATAGCTCTAAGTTAATATAATGTATGAAATATTACATACATTCAACGAATTTGATGTATTTGTGTGATTGATAATGCGATAATGTGTCATTCAATAATTTAATGTGATTTCATTATAAACTAGCTGTGCCCCACGGTTTCACCTGTGTAGACTTTAGTGTGTTAAATATATTGTGGAATGGGATCCTATGTCCTTCTCCTGGTTCTAAGCTACCTCCCCACCAATTCTCAGCCAAATTGATTCAGCCGTTCTTGAGTTATAAATAGTGTAACTAACACGACTTTCTTTTATATATATAGATAGATGTATGATTTAATATAATTTTTATGTATAACTATGTCTCATATTTCACATTTATAAAAGTAGCCCAAGTTACTCATTGTAACATCAGCTATCTGGCAGTGAAAGTCCCGTTGAAATCGGTCCAGTAGTTTTAGAGATTAGCCGGAACGAACAGACAATCAGACAAAAATTAAAAAAAAATATATTTTATTATTAGTATCGTGTATACTTTCATATGCATTTAGTGAAAAACTGTTATTTTGGAATTACAAACACACACTTCAATTTTATTTATCTGTATAGATATAGAGAGCAGCTGACATAACAATGTGTTATTTGTTTTACTTTTAATTTAAAATGACATGATGGTTCCGCGGGACTGCCATGAAATTACGCGGGTGAAACCGCAGGACACAGCTAGTTTTCATTAAAATTATAGTCTACAGACAGACAGCAATCAAAACATAAAATAGTAATCTTAATGTAATTAAAAAATCATCTTCAATTCAGACTTGTCCTATCGATATCTCCCTCCCTCTATCGTGTAAGGAACGAGACGGTCGTATTTGTATATAAAACCAGTGGGGTGTTGTATCTATATGTAATGTAATGTGTGTGTGTGTGTGTGTGTGTGTGTGTATATATAGGTGTAAGTGACATGTTGATACCAAACCGAAATACAATTATTATTTTCTACATTTTATTGAGTTTTATTTTATTCAAATGCCATATTAATAAAAGTAACGTAGGTAACTATTAGAACAATTTTTGAATGCCTGTCATCAGAAGAAGAAATATATTTTACAGATGGCAATACCCAATATTTTGCTAAAGAAATAAAACAAGAAATAATAAGTACTTATTTTATTCATATTATTATAAAACTTAGCTTATGTATTAGGTATAGTATCCATGTAAGTCCTCCACCAAGTGACATTAACAAATATATATTGACGTTTGTACCTTTCTTCAATTTGACATATTAATATGACGATTATTCAAATCGTTTTACAGAATGTGCCGTGCCACAGTACAAATATAACCATTGTACAAGCAGTATGGAATGCCCCAGTCACGACGCCCATGGACGAGACAATAAGCGCAATAATCGTAATGACAGGATGGGAGCCCATACGGCATTCACGTGGGTTACAGCGACAATTTCAAAAGTTTAAAACATAATGTACATGAGTTTTAATTAAACAGTAAATTTTAAGATCTAATTATCTATACAGATAAATAAAATTGAAGTGTCTGTTTGTAATTCCAAAATAACAGCTTTTCACTAAATGCATATGAAAGTATACACGCTACTGACACAAAAAACCAAGCTTTAAATTTTTTCTCTGTCTGTCTGTCTGTCTGTTTGTTCCGGGTAATCTCTGAAACGGCTGGACGGATTTTAACGGGACTTTCACTGGTAGGTAGCTGATGTTTCAAGGAGTAACTTAGGCTACTTTTATTTATTAAAAATATTAGGGTTCCGCGACAATAAGGAAGAAACTAAATCTACGCGGGTGAAACTGCGGGGCACAGCATATTTTATAATATAAAGAAGGGTGTTCATCAAATAGTAAATTCCTCGACATTCATAAGTGCCTTACTAGAGCCTGAACTGAATAAATCGTTTTCATTTTCAGTAGTTAAATTATGAGAAATAAAGTTGGTATGTAATTACATTTACACGATCTGTCATTTATATAGCATTTTGGCGCAATTATTCATAGGGATATCTATGGTTTCCATTTTTTTTGTATTGTGATAACTAAGAAATTATTTATAGCTACTTTTGTTTATGTCATGTAAGTACTCCATTTCAAGTTAACAGATTTAAAAAACATTCAGATCATAAAAAAAAAGTTTTTGGCACCAAGTACCTACCGGTGAAGCACATACATGGATTGCAATATACATTAATAAAATAAAAAATAATTATTATAATATATTGTACTTCTAAACCTACTTATTATCTATGAACTTAACATATTTTAGTTTTAATATTGTCAATGGATTGTGTTGTCATGTTTAAAATACAGCTTTTAACCGACTTCCAAAAAGGAAGACGTTATCAATTCGCCTTTTATTAAGATGGTACTTGAGTAGATTGTTAGATTTGAAGTCTGTTTTCCAAAAGATTCTCTAACAAATGTATTGTTTTTCACCCTGTTACTATTTTGGGATCGTTTCAAACAGGGTTTGATTTATTTTTGATATTTGATATTTTTGTGAACATTTAAACAGTCAGTGTGAGAGTGTGTGTTGTGTGTGTGTGTGTGTGTGTGTGTGTGTGTGTATGTGTGTTAGCAGACAGAGGGCTTGTTGACGGCGGCGCGGCACACCTCTCGCTTGAGGTCGGTGAAGGCCTGGTCCTGCACGGCCTGGTCGAAGCGCTGAAAACATACAATATTATATGGCAAATTGTTATTGATCCTCCCGACGCCGTCCGAGGCACGTTCTTACCGACCCTGACGGCGATATCACATTGCTTCAGCAAGCAATGTCTCAAAAGCACACACCGAACCGACCATTGTTCCGTCCTCGCCGGCGAGGCTCGTCGCGGACTCTACGCCATCGTCCCCCCCGTCCTCTGCTAGGGCCGGCGCGCGCCGAGCCACTAGTCTTAAACACGTCCCTAAATAATACAACTCAGATCCAGCTCCCTAGCTCATCCCCCAGCAACGCCCTAAGCCGAGGTCCGAGCCCCGCACCGGGGCGCCCTTAGCTGTGTTGCTTAGTATTTAAGTTTAAGCTCGGCTGGAGGCCCTTGGGTTTCGCCCTATAGTCCGGTTAAGATTGAGGTAACTCCCCCTAAAAACTGCGAGAGTACATATCCAAAAAATATATATTGTTATTGAGTTTCCCATTTGTAATATCTCAGTGAAAGCCCGGAGTAGGGTTGCCAGATGGAATTCCGGGATTGTCTCGGAATTCTGCGCGTGGTTTCGTGTCCAAATTCATGAATATTAGGGTTTTCTATAAAATTACGGCACCACGGGGCGACGTAACAGCAAATTTCTTAAAAAATAAATGTGTTTTAAATTCATAAACTTTCTTTAATCAGTAATTTTGTAATAGTTTTTTCCATTGCCTGTCCGTCAGGCATTTTGGAACGCTTTTCCAATTGGCTGGCCCCAGTCGCTTATCCTCCGTCCAGCAGCTGATATTTTAGTTTTTGGCAACCCTAGCCCGTAGTCTGGATCAGTGGCCGGTTAATGGCAATAAACTCACCCTCTATTACATGGGACTTAAATGTAACGGGTGAAATATGGGTGTTTTAAAATGACACCGCTGCCCACCCCTTCGGGGAATACAGACGTGAGCATACCTCATTAATGACGACAGTGGGCACGAAGCTGAGTGGTCTGAGCACGGCGTCGGTCTTGTCCCCGGCGACCGCCAGCAGCGCGGCGCCCTGCTCCCCCTGGGCGCAGCGCGACAACTTCTCCAACTCCGACTGCTTCCCCAGCTGAGCGAGGCACTACACACAACACTTATTCATAACCAACTTGGATAACTCAGCCGTGGTGGCCTTTAGGTTAGAAACGCAAGTTCGAATCCCAGCGGGACGTGTACGAATGTGTTTTTCTAAAAAAAAACTTATGTGCAGTGATGTCACACCACGTGCTTTACGGTGAAGGAAAACATCGTGAGGAAACCTGCATATGTCTGAGAAGTAATTCAAACACGTATGTATAGTGGCTGAGACGGCGATGGACTCACCATCTGTCACGTTGGCACTTAATCATCTTGTGTGAAATGTGGGTGTTGTTATTACATCACCTCTGCCTACCCCTTCGGGGAATACAGGCGTGAGCATATGCATTAACAGCACGTGCTTTACGTTGTAGGAAAACATCACGCCTCGTCACGCCTGTATCCCATGGCGGTAGGCAGAGACCACCGTTCGCCACACACTACGATCCTTAGATACTTCTTTCGCTTCATCCACATTCACTTCCTTCGGTTACGAGTGCTCCGAATTTGACCTTTCTGAAAACTATGTGCATAAAAATCTAATATTAAGAGTACTGACGGTGTCAAGCGCCTTGTCGGGGCTCTGTTGGCTCATGAGACAGATGACCAACTCCATCTTGTCCGTGTCGGCCAGGCTCTTGTCCTTCAGGAGACACGCCTGCACCTTGTTCCCGTAGCACTCCTCGGGGCCGTGATGACACGTGAACGTCCATTTACCGTTCACTTTGTCGTGCTGAAAATTAAAACACAGACAATTTACATACATACACTATCAAACTCAAACACAACTCAAACTCAAATATATCTTTATTCGATTAGACTTTATACAAAGTACTTTCAAATCGTCAGAATGACACAATTACACAGGATTATACATGCTACCGCCAGGTTCGGAAGGTTGCTTTTACTGAGAACAACCTGGCAAGGAATTCAGTAATTACTCTTTTAAAGAATATTATACAGTTTTAAAAAATACATAATAAATCACTCAAACAACTATAAGCATAAATCATTACAGGTTAACCTAAGGTGATAGTTTAGTTGAGCGGGTTGCCGACAGGTCTAAACACCTGAAGGGCAGTTTCGTGCACCAACTCCGTATGTGTGCACGAAGGACTGAGGCAGCGTCACTGGCGATGGCGGCGCGGACATCTGCGAGCGCAAACACCGAAAGGTTGGAGCGCGAGAACGCGGAATTGCGCTCGCAGATAGCGGCCCTCTCTACAAGGATGGAGCAGCTCACGGAGGAGCTCTCTGTCCTCCGCGGGACAGGCAGGGCAGAGGCCAGTGATGCCGCTTCGACACTGTCCCCGGGTATGGAGGACCTAACGCGCGCAATCATGGTCCAGGTGGGGACCATGATCAGCGCGCGGTTCGAGGCCATGGAGGAGAGGCTGCTCCCTGAGAAGAACATGCGGCCTCCACTTGCCGCGGATGCCAAGAGAGCACCCCTGACACCTCCCGGGCCATCTATTAGGCTGGAAGCCCCAGCCTCTCAGGCAACCGCGCCTGTGATCCAGGGGCGCAAGAAGAAGGGAAGGGGCGGCAGGAGGAATAAGAAGCGGATACCAGCCACTGCCACAGCGCTGCCGGCCGCCGCTCCCCTCCCAGCTGCTCCAGCTCCGAGAACGGTGCAGGTTCTGCCCCCTCAGGTGGCCTGGTCCACCGTGGTGGGTCGAAAGGCCCAACCTAGGGCTGGGCCGAGCACGGGGCCTCAACGGTCTCCTCCCGCGGTGTCCCAGCGGCCTGCGCCTGCATCAAGGCCCCCGCCGCCGCGCAAATCGGAGAGGGCACCGGCGCGGCCGCCAACTGTCGCAGCGATCACTGTGACGATCCCGGAGGGATCGGAGGTCACGTACGCTGCGGTGATGGCGGCTGCGAGGGAAAGGATAAAGCTCGCCGACCTTGGCATTCCGAGCCTTCGGAATCGGAAAGCCATAACCGGCGGGCTGATCCTAGAGGTCCCGGAACCGGACTCTGCCTCCAAGGCCGACGCGCTCGCGAGTCGCATGCGCGAGTCCCTCAAAGACTTGGGCGTGCGCATTGTACGCCCTGTCAAGATGGGGGACATGAGGGTGCTGGACCTTAATGAGGCCATCACCCCCGAGGACGTAGCGGCTGCAATCGCGGAGGCTGGAGGCTGCGCGGTGGCCGATGTAAAGGTGGGAGAGATTAAGCGCCCCTCGTGCTTGGCCTTGGGGACAGCGTGGGTCCGATGCCCACTCACCGCGGTGCGCAAACTGTTTGCAGTTGGGCGCATCCAGGTGGGGTGGGTATCCGTGAGGGTCGAGGCACTGGAGGCAAGGCCCCTGCAGTGCTTCCGGTGCCTCGAAATCGGTCACGTGCGTAGCACATGTCCGAGCAAGACGGACCGGAGCTCCATGTGCTACGCATGTGGCGAGGCGGACCACCGGGCGAGTCAGTGCACTCGCCCGCTGAAGTGCCTGCTCTGCGCGGACCTGGGCCGGCCCTCTGGCCACAGGATGGGGGGCAAGAAATGCTCCGCTCCTCGTGGCAAAAGGGGCCGTAAGCCGGGTCCCACGAAGCCGAGCGGCACGGGTCCGGCTCAGTCGGGGCTGACCCCGACTGAGGCGACAACCAGGGCCCCAACACGGACTTAAGGCCCCTACGAGCCTTACAGTGCAACCTCAACCACTGTCGCGCGGCGCAGGACTTGTTCCAGCAGTCCGTCGCGCAGTGGTCGGTTGCACTGGCGGTGGTGGCGGAGCCATATCGCGTCGTCCCAAACCATCCTCGCTGGTTTGGTGACGACATGGACTCCGTCGCCATATATTGGGGTGGCGGTAGCGGCGACCCTCCCTGCTCCCTCATTGAGAGGGGGCTGGGATACGTCGCCGTGAACTGGGGCCGAATAGTCGTTGTGGGCTGCTACGTCTCCCCCAACTGTACCCTCGCCGTCTACGAGGCGTACCTGGACGGGGTGGCCAACTGCATTCGCAGAAGTCTGCCTCGTCCCGTGCTCGTCCTGGGCGACTTCAACGCTCACTCTCGTGAGTGGGGGAGCGCCCGGGATGACCAAAAGGGGGAGACAGTGCTGGAATGGGCGGCGGCGCTGGACCTCCGGTTGCTGAACCGGGGGTCCGTCAGCACCTGCGTGCGCTGGCAGGGGGAGTCGATCGTGGATCTTTCGTGGGCGACTCCCCAGGCAGCGCGCATGGTGACGGGGTGGAGAGTGGCAGAGGAGATGGTCACATTATCCGACCATCGCTACATAGCGATGGATGTGGCCATCCGCCTTCCCCGCCCCGACAGCCGCCGCAGTAGCAGCCCGCCGCGACGATGGTCTCTCAAGCGGTTGGACAGAGATCGTCTCTGCGCCGCAGCCATCGTCGCGGCCTGGCCTGAGGGCCAAGAAGATGGGATCCTGCCCGATCCTGAAAGGGAAGCCGCCTGGTTCCGGGACACGATGACGTCCATATGTGACGCGTCGATGCCCCGGACCAGATCTGCCAAGCCCCGGGCCGTGTACTGGTGGTCGGAAAGCATCGCGGAGCTGCGCGAGATATGCCTCCGCGCCCGACGCCAGTACACGCGTGCCCGGAGAAGAAGGCGAGCCACAGCCGAAGAGTTGGGTGGAGCCTACGTGGCCTATCGAGGCGCCACGAAGGCGCTGCAGGCAGCCATTGCCAGCGCCAAGGCTCGGTCGTGGGATGAGCTCATCGGGGGACTGGAGAGGGATCCATGGGGCCGCCCGTACAGGATGGTACTGGGCAAATTGCGCCCGTGGGTCCCTCCGTTGACGGAAACTCTGGACCCGGCATTCGTGGAGAGGGTCGTCGACACCCTCTTCCCCAGGGTCCAGAGCAGTCCCGCCCCCCCTCCTTCGGAACCGATCATCTGGACCGAAGAGATGGGGGTGACGACCGATGAGCTGGACCGAGCCGTAAGGCGCCTCGGAGCCCGAAACACGGCGCCAGGCCCCGACGGAATTCCTGGTCGGGCCTGGGTGTTGGCTCTACCCAACGGGCTGGGGAATAGGCTGCGGCGGCTGTTTAACGACTGCCTACGCTGCGGCGTGTTCCCCTCAGGCTGGAAAGTGGCTGGGTTGGTTCTCCTCCATAAGGATGGAAGACCCGCAGATTCTTCCTCCGCGTATCGTCCTCTCTGCCTACTAGATGAGGCGGGTAAGCTGCTCGAAAGAGTGTTGGCGGACCGCCTCAGTACGCACCTGACGAGCGTCGGGCCGGACCTGTCGGAAGACCAGTTTGGCTTCCGACGCGCGCGGTCGACAGTGGACGCGATCATACGCGTCCGAACACTGTCGACGCAGGCTGTATCCCGGGGCGGAGTGGCGTTGGCTGTCAGCCTTGACATAGTCAACGCCTTCAATAGCCTGCCCTGGGACGCAATAAGGGGGGCCCTGGTGTACCACCGCGTGCCCCCCTACCTGCAGCGCGTGGTCTGTGCCTACTTGCGCGACAGGTGCGTGCAATATGTGGGCGGAGATGGACGAGTTCACCGGAGGGAGGTGTACTGCGGGGTCCCACAGGGATCGGTCCTAGGGCCACTCCTGTGGAACCTCGCGTACGATGCGGTCCTGCGGGTCGACCGCCCCGACGGCGTTAGCATCGTCTGCTATGCGGACGACACGCTGGTGCTAGCCGTCGGGGCCACTTTCGAGGAGACCAACCGGCTCGCCGAGCTTGGCGTGGCATGCGTCGTGGAGAAAATCCACGAGCTGGGCCTTCGGGTAGCGCCGGAAAAGACCGAGGCGCTGTGGTTCCACAAGATCCCGAGGGGAAGGGAACCACCCAGCTCGTCGGTTCGCGTAGGTGACGTGGATGTCCGGGTGGGACGGTACCTGAAGTACCTTGGTCTCACCCTGGACGGTCGCTGGGGCTTTGAGGAGCACTTCAGCCGCATGGTCCCCCGGATCAAGAGGGTAGCGGGTGCATTGCACAGACTGCTGCCCAATCTCGGGGGGCCGAGTGAAGGAGTCCGCCGCCTCTATGCGGGGGTCGTGCGATCCGTGGCTCTCTACGGAGCACCCGTCTGGTCTTCCAGATTGGGTGTTAGGCGCTGCAGAACTATGTACAATAGTATGCAGCGTCCTATGGCCATCCGGGTCGCACGAGGGTACCGGACCCTGTCTTTTGAGGCGGCCACTGTCCTGGCGCGGTTTCCGCCCCTGGACATCCTGGCGGAGATGGATGCTCGTATTTACGACCGTCTCCGCCGGGCGGACGGAACTGCGCCTCCAAATGCGGCTGAAGTGAGAAGGCAGGAGCACCGACACGCGCTCGTAACGTGGCGGGAGCGGCTCTGCGAGCCGCAGAACGCCCGCCAACGCGCTGTCGGTGCAATTTTGCCGAGCCTCGGGCCCTGGCTAAAGAGGAAGGACCACGTCACCTTCCGGCTGACGCAGGTACTCACCGGACACGGGTGTTTCGGTGAGTACCTGAATCGGATCGGTCGCGAACCGACGACGCAATGCCACCATTGCGGCAGTGACCGGGATTCCGCACAGCACACGCTGGAGCAGTGCCCAGCGTGGAGCTCGGAACGGCGAATCCTGGTCACCAGGATCGGGCAGGACCTCTCTCTGCCACGCGTAGTGACGGCTATGCTGGCAGACAGAGAGGCATGGAGGGCCGTAGTCTCCTTCTGCGAGACAGTAATGTCCCAGAAGGAGGCCTCCGAGCGGGATCGGGAGAGAGCCGATCCCTCTCGGAGACGACGGCGACGGCGGGGCGGAGGCAACGCACGCCCCGGACCGTCCACCCAATAGCCAGGGTCTAAGAATTTGGCTATGGTATCCCCTGCCTGTCGTAAGAGGCGACTAAAAGGGGGCCGGAGGGCCTGCTGGCGGTGGTCGGGGTGGGAGCTTTGACCACTGAGCCGCGGGCCCGGGAAGGTGGCAGCGCGACGTGGCTCGCGCTGCCTTGCACAGCGAGGTCTCCAGGGGCGGCGACACAGCTGCCCCGGGGATGTGCCCCGGCAAAGTGTGGTGGGACACCGGTGCGATCTATCAGAGTACCCGGAGTCCCCCCTGAGCACTGAGGATGGCCACCGGGGGGGTTTTAGTGAGGTAAAAATCCCACATACCCCGATCTGCCTCTCCCAGGGCGGTCGGGGACCTTTTGAAGGTTTCCCCCTCGTCAATAAAAAAAAAAAAAAAAAGGTGATAGTTTAGTACCCGGAGTCCCCCCTGAGCACGGAGGATGGCCACCGGGGGGGTTTTAGTGCGGTAACAATCCCACATACCCCGATCTGCCTCTTCCAGGGCGGTCGGGGACCTTTTGAAGGTTTCCACCTCGTCAATAAAAAAAAAAAAGGTGATAGCTTATGGGTTGCCTTCACAAAAAACTTAAGTAGGAAGTTACATACATACATATGCTTACGCCTGTATTCCCCGAAAGGGTAGGCAGAGGTGTTGTAATAACAAAATTGGGTGAATTATGTGATTCTTGTGACCTATTTTGTATCATATTTCATGTGAATAAATATTATTGCTATTTCTAACAACACACACTTCACACAAGATGATTAAGTGCCAACGTGACAGATGGTGAGTCCATCGCCGTCTCAGCCACTATACATACGTGTTTGAATTACTTCTCAGACATATGCAGGTTTCCTCACGATGTTTTCCTTCACCGTAAAGCACGTCGTGTAATCACTGCACATTAGTTTTTTAAGAAAAACTCCAACAGGCAAGTTTAGGAGCTATTACGTCTCCAAACAAACGCAAAACGCAAGGTCAAACGACGACGTTCGAACACGTGGGACATAGATAGAGTGGGAGTATTACCGTGCTCTTCCCGTAAGGAACCAGCTTGACCTTGACCACCCCCCTCAGCTCCCGCCACACCGGCGCCAGCTGCGATGTGATGAATCGCTTGCTGTCAGGACACAGGGACTCATAGTACACCGCTATCTTCACCTACACACAAAACAAAATACTTTTATAGGATCAGTACATATCCTCACGCTTCAAGAGTAAAGCTGAGGTGTATCTATAGAACATCCACATTTCACCAGTTATTTTCACTATTGTGAATAATTTTGTGATTTTTGTAATTATCATTATTTACTATATAATGAAATGTACATGATGCCAACTGAGTTTCTTGCCGGATGTTCTCAGAAGGCTAGTTTCCGAACCGGTGGTCCGTTCGACGTTCATAAATGCCTTACCAGGGGCTGAATAAGTCATTTTCATTAACCGGCCACTATATCAGACTCCGGGTAAAGGGGATTTATAAAGTTAAGGGATTTTTACCCACAGATGATGCCATGTGCTAAAAAATTACGCGTAGAAAGTCTATACCGAATATTTGTATGGGAAATTGTGCAGCGCCCCCAAGCGGTGACGTGAACAATAAAAATAAATATAGTGAGTGACGCTAGCAAGTATTGATTACGAAAATCCTGCAAAACTCGCGTTAAGGAGGTCGTGGGTTCGCATCGCGCTCCTTGTTGGTATTTGGCCTAACCACCTTCCGTATGAGATGTTTACCTTGTCGTCAGCCTTCTTGGTGTGAGCTGCAGCCACGAGCACCAGCGCCACCACGGACAGACACGCCAACACCCTCATTTTGTGCTGCAACAAACGTCTGAATATCACCTGTGCGAAGTTGGCAACTGAAGTGAAAATTTTTTTTCGTCTAATGTCCGATTGTACCCGGTATGTGCCGGATTGTACCGCTTTTTAAATCGTTTGTACCCCTAGGGGATAAAAGTTATAGGGGAGTTAATATTTTGACAACTAAGTATAAAATATTATAAGTTTATACATGCCATTCGATTGAACCCACCATGCAGAGGATTGTACCGCTTTTTATTTCTTTTGTACCCCAAGTTTATAGGGATTTCAAACAAACACTTCAGCTTATGCATAACTACTGTTGAGTCATAAAATTACTACTGTGTCTAGTGCGAGTTTTTACTGCCGCCGTCACAAGTGATCGCGTCGACGTAAACGCAGATTAGTATGGGCTCACAATAGTGTCATGTTTAGGCCGACGGAGGCGCTGTTCCGATCCTATACTAATCTGCGTTTACTTCGACGCGGTGACTTGTGACGGCGGCTGTGAAAAAGCCGACAGATTTCCTTCGCCGTGTCTTCTCCTGACAGGCTTACATTTGGAAACGGTAGTAAATTAACCTAACGTTAGCGTAAGACAAATGACGTTCAATAAGCGTTCCAAGTGTCCCTTATCTATACTTATAATATTATAAAGCTGCAGAGTTTGTTTGTTTGTTTGAACGCTCTAATCTCAGGAACTACTGGTCCGATTTCAAATATTCTTTCAGTGTTGGATAGTCCATTAATCGAGGAAGGCTATAGGCTATATTGTATTCTCATAAAAATTAGGGGTCCGTAAGAAAATTGCTATTTTGTAACCCAAGGTGTAAAATCGAACCAGTAGTTTCTGAGATTAGAGCGTTCAATCAAACAAACAAACTCTGCAGCTTTATAATTATTTTTTAAGTATAGATAAATATTAGGGTACCGCGACAATAAGGATGAAACTAAATCTACGCGGGTGAAACCACGGGGCACAGCTAGTAAGAAATATGAATTACGCCCTTCACACCACACGCAGTCCCACAATAAGTACTAAGAGATTTAAACGCAAGAGTTTCGCAAATAGACAATTATGGAGCTCGCCACGTTCACAACAACATTCCCAAGCTTTGTGTAACCTTGTAAAGTAATGCACACCGCAGTGTGTGTTCAATGATGTAATTTGACGAACATATATACCAGGCCCTGGGGCCTTACCACGAGCTCTTATTGCCATGATAGTTTCACTCATTTATGAGACAGATGTATGTGACGTGTATACATCTGTCACTGTCGCACAACTGAATTAACATTGCAATAAGAGCTCATGGTTGGGGCCCTGTAGACAAAGTAACATTATCCTCACGGTTAACGCGAGAGCCGTGGTGGCCTTGGGATTTGAGCAGTCCAAATCCCAGCGGGCCCTGTACCAATGAGTTTTTCTAAAAACTTATGTGCCGTGATTTCTCACCACGTGCTTTACGGTGAAGGAAAACATCGTGAGGAAACCTGCATATGTCTGAGAAGTAATTCATACACGTATGTATAGTGGCTGAGACGGCGATGGACTCACCATCTGTCACGTTGGCATTTAATCATCTTGTGTGAAATGTGTGTTGTTATTATAACACCTCTGTCTACACCCGAGGGGAATACAGGCGTGAGCATATGTATGGATGTATCCTCATGCTTCGCTAGTAGAAACGATACAAAATGTACGGGAGTGACATATGTCACGTGACTGATTTATGTCATTTACATACATTTTGTATCGTTTGTATTAGCGCAAGCGCGAGAGAATGTTACTTTGTCTAGGACTGTGCCCCAAGTATATGACGTTTTGAGTCAAAATTTGACTTGTCGTCGCTTGACCTTGCGTTTTGCGGTTGTTTGTTGAATTTTTATTAATGAAAATTGTAAAAATCATTTGTAAAGAGTAATGACTGAGTTCCTTGCCAGGTTGTTCTCAGTAAAAGCAACCTTCCGAACCTGGTGGTAGCATGTATAATACTGTATAATTATGTCATTCTGACGATTTGGAAGTAGAAACTTTATTAAAGTCTAATTAAATTAAGATATTTTTGAATTTGAATTTACGGCTAAACCGCTCGCCAACAACATATTGTACGTTTGTTCGTCATCTCTATAGAATAATCAACTTTCCTACTTACTATGTAAATAATGAACCAAACATAAACCAATGTATTTATGCAGAACTCTCTCGTATGACTTTCGCGCGACTCTCCGTACATACCAATAAGTGTTAGACATGACCTCTGAGGCCCAACAGGTGAGATAGCGACAAGTTGGTCAGTGCACCAAGTATATGCATGTATAGTCCTGTGTAATTATATCATTCTGACGATTTGAAAGTGCTTTGTAAAAAGTCTAATCGAATAAAGATATTTTTGACTATGACTTATGTTCTGACTCGTTCGAACGTCGTCGCTTGCGTTTTGCGTTTGTATGGAGACGTATAACTCACACTCGCCGCTTGAGGCGCTTTCTAACGTTTTGACGTTTTGAGCGCTCTGCAAATAAAGTGGGGATAACTAATAATAGTAATTTATTAAGCAAAAAGAACAGCGAAACAACTGCATAGTTGGTTGTGTATGTAACTCGCTGGTCATGTAGCTATCCATTGCTGAATTTTCAAGTAGTTTCGGAGCCTATTCAATGCAAACAAACGAATAAAACTACGCACTAGGCACTGTCGCACTAGGTAGTGAATGTAATCACCTCGTCACGTGACCAGTTTCAGTGAATTCATCATTCATCTCCTGCGCCACTACACATGAGTTAACTTACTGTTATCTTAAACTGTACTCGACACGACCGATGTAGTTGGTCGGTACATCTATACATCTATACAGATAAATAAAATTGAAGTGTCTGTTTGTAATTCCAAAATAACAGCTTTTCACTAAATGCATATGAAAGTATACACGCTACTGACACTAAAAACAAAGTTTTAAATTTTTTATCTGTCAGAATGTTTGTTCCGGGTAATCTCCGAAACGGCTGGACGGATTTTAACGGGAGTTTCACTGGTAACTTAGGCTACTTTTATTCATTAAAAATATTAGGGTTCCGTGACAATAAGGATGAAACTAAATCTACGCGGGTGAAACCGCGGGGCACAGCTAGTATCGAATATATTATGTACGTATGTACGCGTAGTTCTCGTTCCCGGGTGAGAGTTTAAAATTCTTTCACCATTTGAATGCTACATTATCACTGATTAATATAGGCTATATTTTATCCCTGTACTCCCACGGGAACGGGAACTACGCGGGCGAAACCACGTGACGTCTACTAGTATTTATAAAAAAAATCTTATTTATTTTTAAATTATTATTTTAAGCGACAATGTTGCCATATTCAAGTGACGAATGAATACAGTGATATATCTGCATGGTCCAGTTAGTTCAGGCAGTTGGTAGCATGTAGGTCATCGGACTGGGACCTGTGCTATTGTACCTTCCTGCATCAATGGAGCCCCCTCGTTAAGAGGTCACGGGGACTACAGGTCACCGCCGTGTCGCCTATGACACACTTCTCATACCAATAGCCAATCCAAATACTTAATTCAACTCAAAAATATCTTTATTCGATTAGATTTTTACGAAGTACTGTCAAATCGTCAGAATTACATAATTATACAGTACTAGCTGTACCCAGCGGTTTCACCCGCGTAGATTTAGTTTCATCTTTATTGTCGCGGAACCCTAATATTTTTAATAAAAGGTAGCCTATGTATGTCCTTTCCCAGGGTCTAAAGATTGACTGTGCCAAATTTCATCAAAATCGGTTGAGAGGTTTAAGCGGGAAAGCGTAACAGACAGACAGAGTTACTTTCGCATTTATAATATTAGTAGGGATTATACATGCTACCGCCAGGTTCGGAAGGTTGCTTATACTGAGAACAACCTGACAAGGAACTCAGTCATTACTCTTTGTAAAAAGCTTTTTTTGACTATTACCATGAATCTTGACAAATTCCAATGAAATTTAAAGAACATCGAATGCCAGTTCAAGAGGTGTTTCAAGTCATCCGAGTGCCTCGAGTTTTCCCAAAATCGCCGTCACAAATCATTCCGTTGACGTAAACGCATATTTGTATGGGATCTAAATAGTAAATCTATGGGCCGACAGATTCGTTCGGACGTTGTGTCGATCCCATACAAATCTGAGTGCCTAGTGCAAGTTTTTCACTGCCGCTGTCACAAGTCACCGGTCGACGTAAACGCAGATTTGTATAAGATCGGAACAGCGCCTCTGTCGGCCTAAACATGACACTATTGTGAGCCCATACTAATCTGCGTTTACGTCGACGCGATCACTTGTGACGGCGATTTTAATAAAACTCGCACTAGGCACTCTGTGTTTACGACAACGCAATGACTTGTGAAGGGGCAGTGAAAAACTAATTGCAACACTCACATTTCACCGAACATGATTAAGTGCTAACGGGACAGATAGTGAGTCTATCGTCGTCTCACATACGTCATTGAATTTTCATTCGAACGTTCATCCGAGAAATCGCTACTTAACAATACTACCTACTTACTTAAAAACTTATTTCAATCTATCGAATTAGTAATTATAGCGGACATCACGCGGTTTCACCCGCGTAGTTCCCGTGCCCGTGGGAGTACGGGGATAAAATATAGCCTATATTAATCAGTGATAATGAAGCATTTAAATGGTGAAAGAATTTTTTTAATCGGTCCAGTACTTTTTGAGCTAATTCGTTACAAACATATACTTACATACAAATCTTTCCTCTTTATGTATCTATGAATGAAAAAAAAAACATACCTTTTTAAATCTATTTAAAATAATACCACTGATCATCACAGTTATTTATAACCACATAAAAAAAGTTATTAGTTAATTTAAAAAGTTTAAATCCAAGATGGCGCACGTCTACGGAGTCTAGTTACTAATTACGAAATGATACGCGCTGACACCCGACCTCAGATAGGTAGGTTTGTTAATAAATAAGTTTATCGAATGCTACTTATATTTATTGTTGTTACATTTCTTTGCACTTACGATAACACAGTTTATGAACTCTGAGATTGTGATGTATTTAAAATAGAATATACTTTGTTGCCATACGTAAATACACTAATAACTCAGCGATTATTAAATCTGTGTAGATAAATATAAAGTGTCTGTTTGCAATTTCAAATTAAAAGTTTATCACTAAATGCATATAAAAGTATATGCGGTAATAACAAAAATAAATTATTAATCTACTAGCTGTGCCCCGCAGTTTCACCCGCGTAGATTTAGTTTCATCCTTATGGTCGCGGAAACCTAATATTTTTAATAAATAAAAGGTAGCCTATGTCCTTTCTCAGGGTCTAAAGATTGTCTGTGCCAAATTTCATCAAAATCGGTTGAGAGGTTTAAGCGGGAAAGCGTAACAGACAGACAGTTACTTTCGCATTTATAATATTAAGTAGGGATGTCTCTGTCTGTTTGTTTTGGTTAATTTCACAAACGGCTGGACCGATTTTAAACGAGACTTTCACTAGCAGATAACTGATGTTACAAGGAGTAACTTAAGATACTTTTAAATACAGACGACTCACGACTGTATTCCCCTCGGGGGTAGGCAGAGGTGTTGTAATAACAACACACACTTTTCACACAAGATGATTAAGTGCCAACGTGACAGATGGTGAGTCCATCGCCGTCTCAGCCACTATACATACGTGTTTGAATTACTTCTCCGACATAATATGCAGGTTTCCTCACGATGTTTTCCTTCACCGTAAAAAAAAAAGCGGCAAATGAGAAAGTGAAGAATATAATTCTCTACTAATATTAATGACAACTATAGCCAACCAACCAGTTACCAAAAAGAAATATCCGTAATTAGTTTAACTTTTTCTAACTTCCTTCCTTATTAGAAAACTAATTAAATGAGAAGTAAATCAAAGCAGTAAGTACTTTCATATGTAAATTTATATTTATTGCTCTCAATGGGCCATTAAAACACATAGAGTGCCATAAATACATGCGAGTAGAAAGTCAATTACATTTCCTTAGATTGCGGCCAATGCGGATATACTTGTGTGAATTTTGTGATGAAACCTGCTCTTTTGAGAAGACATATATAAAAAAATCAAATCACAAAGTGTCTTGTTGAAAAAAAAAATCATTTGACATTTTAGAAGATAAAAAAAGGGAATGCGCGCGAATTATCTATTCCCCGATGTTGCAAGTAACTTTAATGTACTAGACTAGTACAAAAATCACATAAAAAAAGTTTAACTTCTTCTCGTTAAAATATAGATAAGGAATAACTTAAAACTAGTCATCTCCCTGGCCTTAATTCCATGTTTTTGGGGTCGGCACTTGATTCAACCCGATGTGGCTGATCACCAATAACTTAAATCTAGTAATAAAAAAATAGGAATAAGACACAGTATTTAAATTTGCTATTGCGCGAATGGGGCCCAGTAAGCTGGCTGCGTTACCTCGCTGGATCGCTAAACTGATCCTCTGACCGAGGTAAGAACCAGCTCGGCGGTCACCAGAGACGTCAACCAGGCGTTTTGAGGTCCTTAATAAGGACTTTCGCATTTAGGCCCCATAGCCCAAAAAACCCAAACGGCAGAAATATACAATTATAGCTAACTAACGGACGTCATGTGTAGTTCCCGTTCCCGTGGGAGTACGGGGATAAAATATAGCCTATATTAATCAGTGATAATGTAGCATTCAAATGGTGAAAGAATTTTTTAAAACTAGAAAATAAAAACGAGACTGCATTTTGCTATTATATGTATTGTTGATTCCTAAAATTCGCCAACGAGGTGAGCAATCAATACTTCAGCAATATTATGACGCCACATTCGCGAGTGAAGGGTCATTCGTATTTCTTACACTGTATTCAAATTGGCAATCAGTTCATTTTAATATCTAAAGCGTTAACGAATTTTTTGCATCCTAGGTTTAAACCATCGCTTAATAATAAAATTTAGAGAATTAGCACCTTTTAGATAGAGTACTTTATAGTGACGAAAAACCCCGTATCCAAATTGCAAGCTGTCCTGTCAAAAAGGGCGCCAGAAAAACACAGTATCTACTTACTTTTTTTAAATAAAAATACTTGGTATCCCAAAAGCCCAGTATCTAAACCAGTAAAAAATAACGAAAATTAAACTGTCAATGAATGAAATTTTATTGTAATACCAGCTACTTTTAATAGAATCTTTCGTAGTGATATCATTTACTAAGACAATGGTCTACGTTGGATCAAATTGAGTGAACAATCATGTCATTAGGATCTTACTTACATAGATGTTGTTGGTTAGTTCTCTGCAAAGAATCTAGGTAGATCCTTGAATCTTTATAATTATTATCGACATTTGTACATTGCAACTGTGTCCATGGGCTTACATTCCTTAAATGAATTATTTTGTATTTTTTAAATTGTATAATATTTTTGAAAGAGTAATTACTGAGTTCCTTGCCAGGTTGTTCTCAGTAAAATCAACCTTCCGAACCTGGCGGTAGCATGTATAATCCTGTAAATTGTGTCATTCTGACGATTTGAAAGTACTTTGTATAAAGTCTAATCGTATAAAGATATTTTTGAGTTTGAGTATCTTACTATTAAGATGTAGTAAATATTTTAAAGGCCCCAATAAAGGCTAGGTATCTCATAATCACCTAGCTACCAATAAATAATACACCTACGAGTTCAACAGTAGGTAACTGTAATTACACTAGGTACACTGCTAATTAAAATGCTAATATTTACAAACACTTAGGATAACGGAATGGGGTGCCTATACATTAGTTGAATCAATATGTAGCTGTGTTTTCAAGTATTAACAAAACTTGTAAATTTGGCTTAATTATGTTATCTAACTACGCGTCTTTTCTATAATTTCAAATTAAAAAAGACAGATTTATATCTAACTAGCGGACGTCACGCGGTTTCACCCGCGTAGTTCCCGTTCCCGTGGGAGTACGGGGATAAAATATAGCCTATGTTAATCAGTGATAATGTAGCATTCAAATGGTGAAAGAATTTTTATAAAAGGTCCAGTACTTTTTGAGCCAGTTCGTTACAAACATACTGACATACAAATATTTCCTCTTTATATTAGTTTAGACTAGACTAAAAACCTTGTAACCAAATCAAAAAAAAAACAAAGCAAACTTACCGCGTAAAGTTTAAAAACACAAAAAATCCTTTTAAAAAGTTAATTAAGCAACAGTGTTTCAACTCGTAGCCTTGAATTAAAAAAAAACTTCACTTATTTTTTTTATTTGACAACGCGCACTCGACGCGCCGCGCAAACAACGACTGGCCAGTTTTATCGAGAAGAAAAAAAAGTAACTAGCCATCGTACTAACCTTACGTACGCCGTTACTTACATTATAACGCTTGTAAATTGAAATGCACATTATCACTATGGGGAGAGTAACTAGTTAGGGTCTTTTTGACATAGTCGGATTGGAGTTCTATTGAATTGAACCTGTTTGTAACTGTTAAAGACAAATTTATTATAGAGGAGGTGCCTTCTCATCATTTAGCTGTGTCCCGCGGTTTCACTCGCGTAGACATTTCATGCGTAGAAATATAGGGTTTAGACTTTTTTAGCCGAATATTTTTATCACAGATCCAAGATTTTAAGCACTTAAAAAAACCACCTGTAAAATATATGTAACTAGCTGTGCTCCGCAATTTCACCCGCGAAGATTTAATTTCATGATTTATTTTGCGAGACGCTAATATTATTTCTAAATAAAATTAGCCTAAAACAATCCTTGAAACAGCTATCTGCCAGTGAAAGTCCCGTTAAAATCCATCCAGCCAACGCGTGATGCCGTGACCAAGGGAAATGGGGATTCATTTTTATATATACATACTAGCTGTGCCCCGCGGTTTCATCCGCGTAGATTTAGTTTCTTCCTTATTGTCGCGGAATCCTAATATTTTTAATATATAAAAGTAACCTCAGTTACTCCTTGAAACATCAGCTACCTAACAGTGAAAGTCCCGTTAAAATCGGTCAAGCCGTTTCAGAGATTACCCGGAACAAACAGACAGACAGACAGACAGAGAAACATTTTAAAACTTGGTGTTTTAGTGTCAGTATCGTGTATTTTTTCATATGCATTTAGTGAAAAGCTATTATTTTGGAATTACAAACAGACACTTCAATTTTATTTATCTATATAGATGTATCGATATATAAAGATGTATCGATATATAAATAGAAACAAAATCATTATTAATTATTATTAATCTCGCACAGACTACAGTACTGTGATGATACAAAAAACAGATATAAAAAAAAAGACAAGAAATTGTTTGTTTTTAATTAGATAGCAATACTTTATTTGTTTACTTAAAAGGTGTACACTTTGACCCACATTCTGTATTTATACATTAAGCTCTCTGTAATAGATTCTGGTCTTTGACACGACGTATAAAAGTCTACAATGGCTTGAGGAACGCGTATTGCAATGGTCAACAGAAAGTCCTTTCTCTTCTTGTCGTTTGTTTGCAAATAAACGCTTATTAGTGCCATCCGTTTATCTTTGGACTATTTTACAAGTGAAATTAGCGTGCAAGCGAAAAGCCAGGAACATTATCCTCACGCTTCTCTAGTAGAAACGATACAACGTACGGGAATGACATATGTCACGTGACTGATTCATGTCATTTATATACGTTTTATATCGTTTGTATTAGCGCAAGCGCGAGAGAATGTTACTTTGTCTAGGGCGAAACCCAGCGGCGCCTGTACCAAATCAAATCAAATCAAAAAGTTTTATCCAACATAAGGGACACTTGGAACACTTATTGAACGTCATTGTCTTACGCTAACTTAGGTTAATTTACTACCGTTTCCAAAATATAAGTCTGTCAGGAGAATGATGATGAATGATACCAATGACTCATATCTATACAGATAAATAAAATTGAAGTGTCTGTTGGTAAATTCTAAATAACAGCATTTCACTAAATGCATATGAAAGTATATACGGTAGTGACACGAAAGAACTTAATATTTCTCTGTCTGTTTGTTCCGTAATCTCCGAAACGGCTGGATTGATTTTAACGGGATTCACTGGCAGATAGCTTATGTTACAATTAGTAACTTAGGCTACTTTTATTTTTGATAAGAGCATACGGGGTACCACGGGTCACCCATGACATTATCTCTACGCGAGTGAAACCGCGGGGCACAGCTAGTTTACTGTAAAATCATTAGTGTTTAGTATTTAGTGCATGAACATTTGAATGTGTATGGCAACTTTCACGTAGTTTGGGCATTTCAATAACTCTTACAAATTCACTCGCATTATTGAACAAAACCATGTTTAACCATTGTTTACTGGTTCAGAGAAAGTGCTGGGGCCCAACCATGAGCTCTTATTGCAATGATAATTCAGTTGTGCGACAGTGACAGATGTATGCACGTCACATACATCTGTCTCATAAATGAGTGAAACTATCATGGCAATAAGAGCTCATGGTAAGGCCCCTGTCCATGTACATGGAGAGTTATCACATGCTCACGCCTGTATCCCCCTCGGGTGTAGGCAGAGCTGTAATAACAACACACACTTTTCACACAAGATGATTAAGTGCCAACGTGACAGATGGTGAGTCCATCGCCGTCTCAGCCACTATACATACGTGTTTGAATTACTTCTCAGACATATGCAGGTTTCCTCACGATGTTTTCCTTCACCGTAAAGCACGTGGTGTGACATCACTGCGCATACGTTTTTAGAAAAACTCCACCCCAACACCACGACGGCTCTACTCCTCATACAATTACATCCATACTTAAAATTATACAGAAGAAAGATAATATGTATGTTTGTAACGAATTGGCTCAAAAAGTACTGGACCGATTTAAAAAATTCCTTCTCCATTAGAATGCTACATTATCACTGATTAACATAGGCTATATTTTATCCCCGTACTCCCACGGGAACGGGAACTACGCGGGTGAATTATAAATAATAATACAGTAAATTAATTTAGGTTGTAAATAAAACAAAATGTATAATCTAATAGTTTATTACAGCTTGTCTAGTTTGTGTGTTGTTAGTGATGTTAGTGAGCAGTTGGACGAGGTGTTCCATGGTGAGCAGCTGGACGCAGGCCCCCCCCGGGGCGCTGCGGTGCACCTCGTAGCGCGGGGGGGACTCCAGGGCGCTGCGCCCGCATACTATTATTATTGGGTAGCCCATTCTATAAGAGAAATAAAGAATGGTAACAATGATTCTTTGACCAATATAGTCTACTAGCTGTGCCCCGCGGTTTCACCCGCGTAGATGTAGTTTCATCCTTATTGTCGCGGAACCCTAATATTTTTGATAAATAAAAGTAGCCTAAGTTACTCCTTGAAACATCAGCTACCTCCCAGCGAAAGTCCCGTTAAAATCGGTTCAGCCGTTTCAGAGATTACCCGGAACAAATAGACAGACAGACAGACAGACGGACAGACAGACGGACAGACAGACGGACAGACAGAGAAATTTTTTATAAATTGGTTTTTTAGTGTCAATAGCGTGTATACTTTCATATGCATTTAGTGAAAAGCTGTTATTTTGGAATTACAAACAGACACTTCAATTTTATTTATCTGTATAGATATAGATAGATACAGGGTGTCAGAGAAAAAGGAACAGTTGTCTTCTTTGTGAATTGTTGTTTTATGAATATATCACTATGTTGAAGTCGTAAAATATCTAGCTCCAACGATAACGTAGTTATAGGCTATGGTTGCTAAGGGCCGAAGAGCTCGCGGCCTTAAGCGATTGAATGAACGCGCGCCCACGTTTACCTACATTACGTACGCAGTCATTGAACTTTTTAAATTAAGGGAAAAGTTAATGGTTTCGAAAAATGGTTGTTTGTGATTATTTCAGGATTTAATAGTGAGAGGCCTAAATTGAATAAATATGTTTCATTTTCATTTTCATTGGCTAAAGTAAAATAATGAATAAATAATACCAAATGATAAAGTGAAGACTGTTAATGTGCTTACGAGGTTAAGTTACTTTTACATGCATTTAAAACATAACAAATGAATGGATTTTGATTTTATTGACCTACCATTATCTTCAAATTGGTTTTTTTTCTTTGACATTCATATTCGCAAAACATTTGCAGAAATTTTGCGAATGCGAATATCCAAAAATATTCGAATGTTAATATACGAGTACTAGTATGTATGTACGTACCTGTTAGCCATAAGCAGTCGTTTGCCGACAGTGAGTCGGTGTGAGTCATCCACCAACACGTCCCCACCCAGCGCTGCACCCACTGCATTGGACACCCGCTGCACACCGTCTGGGTGCAACGACACCCACTCCTTGGACCCTTCCTACACGCAAAGAACATAGTATTTACAACCGTCACAAGCTATGAGCGCTCAGCGGAAATAGTTGATTGCGTTTGTACTTTTAAGAGCTCGTGGCACAGCAGCTATTGCTTATACCACGTGCTTTACGGTGAAGGAAAACATCGTGAGGAAACCTGCATAAAGTCAAAGTCAAAGTCAAAAATATATTTATTCGATTAGACTTTATACAAAGCACTTTCAAATCGTCAGAATGACACAATTTACAGGATTATACATGCTACCGCCGGGTTCGGAAGGTTGCTTTTATTGAGAAGTAATTCAAACACGTATGTATAGTGGCTGAGACGGCGATGGACTCACCATCTGTCACGTTGGCACTTAACCATCTTGTGTGAAGAGTGGGTGTTGTTATTACAACACCTCTGCCTACACCCGAGGGGCTCTTCTGGGATGGGGTGAGCATATTCTGTTTTGAATATATCTGTGGATGTCACTCCAGTGAATAGTTCCATACCTTGGGTCCTATAACGATAGCACTGAAGGGCGCTATGGCGGAAGGCCACCGCAACGATGTGTCGCTCGACAACGATTCTAAGCTGGCCGCCAGCAATCTGAACAAACAGACATGGCTGTGTATATAACAACTTAATTATATAGGGTTTAGAATTACTAGGCGTACATTTTAGTCAGAGAGCATCCGTAATTGGTACACGTCATCTATATCTATACATATCTATACAGATAAATAAAATTGAAGTGTCTGTTTGTAATTCCAAAATAACAGCTTTTCACTAAATGCATATGAAAGTATACACGATTCTGACACTAAAAAAACAAGTTTTATTTTTTTTCTCTGTCTGTCTGTCTGTCTGTTTGTTCCGGGTAATGTCTGAAACGGCTGGACCGATTTTAACGGGACTTTCACTGGCAGGTAGCTGATGTTTCCAGGAGTAACTTAGGCTACTTTTATTAATTAAAAATATTACGGTTCCGCGACAATAAGGATGAAACTAAATCTACGCGGGTGAAACAGCGGGGCACAGCTAGTCTAATATATAAATACAATATAATATACCTGGTGATCCCAATACCGTAGCAAGACATGATGAGAGGCAGTGGAGGCCCCGAGTGGGGAGTGTACAGCGCCGAGAGGGGCTCACTGTACCTCGTGCCCAAGATGAACGTGTGCCCCACCTGGGGACCATACACTATTCACACATCCCCAAAGGGGTAGGCAGACATGTTGTAATGACAACACACATGTCTGCAGTCTAATCAAATAAAGATTATTGTTGGTTACAAGGGGAGAGGAAGACCTAAGAAACGATGGATGGATTGTGTGAAAGATGATATGGCTAAGGAAGTGAATACAGATATGACGGCTGATGGAGAGACATGGAAGAGAAGAACACATTGCGACCACAAATAACATGGGATAAATACAAGAGGATAATAATCATGATGAATTAAAATTTAAATTATGTTTTGAGCTAGTTCCAATCCCAGCGGGGTCTGTACCAATGACTTTTTCTAAAAACTTATGTGCAGTGATATCACACGTGCTTTACGGTGAAGGAAAACATTGTGAGGAAACCTGCATATGTCTGAGAAGTAATTCAAACACGTATGTATAGTGGCTGAGACGGCGATGGACTCACCATCTGTCACGTTGGCACTTAATCATGTTGTGTGAAATGTAAGGTTCGAAACCCACCTCAATAGTATTAATTGTTTTCATATCTCCCCCACATTTGCAAGTAGCGGGGTGTGGAGAGAGTGAGGAGTGCGAGCAAGAGGTACATATAGCCATCTGATCCTCCCCGGCCTCCGCTGGGAGCTGCCACTCGTGGGACAAGGAGCCTCCCATCTCACCTGATGGTGCTTCAACTGAAAAACATTTATTATTGGTAGGTGTGCCCCGCAGTTTCACCCGCGTAGATTTAATTCCCTGCTGTTTTTTTTTTAAATTAACTTAAAACACTCCTTGAAACTTCAGCTATCTGCCAGTGAAAGTCCCGGTAGAATCGGTCCAGCCGTTTAGACGTGATGCCGTGACCAAGGGAAATGGGGATTCATTTCTATATATAAGATATAGATTGGTAAAATTTACATTTACGGCAATACGGTGTGTTGTTATACTGGTGACCTCTTTACAGATATTACAGATTTAAACATCTTTTGATCCCTCTGTGACTAACAACCAACAGATTGGATTAAGTTTGAAATTGGAAATTAAGATTACTAATATTATATTATTATATAAATACAGTAGTATATAACACCCAGGGGCGTGCATTGGATTTTCAGAAGGTTGGCATAAACAATAAGTAGGAAGGTAGGCAGATTAAGTACATACCTATGTGACGCGGCGTAGGTACGTACGTCTTGGTAAAGATACACATACGAACATAAACACACACACACGACACGAGTGTATTCAGTGATCACAAGTTGTAACTTCTGCTTACCTGCTTATATGCAATGCACGCCACTGATAATACCCCTAAACAGTTTCTGTTACCCCATTTATGTCTCTTCTCACCCCGATAGTGTCCCTTCTCACCCCGATAGTGCCCCTTCTTACCCCAATAGTGTGCCAACTCACCCCTATGAACAGGCAGCTGCAGTATATCAAACAGCCGCCTGTATCCCTCAGTGACGCGTTGGTAGGTGTCCTCAGCGCACGACTGGCTGCAGTGCGCTCCATAGGCATCTAGCATTGTGAACTCTCGCGCTCGCAACAAGCCGTGCTTGGGACGGAGCTCGTCGCGGTATTTGTTTGTGATCTGGACACCATACACGTGACATACAAACCACAAAGTTTGGATATGAAACAGTAGGATTTATCTGCAGAGTGATAAGGGAGGCAGGTTTCAGGGGCGGAAAATTTGTGACAAAATCTGTCGTGTTGTAGAAACTAAAAGATTAATAATTTACCTGAATTTATGCTATGGCCCTTTCAATATATTCTTAGCAATAATGTATTCGAGCGGATGAAGTTTTTTTTTTTAGTTTGTCCCCAAAAGGTTACCTACCTTTTGGGGGAATTTATTTCTGATATTTGATACAGAATACGGTTGTATTTTAGAATATATAATTAAAATTAGCTGTGCCCCGCGGTTTCACCCACGTAGATTTAGTTTCATCCTTATTGTCGCGGAACCTTATATATTTAATAAATAAAAGTAGCCTAAGTTACTCCTCGAAACATCAGCTACCTGCCAGTGAAAGTCCCGTTTAAATCCGTCCAGCCGTTTCAGAGATTACCCGGAACAAACAGACAGACAGACAGACAGAGAAAATTTTTAAAAGTTGGTTTTTTAATGTCAGTAGCGTGTATACTTTCATATGCATTTAGTGAAAAGCTGTTATTTTGGAATTACAAACAGACACTTCAATTTTATTTATCTGTATAGATGTATAGATATAAGTGAATACCTGGTATAAGAGCAGAGGTAATTGTTTGTATGAGAGAGGTCCCACATCTGCTAACAGGTCCGCTATGGCCTCTTCATGCGTCTGGAACATACATCACTACATTAGTAATCTGTATCACAGAAAGACATGGAGATAAACCAAAGACAATCATAGTCTACGTCTATGGCCATCTGTATATATATTTGTAAACAAATCAGACATTACCGGAGACAGGACAAATTTCTTCCCATGTCTGTCCTCAAGAATCATCTGCTCCATAGCGCCCAGCCTCCCGGTCTTCTCCCAGAGCCCGGCCGCAGTGACCGCTGGCAACGACACCCTCTGACCACCAGCCCCCTCAATGCATGTCTTCGCCAGGGCTTCCAGCTTGTCCAGAGCTCTCCGGGCTAGAGGCAGGAGGGAGAATAGGCCAGAACCAGTTGGACGGATTAAACCGCATTCTAGGAGCAGCTGAAATGGTTTCACTTAATGCATATGACATGAAATACAGTACTGATAATAAAAAAAAAAAATCTGTCTGTCTGTTTGTTTGTTCTGGATAATCTCCAATACGGCTGGATCGATTATAGCGGGACTTCCACTGTCAGTTAGCCGATTTTAGAATGGGTATCTTAGGCTATTTATTTTTAAATAAGTGTTCTGCGAATTAAGTTTACGCAGGTGAAACTGCGGACCACAGCTAGTTTGTTTATATATTATGTTCGTGCACTAAATTTACAGACAAACGACAGTGTTTCATTTATAAAATTATCATATTCCCTAAAATGTATTAACGTAAATAAACTTACCTTTTGACTCTTACACGTAATTTCTGTATTTTTGAGTTTGGCATTCTTTGGTATTGTGATAATTGGTTGGAATAATTGTGATACATATCGCATTTTAATTATTTACTTATTTGTAATATCGTTCGCGCTTTTATTTCATTCAATTATTTTTTAATACATTTATTGGTTATGTTATGATCACAGCTGATCGCTTTGACTTTGATTGACAGTTGGGTTTATGACGTATATTCGGCCCATAGATAAAGAAAATTTTCGTTATTCGGCCGACTCCGACTAGCATCTGTGAAGATTGATTATGGCGTGGAACTACAGACGTCTATGGTCGAATGAGAGAAAGGAATTTAGAGGGAATATGAAAACCTATGAAATTACTGTGTTACTATATGGGACGGCGTTTTAATTAATCCTACTAGTCCTACTTAATATAATAAAAACTTCTGAATAATTTAATTGAAACTTTACCATGAAACCTATAGCTTATACATCAGAATAACAAATAGGCTACCATTTATAAAGATATTGTGTGAATTGTCCAAAATATGACGATAAGTGTCAAGTAAGTAAGAAACAATCTACCATCTGCGAGCTATTCTGGCGTGCGCTGCCAAAACCGCTAGAGTAACACATATTATCTTAAACAGTAATTTTTTCAGTGGCAAATAGCTAATGTAGGCCACTTTTATAAAAAATTGCATTATGGTTTCGCGTTTTTATACATATCCGGGTTTTATCGATTACTATATTAACGATCCTGCTTTATCCGTTTTTATATTTACCGGTAAAAATCGATATCCGATTTTTTGATAATACACGGTTTTTCCCTCTACATTATTTGACAGTAAATAAAAGAGTGTATTTTTATGATGATTTTATGATTTATGATAATCCGGACAATAGAAAACAGGAGGGGCAAGATGATTGGACACTTATTACGACATGACGCTTTCATTACAAACATCATAGGAGGGAAGATAGAAGGAAAGCGAATAAGAGACCAAGGATTAGTTATGTTCAACAGCTGAACGAACAAGTCAGGGTCATGTCGTACAAGGAAGTCACAGTGTTAGCGGACAACAGAGAGGGTTGGCGATTGCTTCACCGACAATAGCCTAGCTCTTAAATAAAAATGATGATGATTTATATTTAAACCCTCACGCTCAATAGAGCAAACGTATATACAATAAACAAGCCTAGATTCCTTACATAAGCTTATATTAGGAGGGCGATGGCTGTCATTCTCGTCATACTTGTGAACAGGTGCTGCTTGTGGGGGCTGCTCATCTCAAGCTACACTATTGTACTTAGTACCTACTTTAAGTTTTTATATTTTTTATCGACTTTTGTGCACTGGAACTGTGTCCATTTTTGAAAAGAGTAATTACTAAGTTCCTTTCCAGGTTGTTCTCAGTAAAAGCAACCTTCCGAACCTGGCGGTAGCATGTATAATCCTGTGTAATTATGTCATTCTGACGATTTGAAAGTACTTTGTAAAAAGTCTAATCAAATAAAGATATTTTTAAATCTGAATTTGAATTTGAATTTCGCGGTATCAGTTATATTTCAAACCAATTTAAAAAGGCCCATATATTATTTTCAAAATAATAAAAAAAATGTGGGAAGAGATTAAGGGTCGTGGTGGCCGTGGGGTTTGAACACATCCCAGCGGGGCTTGTGCCAAACCAGTGATGTCACACCACGAGCTTTACGGTGAAGGAAAACATCGTGAGGAAACCTGCATATGTCTGAGAAGTAATTCAAACACGTATGTATAGTGGCTGAGACGGCGATGGACTCACCATCTGTCACGTTGGCACTTAATCATCTTGTGTGACAAGTGTGTGTTGTTATTACAACACCTCTGCCTACACCCGAGGGGGATACAGGCGTGAGCATATGTAAGTAATTTTAATAAAATATTGTAGACTAGCTGTGCCCCGCGGTTTCACCCGCATAGATTTAGTTTCATCTTTATTGTCGCGGTATCCTAATATTTTTAATAAATTAAAGTAGCCTAAGTTACTCCTTGAAACATCAGCTACCTACCAGTGAAAGTCCCCTTAAAATCGGCCTAGCCGTTTCAGAGATTACCTGGAACACACAGACATACAGAGAAAAATGACAAAACTTGGTTTTTTAGTGTCAGTAGCGTGTATACTTTCATATGCATTTAGTGAAAAGCTGTTATTTTGGAATTACAAACAGACACTTCAATTTTATTTATCTGTATAGATATAGATAGAATGAGCTTCATCATGTTCAGTCCATTAATCGCAGCCAAGTTCATAAAACATAATCGGTTATCTGTTGTGTTTTCGCGCCGTTTTCCATTAGCGCGCCATTTTGGCGAGCGCCACAAAATGGCGGATAAATGACCTGTGAACATGATAACGCGGGAACGTGGTGCAATATACACGCGGGGGCGGAGAAGATGCCTAGAGAATGAATTGAGGGAATATTTTTCTGATGCAGTTTATACTTATGGACGGATGCTGTAGTTTTTTCAACCCTTAATTTTTAATGTACCTAATCATCCATATCTATAAATATCTATACAGATAAATAAAATTTAAGTGTCTGTTTTTAATTTCAAATTAACAGCTATACACTAAGTGCATATGAAAGTATATTTTTAGGTCAGAGCACACGCTTCTATAATAAATTACCAACAAAAATTGTAAACCTGCCTTTCAACAAATTTAAAGAAACAATTAAATCAGTTTTACTTGAAAAAGGATATTATACTGTAAGTTACCTTTGTCTGATAATTTTTGTAAATAATCCCATTGGCACTGTACTTTTCCTACAATTAATTAATCTTAATTTGATCTTTGCTTTGACTGGCTGGAATTTGCCATGCTCACAAATATTGTAATATTTTAGTTATTATTTTTGACAATTGAGCATTGGCACTGTGTCCATGGGCTTATAAGTAATGTAAAGTAAGTATTTTCTCATTATTTTTAGCTACAATCGCGGTCGCTCCCCACTTGGGGCGCGGTTGAGAGGAGATGAAAGTCACCGCTCGTATCGTCCCCGCGCGGGTATCATCGCGCTGCAACACCATTGCACACCGGCTAATGTGCACCGATGCCGATTTGCGTGGAAATACACGATTTCTACCCGAAAATACACATCGCTCTTCGTTACTATGGAACAGAAGTTCTGGCGTTCCCAAATATTTCCCCAAAAGCTTTGCCCCAGAGTTAAACACATAGATATAGATTTTTTTATCTTTGGTTTAAGTGGTTTGTGGCGCCTCACTACGACAACTCATCTGTCAGAATGTTAAACATTAAATTTATCTATAACATTTATTATTTTTACTCTGTGATTCCATATATATTGGTCATTGATTCAAAAGAAAAAAGTGGTGACTGTCGGGTTTGAGCTCCAGTCCCAGCGGGGCCTGTACCAATGAGTTATTATGGAAACTTATGTGCAGTGATTTCACACCACGTGCTTTACGGTGAAGGAAAACATCGTGAGGAAACCTGCATATGTCTATGAAGTAATTCAAACACGTATGTATAGTGGCTGAGACGGCGATGGACTCACCATCTGTCACGTTGGCACTAAATCATCTTCGGTGAAAAGTGTGTGTTGTTATTACAACACCTCTGCCTACACCCGAGGGGAATACAGGCGTGAGCATATGTATCGTTATTAGAGTCATATAGAACGGCAGATATTCAAGATGGCGTCTCAGGGTAAAAAGAACTGTGTTTATGCATAATACGTTTCCGACAGTAATTAAATGAACGTTAGATTTAAGTTACTTATCTTAATGTAAACTTAACCCTTAGCCACAATTCATCAGGCTCCCACAGCTATTCAGGTGCACGCATTAATAACTAGCGGACGGACGGACAACTCATCCGTCTTGACTAATCTCTGCATAATACACTTGATGAGCCAAATGTGGCCGTTGGAGATAGTAAATACTAATTTAAAGGATTCAATATTTTTGTGTACCTGACTGCTAAAAACCCACGGCTCTTTTGTCTTCGAAAATGAAAATGAAAATGAAAATGAAAATGATTTATTCAGTTTAGGCCCTGGTAAGGCACTTATGAACGTCGAGGAATCTACCACCGGCTTCTCGGCTAGATTCCTTATTGCTTGTCAAGCTTATTATTTATTCTCTGCTACAGATTTTAATATTATATATAGGTTCTAACTGTGCCGACGTGAAACAGTAAAAGACGTTGAAAACATAAACACTAGCGGACGCGTAGTTCCCGTTCCCGTGGGAGTACGAAGATAAAATATAGCCTATATTAATCAGTGATAATGTAGCATTCAAATGGTGAAAGAATTTTTTAAATCGGTCCAGTACTTTTGGAGCCAATTTGTAACAAACATACATACAAACCTTTCGTCTTTACAATATTAAAGTATAGAAAACAAACCCACATTCCGCACGAGTTCCCGCCAACTTCACAATCCTGACATTGACAGTTGCACAATTTGCCGCCAAACCGGAGTGAGTGTTGCCACCCGTGAAATATCAACTTGTCACTCGCAGGAGCCACTCGCACGCAAGATTAATGGCGAAGAAAAAAGGAAAAGAATATGAGGGCTGGGGTCATATGGAAATATGTTATAAGCGAACCTTGCAAGAAAGTAGGTACATATACCATATACCTATGGTTCAATATTTGTCTATTAGAGAATGCTTTTGTATGTTACGTAAATCGAAAAAATTCCATCTGTGTCCGGCAAACGTTGTATTTTTTGGGATGGATCACCCTTATCATTTGGGGGTATGAAAAATAGATGCCCGATATGATTACAATATATTTTTTTTTAATTGGTTCAGTCGTTTCCGAGGTGTTTTGTCAAACTGCCTGGCTGAGTGTCTTGCCGGTTGTTCTCAGAAGGCTAGTTTCGGAGCCGGTGGTAAATTCTCGACATTCATAAGTGCCTTACCAGTAGCTATTCCCTAACTTTGGGCCTAATTTAATAAATATTTTACACATTCATTGTAATTTTCACTCACCGCGACACGAGAATTTTAAATACTTATTTCATAAAATTTATTATTTATTACATAAATATTATTCACATGAAATATGTCATGGGACATATCCGGGCTGCTACTAAGACAGTACAAAAGGAACAACCTAATAACACTATCCCCGACCCGGGAATCAAACCCAGGACCTCGAGTTCCGCAATAGGTTTCAGCAACCTATACATCTATATCTATACAGATAAATAAAATTGAAGTGTCTGTTTGTAATTCCAAAATAACAGCTTTTCACTAAATGCATTTGAAAGTATACACGCTGCTGACACTAAAAAACCAAGTTTTAAAATTTTTCTCTGTCTGCCTGTCTGTCTGTTTGTTCCGGGTAATGTCTGAAACGGCTGGACCGATTTTAACGGGACTTTCACTGGCAGGTAGCTGATGTTTCAAGGAGTAACTTAGGCTACTTTGATTTATTAAAAATCTTAGGGTTCCGCGACATGAAGCATAAAACTAAATCTACGCGGGTGAAACCGCGGGGCACAGCTAGTATTGTTATAATTTCGACTCGGATGAATATTACGAAATGAATTCCTAGAAAAATGCATATCTCAAATGTTTCACAGTTAAAAAATAATAATGTATTGTCATAAATTGTAACGTTTTGTTTGTTCGTCGCACGTTGCCGGTGTAAACAAAGGCATGCCAGACGACGTACACGGATAGGGTTGTCAGGTAGCTAACCATGTAGCCGGACAGACCAGCCAGTTTGCCCGGACATTTGGGCAAAGTAATTACTGAGTTTCTTACCAGGTTGTTCTCAGTAAAAGTAACCTTCCGAACCTGGCGGTAGCATGTATAATCTACACTTGATTCGATTTTTTTTTCAATCATATCTTTCCTCTTTGTAATAAGTGTAGATTATACAAGCAACCGCCGGTTTGGAAGGCTTTTTCCCTAACAAGAAACTCAGTAACTACCTATTCATTTGAAAAAAAAAATATTACAACTTTAAGCAATATAATATAAATCACAAAAAATATATAATACCATGAACAGTGCCAGTGCACAAAAGTCGATAAAAATATAATACTAATAGTATGTACGTATAAATGCGTTGCTTGAGATGAGCAGCCCCCATAAGCAGCACCTGTTCACAAGTATGACGAGAATGCCAGCCATCGCCCTCCTCAACCATTATAGAGGGAAGAGAGGAAGACAGATACGAAGACGCTCATAATTCGTGACGACCTATATATACTATGTTCTTTGCGTGTAGAAAGGGTCTAAGGAGTGGATGTCGTTGCACCCAGACGGTGTGCAGCGGGTGTGCAATGCAGTGGCTGCAGCGCTGGGTGGGGATGTATTGGTGGATGACTCACACCAACTCACTGTTGGCAAACGACTGCTTATGGCAGTTAAAAACGAAAACTATGTCCGGCTATACCCGGAAGCTTGGCAGACGAAAACTATGTCCGGCTATACCCGGACGCCTGGCAGCCCTATAGTGGCCATAATTGAAACAGCGCGTTACATTGCACGCACGAGAATGCTTTAAAATTTTGTTAAAACCTATGTCCCATTGCAGCGCGCGACTCCATTACTATACGATAAAAATTTATTCACTAGCTGTGCCTCGCAAATTTACCCAAATTTACCCAAATTTAAAAAAAAGTCAAAGTAGACTAAGTTACTCCTTGTGAGATTAGCTATCCAACAGTGAAAGTCCCAAAATCAATTGGCCCAGCTGTTTCGGAGATGAGCCGGACACAACAGACAGGCAGAGAGAAAGAAAGTACTTACTTTAATATGCATGAAGTGAAAAGCTGAACAGGCAATTAGATTTTATTTATCTGTATAGATTGATTACATGTTGTACTTTGGCAAATGATTTATTTGGGATGCAATGAAAACATTATGATTAATATTTTAGTTTCAATTTTATATTTTCCCGCTCTACAATTCAAAAGCTTAAATCTAGTTGGCTGTTTACAATCTTCCTGTCATTACTATTTTGAAAGATGAGATGTCATTGGTGAGACGCCACAGTACCGTACCCATAATTACCATATCTTTATATAATCTATCATCATTGTCCCAGGACTAGCGGACGTCACGTGGTTTCACCCGCGTAGTTCCCGTCCCCGTGGGAGTACGGATATAAAATATAGCCTATATTAATCGTGGCCGTAGTTATTATTATAATAGACATCAAATTATAACGTCACATAAAACATCGTGTCGGAGCAACAATGCGAACGCGCCCACATCCTGGGAAACATTAAAAAATAATAATTGAAGCAAAGCTGCAATGTGGCGCCAAAAATGTTGGGATGGCGCGTGATTTGTTTAGAAATTGTTCTATACTTTTAAATTGTTTTGCAATTAGGGCGGTTTTGGATGCGGTGTATTTTTAATTGTGGACATATTTGATTGAAGTTTTGCATTCTAATGGCGTTGGATAAGCGTTACGGGCATTACAACGATACCGTTCGTCTAATGGATTGTATACCTGACTGCTACGGTGCTAAGGTGTCGCGAGTTTGATTCTCGCGTCAGGTAAACATTTTATGTTTGGTATGTGTATATAACATGCCAGAGGTGTTGTAATAACAACACACACTTTTCACACAAGATGATTAAGTGCCAACGTGACAGATGGTGAGTCCGTCGCCGTCTCAGCCACTATACGTGTTTGAATTACTTCTCAGACATATGCAGGTTTCCTCACGATGTTTTCCTTCACCGTAAAGCACGTGGTGTGATATTACTGTACATAAGTTTTTAGAAAAAAACTCATTGATAGGTACATGTCGCTAGGATTCGAACTTGCGTAGCAGGCGACTGCTCAAAACCCAAGGCCATGAAGGCTCTATGTAAATCAATTAGGTACTTACCGTGTAAATATTCCTGCATGTCTCCTTTAGTAGTCTCTCCACTACATCTCCCCCTCTTCCAATAGACTAAACTAGGTTTTTTTTCTTTCCCACTATTTCCACCGTATCTGACTTGCCACAGACTAAACCTCTTCTAATGTCACCGTCAGAATGTTAGTTTTGATATTGTAGGTCTGTGGCTAAAATTATGTGTTTTTTATTTATTGTAAAGAAGAAAAACGCTACCGTGTTTTTGCATTCCTGATTGTTTTTATTCTGTGCTGTGTTAAAATGTTTTTTCTTTCTTACCACTAAGGCGAAATGTACCTACACCTCCTGATGGTGCACTACTGCAGCCCAAGAATGCTTACACCAAGTGTCACTCACGCGTTGACTACCTTATACACAATGACATCCCTGTGCTAGTATAATGACAACTTTGCTAGCACAGCGCCTCCACTCCCACTCCTCCACTCTATTGATCCACGTGTAATATATTTTACACTCGTAGACCCACTGCTCGTTTTGATTTAACCTTTTCAATATGTCAGTGTATGTGAGACCACGGACCACAATTCTAGCTAAAAATTCTCAAGTGATTCGGGTATCCCCTAGCATAAGGTATCAATGTTTTTAAAAACGATAAATGAAAACCAGTGTAGTGTCTACGGGTAAAATTACCCGTGGACCAACTGCTGTGGGTCAATAGCAGTGGGACCACGGTAATATCCCATCTATTTGACTTCACCTAGCTAACACAAGGCTGCAAAGAAAATAAAAGGGAACTCGGACAACACAATAAGAGAGCATGGATAGAATGTAAACCATTTATTATTGAACCATTCGTGAGAGCCGTGTTGCAGCGCCTACATCGCGACCACCGTAGATAAATATTCAAAGCCAACTCCAATACAATTAATTATATTTCTTTTTTCACAATTAAACACTACTGAGACTAGTACTGTAATAACCTCAACTCACGTTGTGACAGTAAATATGCCGCCAAAATATCATAGACAAGTTTTATTATCTTTGAAAAAATGTAGGCACAGACAATTCCGCATTCAGCCTCAAATGTCAAAAATTGGCACATTGACTTCTTTAAAAAATAAAACTGCCACAACGGAGATCGACGTATACTGGATAATTCCAATAATAAGATATAGTAAAAAATCTATACATTCCGTTCTGGATAAATTACAAATCACAAAAACTACGTCTAATAATTGTAAATATGAATAATTTTGATTATAATGAGCTTATTTTACAAATTCGTGGGGCACTTCAATTTTTGGTTTCGAATCACTAACTTTTGTCGAATGCCGATGAACTGTTTTTAAATAGTTACGCAAAGGACTCCACAAAAACAGCTTTGCAACAATAAAGATATCTTTTTTTGTCCACATATGTGAGTTACGCATCAAAAATCGACTCAAAAACCAGAAAAATCGGTGAGTATTATTTATTTATAGATTCAAGTGATAATTATAGTCCATCAACAATCGAAATTACCGTAATGATAATCAAAACTACATTACCAAACGAGAGAAAACACCTATATCACTAAGTCACCCCTAGATATTCAATAATTAATATAATAATTACATTAAAATACGCACGCACAATTTATATCAATAACAATTCTTACAAAATAATTTTAATTTTGTATTTACAAGTTCATAAAAACAGCTATCAAGCAGCCATTTTGTGACCTACATATCTTCATTTTGTATTTAGACCAGTGGCCCAACCATAAGCTCTTATTGCAATGATAATTCAGTTATGCGACAGTGATAGATATATACACGTCACATACATCTGTCTCATAAATGAGTGAAACTATCATGGCAATAAGAGCTCATGGTAAGGCCCCTGAATTTGAATCTAACGGACACCCGAGAGGACATCTTATAGGTGATTTACTAAAATGCCGTAGTTGTATGTCTGTCGTGGTCTGTGAGTCCCATTCTCCTAATTCTGACAGATAAATAGTTCACTCCCAGCTACTTAAAAATTTCCATACTTATTCATAAAATTTTTAAGATATTTTTCCTACCTAGCAAAAGACTGGTCACCATTTTCTACCTTTTTTTGCTTTGATCACTGGTAACGTCATTTGCAAGACACAGTCACAAAATGGCTGATAAAGAGAACAAAAAGTACTATTCTAAATCAATATTAAATAACAATCGTATGTTGACTAGACTCAACTATTTCTGAAAGTATTAAGGGAACTAAAGAGTACAAAAGCGGTCACATTTTAATTTTGTAGCTAAGAATTTGATTGACAAAATTTGCAATTTAACTAAGATTTTAACGCTTATATGCGTCTCATTGATTACGTATATAAAAAGAAACCTACGCCGAAATCTGTGCCCCCAGTAAGCTTTATCTTCGAATATCAATTGCATTTTTCATTTATTTTGTAAGGGAACGCAGAAGCGCCTCGAGCGGCGAGTGTTGGTTTTTTGTTCCCATACAAAATGATGAAAATACACAATCGTTGTAGTCAACGTTAAAACCTAATCTTTGGGGTTTAAAAAAAGTTGCCTAAGCGGTTCTTAAATGAACTAACACCAGGATTTATATCACAGTCCCCTCCGAATAAAAATGTTTTACCAATCAATGTGCTACACGGCCGCGATATATCTATAATGCTGTTATCTACCAAAACCGTTGGTTTTAAACAACATGTAAAAACCGCGGTAAAAATTAAAACCGGTGTGACTTTTCAATGAGAACACACCTATTTGAAACTATTCAAGGTATTGAAAATTCCGAAACAGATCAATAGATTTTTTTTTCTCATTATAATAGCATTTAAAGTTAAAAATCGATCAGTTGTCGGATAACGGCATTTTAGTTATGCCACGGCAGTACATAAAATGTGACCTTGAGAATAATAAACAAAGGTGTGATACAGAATATTGTCACACATTAGGCACTCTCCGTACTTCAACATCTTGTACTGGGGTTTACATCTACTGAACACTGGTAATACTACATGATCACTATCCACTCTCGAATAATTCAAAAAGCACTTTTTCAGATCTCCTTAGAGCCTTATTAAAAAAAAGTTAACTTGACATTTGAAAAGGCGGGAATTTTTTGACGCTTGAAAACAAAATGGCGGCCACAAATCTAAATAAGTGCCCTTACATGGTCTATTGTACTGTTTCTAGTGCATCCCAGCATGGGATATCAAATAAAAATTACATGGGTGACTAATATTATCAGTCTGTTTGTGTAAGGAAGACATTACAATCGATGCAATTACAAAATTACTTATTTTTACTTTGTACTACTACAAAAGGGGTCCTACGATCATTGTACATTTTCAATAATTCAAAAATTTCCACTAAGTATCACTACATTGTATGAGAAAAACGCTAATTTCATTATTGTAATACAATCACATTTTTTTCAAAGATCAACGAAAACAAAATACCTAGTACAAAAAATATTTGTTATTCTTTCCAATACCTTTGGTCCTTGCGCTACGTCTAGAGATGCTAATTCGTCGACAAAGCATTCTTGTTAGTTATAAAAACTAATTTTAAGGCACAATGAGATTGTGTCTTTGTCATTGGGTCTTCCGATTGATATGCTTTTTATTGACATTTTCAAAATTCAAACTACATTTTAGTTGTCAAACAATAAAAAAAACCACTGCACTCAACTGTCAGGAAATTTAAAAACTCATCTTGTTTATTACCAAATGATTAATTCTAAAAAAATTCATTCAAACTATACTACCAAAATGTACCCAATACCGCACTAGTGTCTACTTAACTATAATTTACTGGGATGCACTGTTGGATGGGTAGACAATGGATAATTCATTTTCCAAAATAAAAATGTTATACACTCGCTATGACGGATATGTCAAATTTTAGGAACTAGCTCGACTCGACAAGGTTATGGAATGTAACCTTATTCTTTGGTCTGAGACGGCCAAATCGTTACATTCAATCGTGAAAGCGCAAGCCATTTTTAAAGATTTTCTGCGTAAGCAATTACTCTTATGCTTTTGTAATTTTTTTTTTCATTTCACCCGACAGACGTCCTCTTTTGGGCATAGGCCTCCCCAAGGACCTTTTTTACAGGTTACAAAACTAATATTTTCTTCCACAGTTTGGAATTTCAAAGAACCTGAACGAGTGCAACAAACATTTTTATTTTAAAAAATGATTGCAAATTTCCTAAATAAAAAAAACCGAGCTCTCTGGTTGACCGAGGTCGACAATACTTCATTAGTTACAGCTAAAACATTACTGATACAGAATTACCATGCCCTGGCAAAGGTTTCTATAGTCTCTTGTCAAAGTTCAAAACCATCATCCCCCTGATCTAATCCCAAGGTATTTGGGGTCAGCGCAATGTGTTCATTCGCCAACATATTAATAATTACTAAAACACGTCAAAAAGAAGAAAAATGTGTCTGATTGCAATAATATTAACATTGCTAGTGTTCGTTAAATAAATGTTACATAAACTTTTATTCTCCAAAAGGGTAGGCAGGGGTGTAATAAAAGCACAGCTATCGTCCGTTACGTTGGAAGGCCCATGTAATAGAGGCGAGCCAATGGCCGTTAAGTGGGGAACAACGTGAAGGTTAGAATTATGACAAGAGAGCACAAACATTCTATATCATCGGTAGTGCCTACTGCCTCACCCGGCCGTGTTCTTCGGTGCTGGTCGCCTCCGCGAAGACCCCCAACATGCATCCTTGCGCCGGACGTCATGCATCTAGCGTCCGACAGCCACCTCCCAACTAATATCTACCGTCGAAGTACTAAGAAAAATTTGGCGCCCAACATGGGTCGGAAGCGTCTACCAATACTAATGTATAATAGACAAAAAATGTAAACTAGAGGTACGTAAAACGAAATAAAAGCGATAAATGAAAGAACTTCAAGTGTTTGTTACCATTTTTATTTTTGTTACTAAGACTTTGTTCTAAGTGAAGATGAACCATAGATAATGACGTCGGTGGGGGCGCGCGGCCGCTACTGCGTCCACTATGAGCTCGCTAATCTATACTCTATGGATTAAGGCGCCCTTTTTGAATTGATAATGTTGTCGCATCAAAAAAGCCGCCATGTATCAAATACAAAAGTTCTACAGATATTATGATAATTAACCAAATTGTACAGACATCCAGTTACTTGCTGCCGCTAGCTAACTCCGGGACATAGACTCGGAAGGGAGTATACTTATAATGTGTCAGTCTATGTACCGGGACCCAGAGTAGTTTCCAAATCAAAAATCAAGGTCATCCAAGCGTCTACTCGAAACCCAACCCTATCTACTTGTAATTAACATTAAAATCAATTAAGTACATTGCACAATATTAACTATAGCAGTCTGTGTTTACGATAAATAAAAAAACAGCCCATAACTAATGTAGTCTATGGTAATAAAACTATATTAGTAATCTGTCAAGTTTAACTACATTAAAATAAAATGCAAAATGTCCAAAGAGGAATGTTCACAGTGTTGCCACATTTCAATAATGACATAACCATAAAGAAACATGACCGCACGCCAAGCGCGGCGAATACCGCCATCTACATGGAACAGGTGTAATCACAAACTCGCTTATCCAACAAGTGTTCGTATATATCACGATTAATAAATTTATATTATATTTAGATAATACAAATACCAACTGACTACTGAGTACACCGACGCTAATTATACAAAAATATTGTATTATTTTATTATTATAATAATGAATGCACGTGTTTATTATATTATATTATATTGTCGGAGGAACGAAGTGACTGTGTATCATTATGTATGTGAAAATTACATATAGGCCACGTCACGAATATTGAGCGCTCTGTGAGAATAGTAGGGTAGCCCATGTATTTATTCACGATCGATCCAGGTCAGGGCTCATTTCTCGTGACGGCACCTATACGCTGTGTAACTTTTAACATAAGTTTTTAAGCGATACCCATAACGTCACTTTTGATGTTATTTCGATGCCAGTGGAAGAGCATGACGAAAGATAGTTTTATTTTATTATTGACAAAGATCACTTGAATTTTATTGTAAGAAAAAATTAAATTTTTCCGACGTGTCCATCCACTCACTGAAATAACATTTCTAAAAAGTTTAACCTCTTTAACGGGCCTCGTTTTTGTAATATGGCAACATTGTTTGCACCGTGTCAGTCGCTTCGTCCCGCCAACAAGCTAGGCGCGCGCTGCTGTGCTTACCATTTGAGAAACAATATCCTATCCTATGTGCACCGCTGTCCGTCCGTGCATGCGAGCAACGCGCGCGTGCCGAGTAATAAATTGTTATAATATATAGTAATAATTTTATTGCTTTCAGTTAATTATACTTATCATATATATACCGTATGTAAAACTTCAAAATCACTACGCTACATCACTACTCTAGCATCGCAATACATTTAAAACCACATTTAATTTAAATCTTCAATGTTTTTTTTTTCAAGTAATTAACATCATTTTATTATTTATACCAATCCAAAAATTGTATATTTTAAATCCACGTGTATATTTTATTTGACCTTAATTAAGAATATACTTTTTTTTACGTGTTGTTACATTCGTCCAGTGTAACCTGGAGCTAAGCCGATGTTCACATCACTAGTGTCGCCAGCGTGCGCTATGGCGTTTACGGTGTATGGCACATCACTACTTGCGTCAAGCTTATATATATTTATATATTAAAGTATAGAAACGAACTACAACTAGGCGAGAACGAGTTGAGCAATGATAACACTCTGTAAGATAAGATGATTCGTTTGTAAAAGGAACCTCCACTCAACAATCAAAGTATTAAAAAAAACAAGTGTCACTATGACCAGAGTAAAATATTCCACAGTTTAGCAACACTAAAGTCCCTCTTGTTTGTGGTACTGTTCACAAACTTTTCTATCCCTCGAGTTAATATAATTAGGATTTAAACATTGCGGCGACAATGTTAAACATCCCTTGTATTTATTTAGGCCCGTGCCTCGTTTACAGAGACACTAAACATTCACAAACACAAAAATACTGAGAGGAGATACCTTCCACATTTAAGAATCTAGAAATCCGCATTTTAAGCCGTTCCTATCACAAACATTTACAATGTAAAACAAAAATGACTAGAAAGGAATGTATTTTTTCATATGGCAACGAATCGATAGCGTCATGTATTGGCAACATCCCATCTTATTATTGTCACATCCTTATGCTACGATGTAGGATAGCGTTTTGGCAATTACTTTCGTTTTAACCTCACAATTGTGTCGCAGTAATATGATTAATATTGCTTTCATGTAAGTACACTTATTACTTGCAACTTAGACTGTACGTCAAAAGGCATGTAACGGTCAATGACCCCATCTAATTGGCGACGTTGATTTTTCTAGCCGCTATTTATTTGTACATAGTTTAAACTGCGACATGTTAAGATTGAGCAAAAACATATTTTTGGCTAGATTTTGGCTATCTCAGGAAGACCGGAGGCCTCAAGCGAAGCGATACTAAAGGTCTAATCTACGTGTCTACGTATACAGTGCACGCTTCTCAGCGTGTTTACACTAGAAACGTGCCGACTGTACAGCACGCATCACAACCAGTGTAGGGCAGTCACGCCTCAGTAAATTGACAGTGAACAAGTACTAGTATTTGGAAGATATCTTCAATTACGTATTACAAACATGCCATCCATGCTATCTGCTATCCGAGTCGAGGAGTCGTTAGTCACTAACAACACGCAGCTACAACGTTTGCATTATATTATACTCATGCCTCGATTAGTGTAAACTTACCGTACTCCGCGAAGTATGTGTCGCGTGGCGCGTCCGACTAACCGTCTTATCGCGAGGAGGTTTGTCGCCCGACGTGGGGCAAAAAGTTTCGCACAAAATATTATCTCACACTCAATCTACATGAAAGTCAAACGTGCAACTATACTATATGTAAGGGTACATGAAAACATATGTGAAAATACCGCAACCCAGCACAAAAGGATCTACCCCACGCATCGAGAGCCAAATAAAACACACAATGTATTGTTCTAAACATATCCATGTAATGTTGGATAATAATCTAAGTGCTCATGTACATACGACGAGCAAACTAACTCCTTCTAACATACAAACTACTAACTAAGCCTACGGCGACCGTCCGTCCACGCAGTGGGGGAACAACAGGCGAACGGACGGCCGCAAAAACCGGTTACCAAGAGTAACTAATACAGGGATGGTTTAGGATAATAAAATATATATTTATCTTTTAAGTGTTACTCCGTACGGAATATCATTGTTGCTGCACGGGTATTTAAGTAGATTATTTTATAATCGTCTAACATTGGTATTCCGGACGGATATAATAAAAAAAAATTAAGTACAAAGTACATATTCAAACTAAGTCGCCACTGGCCGTAGATCTAATAATTTTGGCAAGACACCAAGCTGGTGGCGAGGATAGGGTTACTATGTGAGACATCACACACAATAATATAATTATCGACATCTAATACTGAGTTTAGGAAAAAATGCTAATATACAGAAAGTGTTTGACGATAGGTGACGCGGCTGCGCAGAGTCAAATGTACACGAGTATTAAGACTTTGGACACAAAATTGAGAGTTCATTTCATTCATCATTTCGCAATTCTGTGCTGCTTCTTTTTGTATAGAATTCAAAAATTATAATTGACCAGTTGTTGTGAATTTTTTGAATTTTCAGTCGAAAATTGTTAATGTCTGATTTGAGCAGCGTGGTTGTATTAATTTAGTAAAAACGAATGTACTTGAATTTAGTAAAGACCCAATAATAGTGCTAAAAGTGCTACGCTTTAAGATATCGTTGTGGCAATTACTTTGCTTTTTCTCTCAATTGTGTCGCAATTGGACTTCTTACTTGCAACTGAGACTATGTCAAAAGGCTTGAAACGGTCATTGACCCCATCTAATTGGCGACGTTGATTTTTCTCACAGCTGTTTATTTATGCTTAGTTTGTTATAAAACTACTCTCTTGAGTATATTCTTGAGGAAAACTGGTTTTAACAGCTTTTGTACATCAATGATGACGTTTTAAAGAAATAAACTCCCAATTTTATATAGCTCCCAGTGAAATTTCCGACAGCCATTTGACTCACCGCTCACCGTTCATAATCTCAGGGTTTCACTAGCCTAATTACACTAACAATACTGCTATAAATAAGGGTAGGTATGTGTATAAATGTGTATATAATAGCATATGGTAGCCAAGGCGCGCGGGGAACACTTGTCATGTTATATCACTGGTTAAGTACTTGGTAAATTAAGTATTTGTCGACTAGCTTTGCTAAATTAAATCCTTAATGACATTTAAAAGTGTCATAGAAAAGTAGACTTTATCTCTTTACTATTAAAGGTTCATTCGTGTATTATCACTGAAAGTGTTTAAGGTTCAATTTTCTATGATATTTTTAAACATCTCTGTATGATCAAGAATATGAAAACTTAAAAGGTTTTCAAAGTATCATGATCTACCATGACCACTTATCATTGCGATTATAGATTGACAATTTTTGTGAGACAGATGTAAATGACGTCTGTCACTGTCACACAGCTGAACTGTCAAAGCGATAAGAGTCTATGGTAAAGCCTGTGTCAAGATCAATGTCTAAAACGTATATTTTGTTAAATAAAAGTTCCCCAAGCGCCAAAGTTACATAAGTGAGCCGACCGAAAACGAGGCCGACTAAGCAACCGCATGCAATCTGCTCTACTCTATCCACCCGACTTTGCCTGGAGTTGAAACAATAGGGACATAAGAACAACACCGATATATGAGCGAGACAAACTGTCACTAATTACCTGGTCACTGAAAGTTGTAAACACAATTTATTATTAATTACACCAAGCTAATGTGGTTAAAAGGGTAAAAAATTTAAGTACTAAATAGATGCCTCATACGAAATAATGGGTCAATTTTAAAAGTCTAATTATAAAATGTAATACTGTTAGGATAGAGGACTAGGGACTAGGTCCATAAGACTTAACGCTAGGAATTGCACGAACACAACCATAATTTGTCTTTTTATAATACTCTCTAATCACAGGATAATTAAGTATTGCTTTTCATTGTTATTACTAAGTCACAACACATAAATATGAACAGTACTTCAAACCTCAGATTGGCAATCCTGCAAATGTAGAAGAGTCTGAAAGCCACAGAAGAAGTTGTAAGTGAGTACGTGAACATCAGAATCGCTTTGAAATTGTATCTAAAAAATAACTATAAACAATTGTTAAGTCATTTTAGGAACAATTTCAAAGCGTTTCACGACTATTGACCAGCTATTCTGACGTTCACTATAAGACAACACTGCAACCAATGATATTAGAGTTTTTTAAGAGAGGTAGATATACAAACATTCCGAAATTGAAGTAATATGAAGTTACTCTCTCGTACGTTTTTTTTTTTGAACGTATGTAATTTTTTATATAATTGACTTGTAATTATAAGTTTGCCAACAACAAGTAACCTATCGTGATTTCAACTGTGTCATACGACCATCACTCGCGACGAATACAAGGTAAAAGTTAGTTGAAGTACTGTTTATGTTTGTGCATTGTGACTATGCGTTGAAACTCACTACATCGCGTAAGTACCTTTCCCACTGCGGAAACTCGGCGGTCTTTTATACAAAAGCATAGATTTAAAAACAATTGTGTTATTTTTTAATACCTGAATGGCTCGAACGAGATCGTTTGAAGGCTGTTTTGAAACGATAAGAATAAATGCATTTGAAATGAGTTCTCTTACTATTGCTAACTAAAGTTAAGAACTCCATCCCGGAACTCCAGATGGGTGACCGTTAGAGTTACCGAACGTTAAGTTGTCGTGGAAAAGTTGCTAAGGCGATGAAGTGATAATCAACACTTTTACGGTTTTCTGGATGCTTGCAACATTTTACGAGGATTTCACTGTAATCTTGGTAAATAACATTAAAATTTACAAGTATTGGTTAATTATCCATTATTTTTTGTAAAAGGCACGACAGAAAGAAAGACTTTTCTTTGTTTTACATTAAAATAGATAAGGGTGTCCACAGCAGACTGAAACTTATCGAGACTAATCTGGTCGGTGTTTTTAATCATACTTTTTTAATTCCCTTATTCGTACTTTTCCCTATTTCGACAGTTCTCTGAACCAGTTAATTTGTTTTTCTGGTCAATTTATGCAATGAATCAATCAAGTACAGGCACAGAAATTACTTTAATCACGTGGTTGAGTTCTGTTTATACTGCAAAAGCTACTAATGTATTGGTTGAGATATCAAAAGAAATCTTTATAATGTGAATGTCTACTCCGCAAATATATTCAGGTCTTGAGCCAAGCGATATAAAAACAATATCACCAATAAAAATGTAGGAGTCTGTACATCTGTCCAATCAATGGCTTTTGACACATTGCATAAACTAACCAGATAGACGAACTGTAATAGGCAAACTAAGTTTGGAAAACTGACAAAATAAGGAATCCTATAGAATTCAATTTAATTCTTTAATCGAAACACTCAACTGGCCAGTATCTGTGTAAAAAAAACTATGAACTCTGCAACACTAAATCGAAAAATACGCAGCAAAATTCGAGACCGAAAAACCCCTAGCTACCAAATTCATGCGCTTACATTTATGGTTGAATATATTAAGTGAATTTAACTTACAAAAAGGTGCAAACATCCAGAGTAACCCTTTATATTTAAGTTTAAAATTAAGTACTACAGGACGTATAAATTAGATCGAATAAAACTGTCCAACTATGCAACATATAAATTACACAATCTACATACATGTCACCATGCATATAGCTTTACAAAGTTCCAATCGGAGCACTTACCAAACATTCGACAGTTTTATTCATCTATAGAATATTGGCGCCCAACATGGGGCCGCGTTGGCGCCCAACGTGTGACTAACTTTAGGACAAACTAGGGATATAACCAGGCAAAGACAGGCGGCAGTGACAATCTACAGCGGCTTAATATGTAGCTTATTGTCAAGTGACACACGGAGGTGTTAGTTATAGCATTCCCTCGCAACTGCTAAACTAATATTCATCAATATTAATAATTCACGTACGCACTAAATACGCTATGGACGACTTCATATTTGGCGACACTTTACAATACAAATTCACTAGGCGTCATCTCACACCGAAGTTCCATATCAAATAGCAGTAGCTATATCTGGAGTTCTTAGTTCAAAAAGGGGAATAGTATTCGGTGTAAGTGTAAATTCACAGGACCATTGCGTGAGAACCGGCGCATACTTGCGTAAGTATATTCAGAATGTGTTTAGAGGGCGGTCTAACGGTTTTTGATTCGGCATATTAGCATGATGAATCTAACTATCGGATGAATTGGCAGAAATACCGGTCTCTGTTGCAAATATCAACGCTTGCAATTAATACTTTCGCTCCGTACACTACAGATTCCAAAGCAATGGACGCTTAATAATACCGAAAATTAATGATAAAATGGGGCAAGAGTCACAAAACAATAATAGTCGCGGCCTGCACAACTCAAAACACCTTGTTTTCTCCAAACAAACGTGTAAAGTCAAAAAATACTGGTCGCCAAATATCAATAGTGATCCTAGCGTCTATATTCTACGTATCCATATATATAAACTATGAGTAAATGAGATTGCTTGCTCGAATCGATATGTATGATCGGGAGCTATTGGCGCGGGCGGCGCCGTGTGACGGGCATTAGTTTAAAGATTACAAGAAGCTAGATAGAAATGGGGGCCGATTTTCAAATGCAATAAACTTGATTTTATTTGAATTTTTCACCAAAGAGGCCTTGTAATGGGGGAACATTAATTTCGATTTCACAGTCATGTGTTTAGAGTTGAAATTTAGAGTTATAATGTATTTGAGCATAATTAAAGTCGTGTAAAGTGAAAGGCAGGAAAATTGATGATGATGTCGATTTGGCACATTAAAATGGCACGAAAAACAATACTGATTACGTTTACATACGCTTAATGGGGGGCGCAAGACGGTTGGTTGTCAACTTGACAGGTGTCATAGTGACATTGCGCGCAAAATTATGTACAAATGTCAATGAGCATGAAGTTTGTCTATGATGAAACAAAATGGCGCCGTCACACGACACACCTCCAAGCGCGCCAACTATAATAATATATACCACACGCTTATATGATATAAAAAATACATAGCTGCGAATGAGATTCCAAATTACAGGTCACACTATACATTACATATAACATAAATAATTAGTTATATCCATCGTATTGCCAAATTGCGTGCACTACACTACCAATACGGAAATCAAGTCAAACTAAAAAGAAAATTAGTATCTTTTAAACATACGCAACTAAATTACTTGAGATCTTCGCCTTAAATACGCTAGTATTAATAATAAAAAAAAAATCAAAATGCTTCATCTTTGACCGGCGCGGGGGCCGTATTGCTTGGGTCGCCTTAACCTAGTCGGCGAGCCACCGGGGCCCGGAGCCCGGGGCCCGGGGCCCGGGGTACCGACGAGTCCTGCGGCGTCGCGGCAAGAAACGAACGCATAGGAACTTGCAAATCAAACGGTGGGTTTCGCTTAGATGTACATCGGCAGGCCGTACATGGCGGCCCAGTCGACGCCCTGGAAGGAGGACATGTCGACGCCGGCCAGCTGGTAGGCGGCGCCGAACTGCGGCAGCGCGGGCTGCGGCGCGGCGGGCGGCGGCACCAGCGCGCCGGGCGCCGGCAGCGCGTAGGGCGCGTAGCGGTAGGCCCCCACGGCGCCCACGCCCACGCCGCCCACGGCGCCCACGCCCACGCCGCCCACGCCGCCCACGCCGCCGTACACCAGGCCGCGGCCGGGCCGCAGCACCAGCCGCTTGCCGAGCGCCAGCGGCGCGCCGCCCACCGCCTCCTTGGGCTGCGCGCGCTTGCACTCCACCTTCTTGTTCTTTATCGTGTGGAAGTGGATGTCGCACACGCGCTCCACCGCCTCCTCCGAGTGGAAGGTGACGAAGCCGAAGCCGCGGTGGCGCTTGGTCTGCTGGTCCATGAGCATGACGGCGTCCTCGACGAGGCCGAACTGGGAGAAGTAGGCGCGCACCTCGTCGGCGGAGGTGTCCTGGCCGACGCCGCCGACGAATATCTTCTTGGTCTTGGCGGGGCGCGGCGCCGACTTGGGCGTGGCGTGCTTGGGGTCGATGCGCTTGCCGTCCAGCGTGTGCACGGGCACGGCCAGCACGGCCTCCACGGCCGCCGCCTCCTGGAACGTGATGAAGCCGAAGCCGCGCGACCTCTGCGCGCGGCCTCCGTCAAACCTCTCCACTCCTGCCGCTCTAAACAACCTATTCATTTGTCTCCGCTTTTAATGAACACGGTAGGAAAGGTAAAATATACAGGATGTCGGAGAAAAGGAACAGTTGTCTTCTAGAAATTGTAGGGTTTTATGAATATATCACTATATTGAAATCGTAAAATATCTAGCTCCAACGATAACGTAGTTATAAGCTATGGCCGAAGAGCTCGCGGCCTTAAGCGGTTGAATGAACGCGCGGCCGTGTTTACCTACATTCCGTACGCGGTCATTCAACTTTTTAAATTAAGGGGAAGGTTAATGGTTTCGAAAAATGGTTTTATGGGTTTATTTCAGGATTTATTAGTGGGAGAAAAAAAAATTAAAACGTAGTTAGATTTCACGTGAATAACTCTACGTTACAGCAGATTTTTATGCGAAAATAAGGTATTGATATGGTCAACTTTGAACATCAATTACTCGAAAACGGAAGAAAATATTTTTGTCATAATAATTTTAAATGCTTCCTAAAATTATACCCTATCACATATTTTAAGAGCTGTCCCGATTTCCCCGACATCCTGTATAGCCAAATCTTTAGACCTATATACTAGCGCACAACTTGGCGCATCAAATTGAGAAAATGCTTCTCTTCGTATCAAATTTCTTTTTATCTCAGATAGAAATCAAATCCTTATGTCAAAATGTCGAAAAATAGTTAGTTTTACCTTTTCCATCCTATTTCATGTAAAAGCAGAACAAAGTAGTTTGTGAGACAGCCTTATAAGGAAATAAATATGTATATTGCTGTTAATGAAAACGCCAAGTTTATCTTAAAATGAGCTAAAACATGTTAGCAAAGGAAATATCGTATCTACAAATAATACAGTTTCAATGAAAATGAAAAAGCGTTCAATCAAAAAATTTTCCTGAAAAGTTGCTTTTATAGGACACTAGATGGCGCTGTAGGCACTAGCACAAAATATTCAATTTTCAAAATATCATTATTTGATTAGACTTCTTACAAAGTACTTTCAAATCGTCAGAAGGACACAAATATACATTTATACATGATTATAAATGTTACCACCGGGTTCGGAAGGTTGCTTTTGCTAAGAACCCGGCAAGAAACTCAACAATTAACGCGTTCACTGCTAACGACGCACCTGCGCGTCCGACTGTTAGAGAATTTACGAAGAAGACGACATTTCAGCAGTGAATGGGTTTCTTTTCAAAAATATTTTATAATGTTTATATCGTCGATAAAAGATCGTCGTATTGGCGACACACAAACTGTCGTAGTTTGGGGCTAGATGGCGCTGTGCGCTATTTTCAAACATCATTTATTGATATATTTAAACTTGTCATAATATTAACAGCATTATACATGAATAGGGACCGTAATATTAGATGAATAGAGCCAGAAGTCTGTGTAATACCATAAATTAAATTATAAGATAACTTTGCTTTACTTTATACTGTTTTATGTATCGACAAACAATCTATATACAAAAATATCCGTCTGCTACGTCAGGTCATACAATATCAAGTCAATAAATACATATGAAATACATACTGTATGCCATTTTGTGTCAAATCACTGTTCCTTCATTTTTGACTTCAAATATAATTTAAAATATTATAATCTCGAAAGAGGTTCACCGCTACAATATAATATCCCTATGCGTTTGCGCATTGTGGGTTCCACAAGAGCATCTATTAGCGCCACCTTTAGGCAAAATTTGGAAACATTGCAGGTACCGCCATCTCTTAGCAAAATTTGGAAACATTATCGCAGGTACCGCCATCTCTTGGCAAAATTTGGAAACATTATTGCAGCTAACGCCATTTCTCGGCAAAATTTGGAAACATTATTGCAGGTACCGCCATCCCTTGTCAATATTTGGATACATTATTGCAGCTAACGCCGTTTCTCGGCAAAATTTGGAAACATTAGTGCAGGTACCGCCATCTCTTGGCAAAATTTGAAAACATTATTGCAGCTAACGCCATCTCTCGGCAAAATTTGCAAATATTATTGCAGGTACCGCCATCCCTTGTCAAAATTTGGAAACATTATTGCAGCTAACCCCATCTCTTGGCAAAAATTAGAAACTTTATTGCAACTAGCCATCTCTCGGCAAAATTTGGTAACATTTTGCCTCTAACACCAATATTAGGAACATTATTGCAACTAACGCCATCTATCGTCAAAATTCAGAGACATTACACAGACTTCTAGTAGTAGGATACATAATCAATACTCGTTGCTACATGTTACTCGATTCTCGCCAACAACACGTACGAAATAGAGTTCAAAGTCAAACGTTACTTAACCATGCTGGTGTTAGTTAGTTAGTCTTACTTAGTCTAAAATATCAGTGGGTATTGTGGCCATTTTATCCAGATTTATAAAAAGGTAAGAATTCATTGATTAAATTGTCTTTGTTGAAGTAAGTTGTGTTAGAGATCCCTTCCATTCAATAATGATAAAAACGGAAACATCCCCCGCAACTCAACTCTCTTGTGGACAACATAGAATATCCTGACTGTGATTTGTTTGCGAATTAATGGAAAGATACCTATTACTACCATTAAAAATGTGTGAACTACCATTTTTAAGTTTTAAGGCAAGCATCAAACAGAAACTTTGTGAAAAAGCATATTATAGTGTAACTGAGTATAATGATGATAGCCAAACATGGCAATGAGTTGCTCACTCTTCCATTGAAATGTACTTAAACAACCCTATGTATATAGAAGGGACACATGTAAAAAAAACTGGGGAGTTTGTTTCGCCGTTTCTTCTCCTGACAGGCTTACTTTTAGAAACGGTAGTAAATTAACTTAAGTTAGCGTAAGAAAAATGACGTTCAATAAGTGTTCCAAGTGTCCCTTATGTTGGATAAAACTTTTTGATTTGATTTGATTTGATTTGATTTGATTAGTGTAGTAGGCTATTTACGTTAATATTTGGGAGAACTATCAATGATACACCGAATACGAGATACAACTGTTTTATTATATGACTACCCGCTACATAGTATTATCGGCATACCCAACAAGTGTAAGTAACTTAAAGCCATTCTTATATGATTTTAAACAAAACAATGTTAAATTAAAATTATACCACTTAATCAGAGAAATAAAATAGAAGTGTCTGTTTGTAATTCCATAATTACAGCTTTTCACTAAATGCATATGAAAGTATACACACTACTGACATTAAAAAACCAAGTTTTAATTTTTTTTTACGAGTCTTTCCCATGCAGAATTCTCGATCATATAAATATCAACCCTGAGAAAGCACATAATAATATTATCAAAATACTACCCCATCCATAAGGCCAATTAATTGTAATGTTCAATCAAAACTTTTGACCAGCGGCTTACTTCTCAAACCTTTCCCAAACTTCAACAAATCAAAAACTCACTATAAAAATATAAGATAAAATAGCCACAAATATACTAAATTAATTAATTTAATCAATTGCCAATTAGCAGAATATAATTAATCATTAAAATCCAAGGTAGTCTTAATCTAACCGAGCAATCCTTACATTATAAGTGATCAAAGAAACTACCAATATCTACCATAAACTTTCAGAGCAAGTGTTACCTCAGTAAAAAACCATACCTAATATACTAAAACTGTTCTACCATTATTTCTCTATGATCTGTAGACATAGCTAAATAAAATAGATTAGTGCTAATTAGTAAGAATGTCAAAATTAACTCATAGGATTGTTAATCGGTGTTGCTATGCTTAAAAAAATCTACATTTACTTTTACAAAACTGAATTGTTCAAAATCCAAATAAAAAAATCATATGTCATTATTGCAAGACGAAAAAATTATGACGATACTATAAAACAAATAATAGAATTATACCAAATTCTACCATCAGATAATAATGCTAGCAACACCGACAGAAAGTGGGGGGAACTACCATCATTTGGAAGTGTACCAATAATATCATAGAGCAGTATTTGTCTATGGCTGTTAGTGAGACTAGCATGCCTTGTCTGTACCTATGTCACTATAGCTTCTAACCTGTGCGCGGGCGGTCGGTCGACAGTATCTCAAATCTATATCTATACATATAAATACTATTTAAATGTCTGTTTGTAATCCCAGATTATCAAATTTTCACTTGTCTTTGCTGGGGCCATGGCGGCCTTGAAGTTAGAGCAGTCGCCTGCTGTACCATTGAGTTTTTCTAAAAAAACTTATGTGCAGTGTCACACCACGTGCTTTACGGTGAAGGAAAACATCGTGAGGAAACCTGCATATGTCTGAGAAGTAATTCAAACACGTATGTATAGTGGCTGAGACGCGATGGACTCACCATCTGTCACGTTGGCACTTAATCATCTTGTGTTAAGTGTGTTGTTATTACAACACCTCTGCCTACACCCGAGGGGAATACAGCCGTGAGCATATGTATGTATGTATACCTACTGTCTGTCAATGCACAAACTGCCATTTTTAAAACGGGTGACTATAGGAGCGAGATAATTAAACATAAATTTAAGGCTAAGTATTTTAACTAATACCAAACCTCGAACCCACTACCTTCTAACCCAACCAACCCGCACACCTACACAGTCTAGTAAACACCTAAATATAATAATAAACCTAACTAAACTGACCGCCGCTTAGGAACCGTCGACCTATCTGCATTCAACAAACCAATTATATTACATATACATATTCATAGTCTTAATATAAACTCTTAATTACAAATATTAATCTATACAGATAAATAAAATTGAAGTGTCTGTTTGTAATTCCAAAATAACAGCTTTTCACTAAATGCATATGAAAGTATATACGATACTGACAATAATAAACCAATTTCTAAAAAAAATATCTGTCTGTCTGTCTGTTTGTTCCGGGTAATCTCCAAAACGGCTGAACAGATTTTAACGGGACTTTCTCTGGCAGGTAGCTAAAGTTACAAGGAGTAACTTAGGCCTTTAATTTAAAAACAACATAAGGGTTCCGCGGGCCACTCATGAACTTAAATCTACGCGGGTAAAACCACGCGGCACAGCTAGTTAAAAATATAAGTCTTACAAGCTAACCTGCAGAAATAATTATTCTGTGAATAACTATGCTCAACATTATTTGACATCAGATACCATTTACAACATGTAGTGTCTGAGACGGCGATGGACTCACCATCTGTCACGTTGGCACTTAATCATCTTGTGTGAAATGTGTGTGTTGTTATTACACCTCTGCTTACATCTTGTCTTTGCTGGGATGACACTGACCACTCGCTCTCCCCACAATATCCTATACCGAGCGCCAAACATACCCCTATCACGAGCTGTTCTCGTAATCTGTGCTCGCTAGCGTCTCCGAATATTTGTTTGAGAAATTGCACAGCGCCTCCTAGCGGTGACGTGAAGAACTAAATCTATACAGATAAATAAAATTTAAGTGTCTGTTTGTAATTCCAAAATAACAGCTTTTCACTAAATGTATAGGAAAGTATACACGCTACTGAACCTACAAAACCATGTTTTAAAATTTTTCTCTGTCTGTCTGTCTGTTTGTTCCGGGTAATCTCTGAAACGGCTGGCCGATTTTAACGGGACTTTCACTGACGGGTAGCTGATGTTTCAAGGAGTAACTTAGGCTACTTTTATTTATTAAAAATATTAGGGTTCCGGGACAATAAGGATGAAACTAAATCTACGCGAGTGAAACCACGGGGCACAGCTAGTTATGTCATAAATATGAAAATGAAAAATAATTATTCAGTGTAGGCCCTGGTAAGGCACTTATGAAAGTCGAGAATTTACCACCGGTTCGGAAACTAGCCTTCTGAGAACAACCGGCAAGAAACTCAGCTGGCATCATGTACATATCATCGAAACAATATAAATCATCATACTAATAGTGTCGGAGACGCTAGCTAGTGTAGATTAGGAAAACAGAAAACTCGTAATAGGGGTACCGAATGAAGGTATAACCACTCGGGTCTGTACATTCTCTCGCGCTTGCGCTAATACAAACGATACAAAACGTATATAAATGACATGAATCAGTCACGTGACATATGTCATTGCCGTACATTTTGTATCGTTTCTACTAGCGAAGCGTGGGGATAATGTTACTTTGTCTACAGGGCCTGGTACGGTAAGCAATTCTATAATCAGATGAAGTCGCGGGCTATACCCACAGTATAAATATAAGCTTCACAAACAGTTAGGCATTTAGGACTTTCTATACATCTATACAGATAAATAAAATTGAAGTGTCTGTTTGTAAATCCAAAATAACAGCTTTTCACTTAATGCATATGAAAGTATACACGTTACTGACACTAAAAACCAAGTTTGAAATTTTTTCTCTGTCAGTCTGTCCGTCTGTCTGTCTGTCTGTCTGTTTGTTCTGGGTAATCTCTGAAACGGCTTGACCAATTTTAACGGGACTTACACTGGCAGGTGAAAGCTGATGTTACAAGGAGTAACTTAGGCTACTTTTATTTATTTAAAATGTTAGGGTTCCGCGACAATAAGGATGAAACTAAATCTACGCGGGTGAAACCGCGGGGCAGCTATATGAATTTAGAATGTTTGCTCCATAGAGCGTGAGAGTTGTCAATCTTAAAGAATTTAAATTTACTATATACTGTCAAAATTACGTAGTTTTGAAATTATCGCTGTAACCCACGTGAATGCCGTATGGGCTCCCGTCCCCGCCGTGCCTCTTACTGTCATTACGACTACTGCGATTATTGACTCGTACATGTGCCAATTTAACATCTTTGGCAATTGTTACAGGTCAGTCAGAGGCCTTAGAAAGTCTGACAACTGGTTTAACCCAGATTGCCGAGTTTCCTCGAAAAAGAGGTTACGAAGGTCAGATGGCAGTCGCTTCGTATAACAATCAGGTGATCAGCCACATCGGGTTGAATCAAGTGCCGACCCCAACAATGTATGGGATAAGGCCAGGGAGATGATGATATGGTACACGAAGTACCAGGCGCACATAACGGACAAGGAGTTAATAAGTTGATTGCGACTAACATGGAGCCACATCGGGTTGAATCAAGTGCCGACCCCAACAATGTATGGGATAAGGCCAGGGAGCTGATGATATGGTACACGAAGTACCAGGCGCACATAACGGACAAGGAGTTAATAAGTTGATTGCGACTAACATGGAGCCACATCGGGTTGAATCAAGTGCCGACCCCAACAATGTATGGGATAAGGCCAGGGAGCTGATGCCTTGTAGATGTGCATCTGTGTTAGTGTGGCATTTCGAACCATATATAGCTATATTCCTAACTGCTTGTACAGCTTATATTTAAACTATAACTATTAAACTGCTCTCCTTATCTTTATACCCTTATATCTCTCAGTCGAGGAGTCATTAAAGCAATAATTGTATACTTTATACATAATTCCGGCCCAAAACATTCATCTCCTTACCTGTGTGACAGGGTCCTTCATGATAAGCACGTCGGTGACCGGTCCGAACATAGCAAAGTATTCCCTGAGCTTCTCCGAGGATGTCTGCCAGCTGAGCCCTCCAACGAACAGCTTACTCGGTGATGGAGATGTGGTGCCAGTGGCCGGGAGCGTCACTGGAGTGGAGCGACCCGACGATGGGGATGTTTCTGAAAATTTAACATGGATTTTAAAAACTAGCTGATTGCCATGACTTTGTCTACTTGAATATAATTTTGGCGTATTTGTAACATTGTCTATTGATGCTTCGCCCCTATTGGTCACAATGTGATGCTATAAAGCTTTCTTCAAAGACATACATACATATGCACATAAGTAACAATATCCCAAGAATGTATGAAGTTTTATCAGCTATTAAATTTTACTTAAATTCATTTTGATTTTTTAATCTTTTTATATCTATACAGATAAATAAAATTGAAGTGTCTGTTTGTAATTCCAAAATTACAGCTTTTCACTAAATGCATATGAAAGTATACACGGTACTGACATACAAAAACCAATTTTAAAATATTTTCTCTGTCTGTCTGTCTGTTTGTTCCGGGTAATCTCTGAAACGGCTGGACCACTTTTAAACGGGACTTTCACTGGCAGGTAGGTGATGTTTCAAGGAGTAACTTAGGCTACTTTTATTTATTGAAAATATTAGGGTTCCGTGACAATAAGGATGAAACCAAATCTACGCGGGTGAAACCGCGGGGCACAGCTAGTTATTTAATAAATTTATAAATGGTAGGCAAAACTGCTCATGTGTTTGTTCCCATAATAGCAAATAATATCTAAGTATTGCGCATTCATAGCCTGCAGTCGTCGGCAGCTGTATATAATACCCAAAAAAATATATCAAAGTGCTTACTTATCTGCTGCACAGCAATTTGTTGTTGCTGGTGTTGGTGTGCCGCCGCAGCCGCGGAGGCCGCCGCGTGGGCCGCTGCCTGCGCGCTCAGCACGTGGGCCGTCAGCTCCCCGCCCACTAGGCCTCCATCCAGCACTTCCACCCCCCCTAACGCCCCGCTGGAATAAAGCCCCATCATTTTAACACACTTCTCACACACTACAACTCACAAAAACAACTTTATTTGCCGATAAATCTAATGCAATCTGATATTTCGCAGTTGAGACTGAAAAGTGACGCTTTCACTTTACTTTTTTAAAAATAAATACAAAAATCGAATTGGCTGCGGCCAGATAGATTTTTCCCGCGGTTATGTAGCTATGCTATTAATACTTTTTGGTAAACTTTTAAAATAATAAATTTTACAACATTACATTTCGTATAGCGCGATCATTCCAACTAATTCGACTTTTAAAGACAATAAAAATAAATTAAAACAAAGCCAAACTAATGCGCCATTTCCTTTCTTTCATTCAATGAAATAATTTCAAATCTAGTCTGGTAAAAAAAGAAAAGTTTAGAAGTTGTCATTTGTCAAATCAGTCAAATCAAATGTCATCAATATTTATTGCTCATTGTTCCGGTTCCGGCTGAATGAATAGCAAGGATAGCGCGCGTCATCGCGTTGGCGTCGCTGTGGCGATAATTTATTCCCTTAAATTTTCCTGCATCTTCAAATAAGCGATGTGTAAATAATATGATGTGACAAAGCTTTTAATTTACTTAATAATATGTATAATAATAGATATGGCGATGTAAGGACTGAATGAAATTTTAAATTTAGTTATGGCAGTGGTTTAATTTGCCGAAGGGTCTATGGTGAGGGGCTTTACCACCCAAGTTACAAAATCGATGAGAGACACATTTAATTTTGTTGTATACTAAGTATGTAAATAGTAAATAGTAATTTTATTATAATTCAGACGACTACTTTACGCTCTTAAAGCCGTTTGCTTACATCCGGATTATTTAGACTTCGGAATTTAAAATGGAATTTCTGTACCATAAATAATATCGGACGATATGTTGTCTGTAAAGATAGTGTCTTATTTTACTATTTTTTTGTACATATATCATACTCCGCTGATGTTTATGTAAGATTATTCATCGAAATTCAACGTGATTTTACACATTGATTCAAACTGACAAGCGTTTCGACACACATCGTTTTAACCGACCTAAAAAAATACTATGTAGATTGAATTAAAAATTAAAAAAAATATTCTAAGACAATATAAAATATTGAATACTAGAGTATTCAATATTGAAAAGACAGTGGATACCATCTATGGTCGACAGTGAAAGAACTCAGAATTTCGAACGATTTATCAATCCTACATTGTGTTGTGTATCAAATTAAACCTATCAACATTTTCTAGACCAATCAAGACGAAAAATATTAATGCCTTTTCCTAGCTCTGCAGAGCTTGAAAAACTTTGTTTACTCTTAATCCAACAATAATACCCGTCTAAAATAAAATGTTGCCAAACTTTTCTTTGCATTTCCCGAGTCTTAAAACATCCCGTTCTCATTCCAAGTCTCATACGGTAAATGTTTGTTTTATTGAAAATGAACTTATTCCTGCCCAGCTGCTCCCCGAAGGACTTGCGCATGGTACTCATAGCTATCTCGCTTACACTTGTTGACAACCCATATACACACATGTAGGGGGAAATATATCCGTCCTTGTCTAACAAGGGTGGTTAGGGTGGTATTCTCCTACGATGCTCTGGGCGCCTAGTACTCGCGCGCGCTGTGTCAAATATTTGCCTTGGTTTTGTCAACTTTTATGAATAAACCTGATTTTATGCAAACACGCCTTTTGTTCTAGTTAAATAAATATAGATATAATACCTCTATATTGTCTGTGATGATTAATTCAGAGATTATTTTTAAAAATAAGTCTTAAAAATAAGTATTAATATTGCGCATTGGCAAAAAATAAGAGAAAAAAATCATTTAACAGTGAATCTCTTACAATGATATTGAAAACTGAAATTTAAGTGTCTGTTTATTAATTTTTTATGAACAGTTTTTCACTAAATACATAGGTATGAAAGTATATACGGTTCTTACATAAAAAAGCAATCTTAAAAAGAAATCTCTGCCTGTTTGTCTGTTTGCTCCGGCTAATATATGAATCAGCTGGACCGATTTTTACGGGACTTTCACTGGCAGATAACTGATGAAACAAGAAGTAACATAGGCTTTAATTTTAAAAAAGATACTGCGACTTAAAGCTACCCATGAAATTTAATTTATACGCGGAACAGCAACTAGTTACAATAAGCCCCCATTGATAATTCACGGTGTAAAAACGGCTTAATTTTTAAGAAAACTTTATTTATCAAGCTTATCCAGGGCCCCATGTGCATCATCAAAACTAAGCTTTGCATGAATTAAAAATGGCGGTATTAACTGTTACAAGTTTCGTAATAGATGTTTCATTTTGCGGCGAAATCTTTTCCTTTTACAATCTTTTGGCGGCTATAAATCAGAGCGGACGGCCATTTATCTTTTTCCTTTGAGCGTAGGTAATGTCCTGTGCATTTCTTTTTTATTAGACGGCTATTAGGGCTGAAATAAGTCGTTTAAATAACATTAGGAAAATTGCTGTACCCTTAGCGCTTCTAAGGTTCAAACTTTCGCGGTTGGATGTCAAAGATTATGTGACATGTAATTCTGAATGTACAGATCCCATCACAAGTTATGAGCGCTGGCTTTAAATGCGCAGTATTCATTGTATGAATCTGTCACCATAATTGCCGAACACTCATAAACTTTTGACGGCAATCGAAAATGGACATGATTAATTCAGTTTAAGTGCTGGTAAGGCACTTATGAACGTCGAAGAACTGACCACCGGTTCGGAAACTAGTCTTCTGAGAAGAACCGGTGAGAAATTAGGCATCATGTACATTTCATTACTTCAAGCATATGATTTTATTAGGAATCTATGCTTTCAATTCTTGGATTATCTGTGAAGCTCCACAACTAGCTAAGTCCTTGCAGTGTTGTTCTGCGGTAAAGGAACAAAAGCTAAGGGAAGTGTCATGTGACAGTGTCTATAGAGATATTGTATACCTTACGTCCAATGGACTCCCCTTCATGACGTTTCTGGACATTAGTAATCGCCAAAGCTTTTCGTATCAAGGGATAGACTGTGTTTCCACACAATAAATAAGAAATGTCAAAAGAACTTTACAATTGTCTATTGACCACTATTTCTTCTCAATAGGTCAGCTTAAATACGGGGAAGGATAAATATATCATTGAATGAACGAGTTCTCGGCAAACGCGTAGGTAAATAACATCTAGACTTTTACGGATCATTGACCTCTCTCTAGGTGTCATAGAGCAATGAATTAAGATAATTAATTAAATGTCTTTTTCTCTCTGTCTGTGGAAAATCGATAGTTGATTGAGGGTGTTTGTAAGGGGTGCGTTGGCGGGGGCTGCAGCGCGCAGGCGCGCGGCGGCGGGGCGCGGCGGTCCGCTCGGAGCACCACACGCTACCCAACGCCCGGAGACCGCGCGCGTCCACCATATTGTCCTGTCACAGCAGTACTTCTTCGTTACTGCTGCGTCTGGACAAGCTGGCGGGCGCGCGCTCAATCACCATGGTTCCAACGCTACGACTTTAAAAAAAAAACTGTGTTTGTTTGCTCTTTGTCTATGTATTGTGTTCGCAGGTCCGGATCCGGAAGAACGTGGCATGACTACGTGACATCAAGTTGGCAACTTTTTAAAGTGTCCAGTGCTAGTCTTAATACTATTTAGTGTTTGTGACAGTGTTTCATAATTCCAAATTGTTTTTTTGCAGGTTATTTAAGTAATATTAGATTTGTAGTTTGAATAGTGGTTGTAATAATGATGCCAGCGCGGGTGCATGTATCGAGCGGCGCAACACGCATGCGCGCGCCATCTTTGGTTGCATCCGTCTCGCCCATTTTCTCGACCATTTAGTTTTATTCCCGTTCTAAGTTTGTAATAACGCTTCTCTTCTCTTTCAGCAATGTTTATTAATTTTAAAAAGAGTTAAGATTTTAATTTAGGTTACTTTAGTTTTCATTGTAGTGATTTGGGGTTGAGTAATTAGTAAGTATTTATAAAATTTCCTTGCCGTCGTTAAAAACTAGTTATAGACTGGACTTTTACTTATTAATCGGTATTTAAACTTCTGATGAAATATCTAGGATTGCGATTAAAATTTACCTATGAATGAAATAAGACCATAGACAACATTTTATTTAAAAAAAAAATTTTTTTTCAAGTAGTTAGGTATAGACAATTTGGCTGAAGGCAAGTTAATACTCTAAAAACAACGAGAGTATATTTTCGTCATCAAATAAACTAAGATGTAACAATTTAGATATTAAAATAGTTAGCATTAATAGATTAACCAATAAACACTTCTTAGTTAAATTAAAAAGTAATATGGGCGCGTCCATATTACACTGCCTCGGCTGAGTGGTGGGCGAGGCGAAGGAGTGGCACATCCGCACATTTTGGCCAAATGTGTCATTGCTCCAGAAGTTCAGACAGGATCAATATTTAGTGCTGATTAGAGCCTATTTCGCAATCTACATTAATATAAAGAGGAAAGATTTGATTGTTTGTTTGCATTGAATAGGCTCCGTAACTATTTGACCGATTTGAAAACTCTACAATACATAGGCTATATTTTATCCCCGTACTACATCGGGAACGGGAACTACGCGGGTGAAACTGCGTGTCGTCCGCTAGTAGGATATAACCTAGTTGATAGTTATATTGACTGTCTCCTTGGTCTAGTATTCGCAAACGCTACGACAGAACACAAACTCTTGAGTCGTCGTCATCTCAAGCTACACATTTAGATATAAGTAGAACTACTAGACTTTTGTGCATTATACATGCTACCGCCAGGTTCGGAAGGTTGCTTTTACTGAGACCAACCTGGCAAGAAACTCAGTAATTACTCTTTTCAAAAATATTATACAATTTTAAAAATACAAAACAAATCATATAAGAAATGTAAACCTATGGACACAGTTCCAATGCACAAAAGTCGTAAAAAAAGTATAATTGCGTAGCTTGAGATGAGCAGCCCCCACAAGCTTGTTCACAAGTATGACGAGAATGCCAGCCATTTTTAGAACGAATAAGAATCGTAATAGGAACTTTGCGAATTTTAGGCCGAAGCTTAGGTTTTCGGAAAAAGCGAGAAGTTCCCCAGGGTTCAATTCCCGAGCTGGGTAAATGTTATAAGGTTTACCATCCTTAATTCCCCAGTATCAGCGGAGTCTGGATTAGTGGCCGGTTAATGGCAATAGGCTCGCCCTCTATTACATGGGACTTAAACATAACTCCTTCAGGACTTCGGAGAGTACAGATTTGAGCTGGTATATGTAATTAATAGTTTGTTTTGTGAAATGTTTGACAATGAAAAATCTTGTGTTAACTTTTAATTCTTTACTTTATGTTGCAATAACAACACACACTTTTCACACAAGATGATTAAGTGCCAACGTGACAGATGGTGAGTCCATCGCCGTCTCAGCTACTATACATACGTGTTTGAATTAATTCTCAGACATATGCAGGTTTCCTCACGATGTTTTCCTTCACCGTAAAGCACGTGGTGTGAAATCACTGCACATAAGTTTTTAGAAAAACTCATTGGTACAGGCCCCGCTGGGATTCGAACTTGCGCCACTTGCGTAGCAAGCGACTGCTCAAAGCCCACGACCACCACGGCTCCACGAATAAAAGAACTCTAAATAAAATTAATTTGCATTGCGTAATATCTTGCTAGCTTTCTAAATACATAAAAAAAATTAAAACGATTCACTTTTCTATTACAGATCTAATTATTTTAATAAAGGCCACATCCATGCACCAATTCCTTTTTGAAAAAGGCCTTATATTGATCTCTTTTAAGAAAACCATGCTTTATTCATTGCCATCCACATCTCTACAGATACATTAGATTGAAGTTTCTGTTTGTTACTCCAAATTCAGCACTCAATAGCTTTTAATTAAATAAATATGAAACGGAACTTAAAAAACAACCCGGAGTCTGGATTAGTGCCCAGTTAACATAACTGGCGAAATTTGGGTGTACTATAAGTACATCTCTGCCTACAACCGCCTACCGGCGCGGTAGCATGTATATAGTCCCTACTACTATTATAAATGCGAAAGTAACTCTGTCTGTCTGTTACGCTTTCCCGCTTAAACGTCTCAACCGATTTTGATGAAATTTGGCACAGACAATCTTTAGACCCTGAGAAAGGACATAGGCTACCTTTTTTTTATTGAAAATATAAGCTTTCCACGACCATAAGGATGAAACTAAATCTACGCGGGTGAAACCGCGGAGCACAGCATCTATAATCGTGTCGTTGTGACGATATGAAAGTACTGCTAAAATTTTCTGGCCGTCAAACTCGGCGTCTAAAAAATCTTAAGACGTAGTTAATGACATAAGGATTTGACATAAACTATCCTGTCATGACGAGACAGTAATCTATGCTCTGCCAAAAACATCTTTCTTTTCACGAGAATAAACATCAAAATCGTTTAAAAGACAAAAACAAGATGGACGAACTTCATTTTCTCAAATATGTCACCTAAACGTCATTCATTGTAAAAAAGTACCCGCCCTGTGATTGTTCACGTAACCACCCTATTTTTTGGTGAAAGTAATTTTGTGCTTACTTCATTATAGGATGGTATGTTTCGGTTCTAAATGTACTTCCAAACAATTTTTTTTAACAAAACTTTTAAATAAAAAATAAAATTGAAGTGTCTATTTGTAATTCCAAAATAACAGCTTTTCACTAAATGCATATGAAAGTGTACACGCTACTGACACTAAAAACCAAGTTATAATTTTTTTCTCTGTCTTTCTGTCTGTCTGTCTGTTTGTTCCATGTAATCTCTGAAACGGCTGGACCGATTTTAACGGGACTTTCTCTAGCGGGTAGCTGATGTTTCAATTTTATTTTAAAAATATTAGGATGAAACTAAATCTACGCGGGTGAAACCGCGGAGCACAGCTAGTTTCAAATATTAATGTGGAAACTGATAACATGTCGGAAAACTTTTACTAGCTAAATCTAGCTTAGCGACAAAAGTCATTTAGTTAGTCTTTAAGAAGAACTTAAAGCGTAAAATATTAAAACTAGAAAGTCAAAAAAACCTTTAAAACATTTGATGTGTCCTTTTTGCTTCAAGCAGAGGTTTTACAACACATTTCACCGAACATTATTAAGTGCCAACGTGACAGATGGTGAGTCCATCGCCGTCTCAGCCACTATACATACGTGTTTGAATTACTTCTCAGACATATGCAGGTTTCCTCAAGATGTTTTCCTTCAACGTAAAGCTTGCGGTGTGACATAGCCTTACGCTTATATAAAATAAACTACTCAAAACACACGGCTCCATTCATTCAACAACAAATAAAAAAAATTGGCTGTCATCGCAATCTCGCAAATATTAAAAAAGTCTGGATTTTTTTAATTTTCTGGCGGAATGAGTTTTACTGGACAAGTTCAATTGCAACTGTGTTGCGACCTAGAAAGCGCTTATTACAAGGAGTTTGGGTCGATAATCGAGCTTGAACTGTGTTGCTACGCAATAAATATTGTAAATGGTTTACAAAATGACAATTCACTTCGGGTGACGTAAGCAATCTCTCTATATTTTTTTCTTTTGCAATGATGGCGGTGGTTGCGGCCGGAAAATGAAATTATCTGCCGATTCAAATTGATTGGCGCGACCATCGACGATTTCTATTGAGAATTGATATTACGAAATGCAAAATTTAAAATGATTAAAATCTGACGTTTGGAGCTTCAGATTTATTTTTAAAATACTTAATATTATTTACGTATTTTTTACATTACTTTGAAATCACACCATTGAAAAGAAATAAAAAAACTTTGATAGTTTATGGTGAAGTTTCGATCATAGATAAGGAAAAAATGTCATTCTTTATCTTTTGGTTTCGATACACCTACGAACACGCACTGATTTCAACGTATATATAGCCACATTCCTTAAGTATATTATGGCGGTAAAGATAATGTGAGTCTGACGAATTAATTACACGATTTTATTACAATAACGTCTAAATACAGTGGGTGTGACCATAATAATAGTCGTTAGAACCACACCTACGATAGGTTATTCGCGCCATTTTTACCATAAACACCCCTCTATGATCTGCGTTTTATAGCGGAAAGGTCGGCTCACAATGTCATGTCGTAATTAAAAGTTTTCCTTTACGATTTCATTAAATATAATGAGCGGAGGAAAATACCGCTAATCGCCGCTGATTTCTACAGAGATAAATCTGAAAGATAATTATGAGTTTTCTTGTGAAACTTAATTGTTCCCAATGATATGTTATTGCGATGAACCCAAATTAAAAAAGTACATAGTTACTTACTGCTTGTAACATTAGCTATCTGCCAGTGAAAGTCCCGTCAAAATCGGTGCATTCGTTTCGGAGATTATCCAAAACAAACAGAAAAACTGTTTTTTTTTTATTTGTTTTTTTTTTATTTAAGTGAACAGACTTTTTTTTACAAGTACCGCAATGAAAAGCTGTTATTTTGGAATTACAAACAGACACTTTAATTTCATTCATCATACATTTATGCTAGGATTTCAACGGCTGAACTCGCGTTATGTAAGTCAAATTGCCCGTAACTAGGTTATCAGTTCATTTGCGGTCCTACCATACTATCTCAATACAATGGGTTACGTAAGTGAATTGGAGAATGAAAGTCAATTATGAGTCTATGATAGTGAAATGCCATGCCTCTGTAAAGAGTGTGCTTAGATTGAGATGTTTTTTTGAATATTGTTAGCTGCTCAAATGTGTGCTATTATTATATTCTTCTTAATAAACGAACTGTTTAAATCCTGGCGGATGTGTTCAGTGGTCATTTTATAGGAATATTAGAAATATTATTTATTCACACAAAAAATAAGTCTTTTTATGTCTCAAGAATCACACATTACACCTAATTTTAGGGCATGTAAATATTAACTTAGTTACCGAAGTACTTAGATACGGCAGTTCGTTTTAACCACTTATTACTCTATACAGATAATCTTTACAAATAAGTTCTATTTTTACTGTGGCTTTTCTATTTTAACAATATGGTTTCATGCGACCCTCTTAGGCCCACTAACTCTTCAGGCGGCAAATTAAATCCCTTGAATCGGCGAAAATCTCGGTGATCCTACAAAGTCTGGAATCTAGTACCCACTCATGTCATTGTATAGGGTTTTTGCCACTCGAATGGCGGGATATTTCACTCCCCCGACCCTTGGTCTGCGTTTGATATCTATTTAATGGCGCGGAAGTGGGGACGTTTGCACAACGGATTATTACTCATTGTCATTCACAGGCATAATGGCGGCAGGTTGGCAATGTATTGTCTGTGGTCTTTTGAGCGGGAAAATTTATGACATTGCATTTTTTTTATTTTTTTACTTAGTAAGGAAGGGTTTTGAGTTTTCTTGAAGAGGTTTAAATCAATTAATCCATTATATTCATTCAATATTATGAACGACTTTATCTTCTAAAAAGTTAGTTAACTTATATTATTTTTAGGGGAAATCAAACAATAATACTTTAAAGTTATTTTTTAATTTTAATAAACTTTTTAATATTTATTTCAAATAAGAAGGTGAAAAAATGTTGAAAATGTAATCAAATTAAGGGGACACCAATAAAATAAGCATGTATCCATAAAATCAATCATTCGAATCATCAAAGAAACATCAAAATCACATTAAAATATTAACGATTGCCATAATGCATAACGATTGGGAAAATCCTTAAAAAAATTGCAGATGTGTTTGTAAACAAAATGGCGTCTCTTCGCAAACTCGCGACATAATATTTATGTTATTCCTCTCGTGTTATTTACGACACAGTTAATGGCTGCCAGAGAAACGAGCCTGCTCCAGTAATAAAGAAAGATTTAATATGCCACAGTTTATTAAATTATAATGCTTTACGTGCTTCCAATATTACTTAATGAAACGTTGTGAAACTTCTGAATCTTAGTACAAACAAGACTGGTCTTTTGAGTTTTTTTTATTAGTTAAAGTTAGGTTATGTTTAGAGGTCATAGATGTAGAAAAAAATTGCTTTTTATCTTTGGTTAGAGGTGTTGATAACTCGTAATTATTTTTTCAAGTACTCCGATAATGTTATAATGTATGGATCTATAACAAAATAAAATGAGTACCCAATTATTAAATATTAAGTGATTTGTTTAAGCGAGTGTTTTTTGCCGTCTCTTTTGTGTTTAGAGGTTAGGTCATCTATGGTTATTTGTCTGTGGTTAAGGAGCTGTCAATGATTTTTCTTCTACATAATTTCTTTCATAACCTTACTTGCCTGACTGCCTTTTTTCATTGTGTCCTGAAGCCTACCTTACAACCAAACAAACTGCATTTAAAATGTATGTAAGTACCTGAAACAAGAAAAAAATAATGATTAGTATCTAAAATAAACCACAATTTTTTTTTCATTTAAAACACCTTTTAATAAAGCGCCATCTATCGCCAGCCGCACCTAAACAAACATGGTCAACAACCACGCACTAATGATATTAGTACAAGCTCCACCCGTAAGATGGCGCCGCGAACAAGCCACGCATGTTCTAACATAGTTTTATTGATTAAACCGGAGGGAGGGGGTGGGAATTCTTGAAAAGACTAATATAAAGGGCTGTCTGTGTATTTACTGCACGTTGAATTATGTGAAATGATTCACGGTACTGGGATGTTTGATTTATGAACTAGATTTGAGTTTGAGCATAGCGAATTACTGATAGGAGGTTATTTTATTGTGTGTCCTGAAAATGAAAATATTAATACAGCTTAGGCCCTGGTAAGGCACTTATGAATGTCGAGGAATTGACCACCGGTTCGGAAACTATCCTTCTGAGAAGAAGTTTCATTTATTTTATTTAGGTATTTAAATTTCACAAGCTGTTATTATTACTACACAGACCTATGGTCTATTCAGACCTTCGTATAATATAGATTTATGAATAACAAAATATCATAACCATATCTCGATTCAATTAATTTCTTTTTTTATGCTTAAAAAAGAGTTAATTACATGCTCACGCCTGTATCCCCCTCGGGTGTAGGCAGAGGTGTTGTAATAACAACACACACTTCACACAACGTGACAGATGGTGAGTCCATCGCCGTCTCAGCCACTATACATACGTGTTTGAACTACTTCTCAGACATATGCAGGTTTCCTCACGATGTTTTCCTTCACCGTAAAGCACGTGGTGTGACATCACTGCACATAACTTTTATAGAAAAACTCATTGGTACAGGCCGCTGGGATTGGAGCTTGCGTCGCTAGCGTAGCAGGCGGCCACGGCACGAAGAGTGAATTGGGACAATATATGTAATATTGATGTTTTCATTCGGTCAAGCCTTACCATGAGCTCTTATTGCCATGATAGTTTCACTCATTTATGAGACAGATGTATGTGACGTGCATACATCTGTCACTGTCGCACAACTGAATTATCATTGCAATAAGAGCTCATGGTTGGGCCCCAGATAACAAGAGAAACTTATAAAAGCTGATTACAACATACATTAACAGCGTCCAGCTTATCTCTGTATAAAACGTTCAGAACCCTTATAAAACACCGGAAGGGTGCATTTTTGAATGACAGGAAGGGTTGGGTTTCATGCATTTTACATATCTATACTTAATAATTATAAAGAGGAAAGGTTTGTATGTATGTTTGTTACGAATTGGCTCAAAAAGTACTAGACCGATTTAAAAATTCTTTCACCATTAGAATGCTACATTATCACTGATTAATATAGGCTATATTTTATCCCCGTACTCCCACGGGAACGGGAACTACGCGGGTGAAACTGCGTGGCGTCCGCTAGTTTAATAAATCTACATTATGTACATGTGTCAAACCTCAGCGGTCTGTAACAATGAGTTTTACGAAAAATATAACAGTACAGTGATTTCACACCACGTGCTTTACGGTGAAGGAAAACATCGTGAGGAAACCTGCATATGTCTGAGAAGTAATTCAAACACGTATGTATAGTGGCTGAGACGGCGATGGACTCACCATCTGTCACGTGGGTACTACTGGGTTTCTTAACTTCGCTGATCGTATGATAAATTTCAAAATATTTGATTACAAAGTACTTTCAAATCGTCAGAAGGACACAAAAATACATTATACAGGATTATAAATGTTACCACCGGGTTCGGAAGGTTGCTTTTGTTGACAAGAACTCGGCGAGATACTCTTATGTGCAATAGCAACTGCTCCTCAATTTACCAGGTAACTTTAAACGATTTTTTCGTTAAATCTATCTATCCATCCATGAACTAAACTAGGGGGAAGCGCCGATCGGTGCGAAGTCACGTCGGGTCGTAAACATAGATATTAGATAGCCCTAATGCGAGTGTTTATGAACATTACATACTGACGTACTAGTGTACTGTGTACGTTTGTTTTTGTCTGACATAATGCAGTGCATATAGAGATCAAATCAAAACAGATAATTAGAATTGTAGTGTCTGTTTGTAATTACAAATAAACAGCTTTTCACTGAAATGAAAGAGTATACGGTACGCACATAAAAAAAGCAATTTGAAAATGTATTCTCTGTCTGTTTGTTTGTTTGTTCCGGGTAATCTCTGAAACGGCTGGACCGATTTTAACGGGACTTTCACTGACAGGTAGGAGAAAACAGACAGACAGACGGACAGACAGACGGACAGACAGACAGACAGAGAAAAATTTTAAATCTTGGTTTTTTAGTGTCATGAGCGTGTATACTTTCATATGCATTTAGTGAAAACCAGTTATTTTGAAATTACAAACAGACACTTCAATTTTATTTATCTGTATAGATGTATAGATAATTTTTTGCACTTCCACCTGTATGTCACAGGCTCCTGGATACTATGTAAGATACCATTTCATATGTATTTATAAAATTGTATAATATTTTTGTAAAGAGTAATGACTGAGTTCCTTGCCAGGTTGTTCTCAGTAAAAGCAACCTTCCGAACCTGGCGGTAGCATGTATAATACTGTGTAATTGTGTCATTCTGTCGACTTGAAAGTACTTTGTTAACAGTCTAATAGAATAAAGATATTTTGGATTTGAGTTGGGGTCCGCTGATTTAATGTAAACCCCACAGTAGCGTTCAATCAAGCCGAAAAAAGGTTAACGACTAGGTTAAGCCACCTATACGGAGCCATGTTCTCGACCGAAGCCCACAGTACATAACAGTATTCAGTACGTTATCTTAAAGATACTCGTTAAAGCTGCGTTGACAGATCACTTAAAAATCTTATACCTTTAATAGAGAAATTCTTGTATATATTTATATAGAATCTGGATCTCGGGAACGGCTGCAACGATTTTCATGAAATTTTGTATGTAGGGGGTTTCGGGGGCAAAAAATAGATCTAGCTAGGTTTCACTTTCAGAAAACATCGTTTTGACCATGTTTTCATGCACTGAAAAACTCATAAAATATCAATACAATACGACAGTAAATTTGGCCGACAACTGTCAAGTTATGATAGCTCAGAGGTGAGGCTGACTTCCAATATACTGCAATGCGCTTGAAAACTCTTATGGCACGATTTAGGTTCTCGTGTATTTGTACTCAAACTTCGCATTTGTTAGCGAGTAGCGCCATCTATGAGCGAGTGGAGAAACGCTGCTGCTTCATGCCCTTGTAAACCTAAATACGTAAAGCTTAAGTACTGCTCACGATTGTTTATTATGTCAGCGTGACCTGTCATTGCCCACACATGCCGTCTTTACGATCAAAATATTCTAATTCAATCGGCGATCGGCGATACATTAATCTTGTCGCAGATTGGGTCACCGTCGCTAATTTTTAACATCTGTCGTTTGGTGCAACCCTTCAAAGCTAAAAACAGAAGGTTCGTTATATACTACACCCCGCGGTTTCACCCGCGTAGATTTAGTTTCATGCGTCATGTCTCGGAACCATAATATTTTTAATAAATAAAAGTTACTCCTTGAAACATCAGCTACCTGCCAGTGAAAGTCCCGTTAAAATCGGTCCAGCCGTTTCAGAGATTACCCGGAACAAACAGACAGACAGACAGTCAGAGAAAAATTTTAAAACTTGTTTTTTTTGTGTCAGTAGCGTGTATACTTTCATATGCATTTAGTGAAAAGCTGTTATTTTGATATTACAAACAGACACTTAAATTTTATTTATCTGTATATATTTTTAATAAATAAAAGTAGCCTAAGTTGGTCAAAGTCAAAGTCAAAAATATCTTAATTCGATTAGACTTTTACAAAGTGCTGTCAAATGTCTAAAAATATGAAGCAAGAAACTAAATCTACGCGGGTGAAACCGCGGCACAGCTAGTTCTTTCATATACATTTACTCAAAAGCTGTAATTTTGGAATCACAAACAGACACTTCAGTAAAGTTATCTGTATGTATAGACGTATAGATTTAGCGGCAAACACACTAACTGATGGTAAATGGTCACCTCAGCCTATAGTCACTTGCAATTCCAAAAATATCTCTTCAAACCTGGTATTGATAATAGTTCCATGTTTTCCCGCGATCTATTTTCCCGGGTAACCCGGAGATGGCCATTTCCCGGCGCCCTGGTGTCTCAAGCTATCGATTGTGGGGATAAACTAAATATTACGTAGTTAGAGATCCCTCGGGCGCTGAAGGACTTGTATAATTTTACAACAAAACATACTTACATACAAATCTTTCCTCTTTATAATCTATATATCTATACAGATAAATAAAATTGAAGTGTCTGTTTGTAATTCCAAAATAACAGCTTTTCACTAAATGCATATGAAAGTATACACGCTACTGACACTAAAAAACCAAGATTTAAAAATGTTCTCTGTCTGTCTGTCTGTTTGTTCCGGGTAATCTCTGAAATGGCTGGACAAATTTTAACGGGACTTTCACTGGCTGATGTTTCAACTTAACATAATAAGTAACTTAGGCTACTTTTATTTATTAAAAATATTAGGGTTCCGCGACAATAAGGATGAAACTAAATCTACGCGGGTGAAACCGCGGGGCACAGCTAGTATATACTAATATTATAAAGAGAAAATATTTGATTGTGTTTTTGTTTGTTTGTTTGTTTGCATTGAATAAGCTCCAAAACTACTTGACCGATCTTGAAAATTATTTTAGCAATGGATAGCTACATCATCAACGAGTAACATAGGCTATATTTTATCCGCCCACGGGAACGGGTACTACGCGGGTGAAACCACGTGGCGTCCGCTAGTAATCTATACTGATAAATAAAATTGAAGTTTCTGTTTGTAATTCCACAAAAACGTGGTGTATGTGACCAATTATACTCCTCCGAAACGTTTATATACAGAATCTTTAGTTTGTAAGTCGACGACGCGCGCCTATTTTCATATTATTGGTGTTATTTCCCTCGCCTACGACGGTATAGGAAAATGGTAATACGACAGACAGTAAGACGCCAATACCGCGACGATACTTTGTTGAATAACGTGATTTTATAGATATATATATATGCTCACGCCATCCTAGAAGGGTCTCCGAAGGGGTAGGCAGAAGTGTTGTAACAACAACACACACTTTTCACACAAGATTAAGTGCCAACGTGACAGATGGGGAGTCCATCGCCGTCTCAGCCACTATACAAAAGTGTTTGAATTACTTCTCAGACATATGCAGGTTTCCTCACGATGTTTTCCTTCACCGTAAAGCACGTGGTGTGACATCACTGCACATAAGTTTTAAGATAAACTCATTGGTGCAACTGCGACGTTCGCAACCCCTGTTACGACGACCTGTGATTTGGGTTAAACCAGTTGTCAGACTCTCTCAGGCCTCTGACTGACCTGTAACGATTGCCAAAGATGTTAAATAGTCAACCGGGACCGACGGCTTAACGTGCTCTCCGAGGCACGGAGGGAACTCCCGCGGTCACCCATACAACTACTGGCTAGGCGTATGGTTGTTTAACTTCGCTGATCGAATGATATACGCAATAGCAACTGTATCACGAGCTCTTCTGTCACATCTAAAACAAAACGCATCCAATGGATACGATAAACAGTACTAAATATCAAAGGGGATGTTGACCATAAATTACAGTTATCTACAATATCGGGTTGCATTTCAACCTAATACTGTGATGATACATTTTGCAATGACCAGGAGGAGCCGTGGTGGCCTTGGTGTTTGAGCAGTCGCCACGCAAGCGACGCAAGTTCGAATCCCAGCGGGGCCTGTACCAATGAGTTTTTCTAAAAAACTTATGTACAGTGATGTCACACCACGTGCTTTACGGTGAAGGAAAACATCGTGAGGAAACCTGCATATGTCTGAGAAGTAATTCAAACACGTATGTATAGTGGCTGAGACGGCGATGGACTCACCATCTGTCACGTTGGCACTTAATCATCTTGTGTGAAAAGTGTGTGTTGTTATTACCACACTTCTGCCTACCCCTTCGGGAAATATCGAGTGTTAAATTATTTTATTTATTTAAATATTCATTCAGTATTTGAATGCTACATTATAACTGATTAATACGAGTATAAGCTATATTTTCGTGGAAATACGCCAAGCTCAGTTTGATTTCCCGCCAAAACCCTTAAAATTACATATCTATGGAGTAAACAAATCAACTTTTTAATCCAATCGTATCAAGCTTTGGAACCAAGCAAATTGAGCATCTGAAAAACACGCGATGTGGCGACATCGCCGCTTATTCGATGGAACGTATTGATTATTTTATTTTTAACGGTTCCCGAGATATCTCTAGCTCGTAGCCAGTACTTATTTACCAACTTGACGTTAACTTGGCATTACATCGAACGAAATTCTCATTAAACTTTACTTTAGAAGTAAGTAGGTGAAACTTTTGCCTGTTTTCCGTCGTGTTCCGTTGAAATGAAATAATAAGATTAAACCCTTTTACATGTAAAATCTCTCTAAGTTATAATTTGAGTTAGATTTTTTCCTTAAGTTGTGTTCAGTTTTGTGAATAATTTTATATGAATTTTATTGTAATTAATTATTATTTACTATGTAATGAAATGTACATGATGCCAGCTGAGTTTCTTGCCGGTTGTTCTCAGAAGGCTAGTTTCCGAACCGGTGGTCAATTCTTCGACATTCATAAGTGCCTTACCAGGGGCTGAACTGAATAAATCATTTTAATATTAGTACAGTTTTGCTATTCGTTTGCAAGGGATGAAATGATTTGTTGAATAAGCAGTTCAAGTAATCACTCAACAATGTTTAAGTGAAACACACCACAACTTTAAATTAACGTAATATTTATATAATCACCACAAAAAGCACTCAAGATGCTCGTCTTGTGCCAAATACATAATTAAGTACAGCGCCATCTGTTGTCTCTGAAGTTTGTTACGTTAATATCTACCAAAGCCGTTTTTGCATAATCTGTGTAAAAAATGTAAAAGGAAATTTTGCTGTGAATCTTTTTCTAACCAAAAGACTTGTTTTCAAGATTTGTGATAATGTTTAAAAAATACTTGATAAATTAACCAAAACTCTTATATTTATCTACTAATCTATGATAAAAAAAAACTTGATCTATAAGAAAAAACTCGTTTTCCCGCCGAACATAACGAAATGTCATCCTCATATTTTTTTTTGTTTTCAATTCCGCACCGCGCGCTAAGGTATCACAGTATACAGCCACAAAATCCTGCTTTATGTTGATAGATCTCGCGATATATGGGGCCCTGGTACTTCGTGAATACCTTAGCTTACATAAAAGTTATTTTGTTTTGTAGGTGTGTATATACAAGACTTTATAACGTAAGCTCACCCTAGCAGGAAGGGTTCTCTAAGGGGTAGGCCAGGGAGGTAGGCATAGGTTTTACAAGACTATTTTACTGAAAATAAGTGCCAACGTGACAGATGGTGAGTCCATCGCCGTCTCAGCCACTATACATACGTGTTTGAATTACTTCTCAGGCGCTCATTGTACGAATTAGGTGACGTAATAGCTCCTCTTGTAGGTAAATAAGCTGTCTGTCTGTAAGCTTACACTACTTAACCAGATATTAACTTAGACCATCATTACGTGATCGAAACTTTCTGGCGTGTAAAGTACTTGTAATAACGAATTTTGATATGCAAATAGAATGTCTGAAGGAAAACATCGTGAGGAAACCTGCATATGTCTGAGAAGTAATTCAAGCACGTATGTATAGTGGCTGAGACGGCGATGGACTCACCATCTGTCACGTTGGCACTTTATCATATTCGGTGAAATGTGGGTATTATTACAATACTTCTGCTCACCTCTTCGGGGACCCTTCTGGGATGCCGTGAGTATATTTATTTTTAAACGAAATGTGAGTGAACGTAAGTATACCTCTACCTGTCTTTTCGGGGAATACAGGTGTATGTTTGTGTGTTAAGCAAATTGATTATATTTTAGATGGGAAGCAAGCTGAATATAGGATGTATAAGAAATTATTAATTTATACGCAAACAGGGCCATTATTAATAATGGCGTTGTACGAAACAGTTGAACGAATTGGGCGCCTGGGAAATGAATATGCGCGGATATTATGCATAATTTTGTACGAGAACCTGCCTTTTTATGTATTTAGGTTAGTGTAACTACAGAGTTTGATAAATAAATACAATTTGCGTAAAAAAATTGAGTTGAAGACGTAAAGATTATGAATTTAGTTACTAGTTGTGCTAAATTAACTTAACGGTTGGCTTAAAAAAAATTTGTTTCTCTTTGTAATATAACCTATCTGCCAGTGAAAGTCCAATTAGACTTGGTGCAGCTCTTTTAGAGATTAGCCGGAACAAACAGACAGGCAGTAAAACAGGGAGAAAAAATAATCGTATTAACTTTCTTAGGCATGTAGTTAAAAGCTATTAATTAAGAATTACTGTCACTAAAGTTTTATTTATCTTTTTATTATACATATATGTATAGATGATTTAATATATATAGATTCGTGTATTGTCTCTGCTAACGAAGTTTTACTTTAATAAGACGAAAAATATACGTACTATATTAACAGACTAGCTAGTGCACGCGGTTTCACCCGCGTAGATTTAGTTTCATCCTTATTGTCACGGAACCCTAATGTTTGTAATAAATAAAACTAGCCTAAGTTACTTCTTGAAATATCAACTACCTGCCAGTGAAAGTCCCGTTAAAATCTGTCCAGCCGTTTCAGAGGTTACCCGGAACAAACAGACAGACAAGGAAAAATTTTAAAACTTGGTTTTTTAGTGTCATTAGCGTGTATACTTTCATATGCATTGAGTGAAAAGCTGTTATTTTGGAATTTCAAACAGACACTTCAATTTTATTTATCTGTATAGATTCAAAGATTTGTTATGAATCCAAACATCCAATTCACTGGATAGTTTTTATACGACAAAGAACATATTAATTTGTCGTTCAAAACCATCAATTTGTCGTCCGTACCTCACATGTCAAATGCAACGATCCGACGGACATTAGGGGTGTGTCCGAAATGCATTAATTTACTGAGTTGGATCATCGAATCACTCACTGACTCCGCCAGATATGAGTCGTTAGTAGCCAAGGATCAAGGCTTGTTAGACAAACTAACATTATCCCCACGCTTCGCTAGTAGAAACGATACAAAATGTACGGGAATGACATGTCACGTCACTGATTATGTCATTTACATACGTTTTGTATCGTTTCGGTTTAAATTCGGTACCTTCAGTGACGTTCAAATCCCAGCGGGGCCTGTACCAATGAGTTTTTATAAAACAAAAGTGCAGTGATTTCACACCACGTGCTTTACGGTGAAGGAAAACATCGTGAGGAAACCTGCATATGTCTGAGAAGTAATTCAAACACGTATGTATAGTGGCTGAGACGACGATGGACTCACCATCTGTCACGTTGGCACTTAATCATCTTGTGTGAAGTGTGTGTTGTTATTACAACTCCTCTGCCTACACCCGAGGGGGATACAGGCGTGACATGTTCAAAATATCTTTATTCGATAAGACTTTTAACAAAGTACTTTCAAATCGTCAGAATGACATAATTATACAGTATTATACATGCTACCGCCAGGTTCGGAAGGTTGCTTTTACTGAGTATTAAGTATTGATTTGTTGCAACCCTCTGTTTATAAGACGAGCGTATATTTAGCTAAAATCGATACAGGATTCCCTGTATTGATTTAACACATTCGAAAACCATGGTAATTTTGTATGGTCGACATGTGGGGAGAGCTCATGATCAGTGTCATCCCCAGCAAAGACAAGATGTTCCATTGAGGCGGGTGTCATGTCTGGGGAACACCGGCTCCAACTGTTCTAGTTGGACACTTGTATATATACTGTGTGGAGAGCTCATGATCAGTGTCATCCCCAGCAAAGACAAGATGTTCCATTGAGGCGGGTGTCATGTCTGGGGAACACCGGCTCCAACTGTTCTAGTTGGACACTTGTATATATACTGTGTGGAGAGCTCATGATCAGTGTCATCCCCAGCAAAGACAAGATGTTCCATTGAGGCGGGTGTCATGTCTGGGGAACACCGGCTCCAACTGCGTATATATACTGCAATGCGCTCCAAAACTCTCATAGCGCGATTTAGGTTCTCGTGTATTTGTACTCAAACTTTGCAATTGTTAGCGAGTAACACCTGTGTAGCGAGTGGAGAAACGCAGGAATACCAAGCAGGGTATTGCGGTCGCAAGAGCTACTGTGAACGACGAGGCCCTGGGTTGGATCCCCGGGTCAGGCAGTGTTATTGTGTAATTCCCATGGATTAGCTTCCATGTAATAGGCTCGCCCTCTATTACAGGTGATTATAAGAAGGTACAACTCTGCCTACCTATTCGTTTTGGGATACAGGCGTGAGCATACGTATAACACTTTATATTTAAAAATAAATATTTAAAAAAAAAAAAAAAAAATTTTATAATATCTCGAAAATGTTAGTAATTTTGCTGAGATCTTTATTTTCCCATCAACCTGTACTTCCTTAAGTTTCTCGTTAGCTAATATGACATCCTTTAGAAACTAGAAACCATAAGAAACTACCATTATCGCAAAGTGCTGTAACAATTTATGTATAGCCGTAGCCATGTACTACGGCGTAGCACGTCGTAGCAAAGCGGCTACGAGCGTGTCTACGCATCTGCCGCACAGACTAGTAACATTAATTTATGTTCGCCTAGTACATTATCGCGGCGGACTAATAGGTTATTGGGAGATCTTGCCCATAAAGTTATACTACTCGTGTGCTGCGGTTTTACTCGAACTTCCTATCTATACAGATAAATAAAATTGAAGTGTCTGTTTGTAATTCCAAAATAACAGCTTTTCACTAAATGCATATGAAAGTATTCACGCTACTGACACTAAAAAAACAAGTTTTAAATTGTTTCGCTGTCTGTCTGTCTGTTTGTTCCGGGTAATCTCTGAAACGGCTGGACGGATTTAAACGGGACTTTCACTGGTAGGTAGCTGATGTTTCAAGGAGTAACGTAGGCTACTTTTATTTATTAAAAATATTGGGGTTCCGCGACAATAAGGATGAAACTAAATCTATGCGGGTGAAACCGTGGGGCACAGCTAGTCTATACTAATATTATAAAGAGAAAAGATTTGTATGTATGTTTGTAACGAATTTTGGGATAATAATAGCACGAGTGTACACTATATGAGTTTTGGTGAAAGAAAAAAAATTAAAAAATGTTTTGTTTCATAACCAGATAGAAAAAGCTCCCGTGACCTCGTACGGGTAATGATTTTTTGCGCTTATTTCAGGAACTACTGGGCCAGTAGACAAAGTAACATTCTCTCGCGTTTGCGCTAATAGAAACGATACAAAATGTATATAAATCAGTCACGTGACATATGTCATTACCGTACATTTTGTATCGTTTCTACTAGCGAAGCGTGAGGATAATGTTACTTTGTCTACAGGGCCATGTTAGAAAGACTAATCACGCTAAGACGCAATCGCGGGCAGAAGCCAGTATATGTACTTCTATAAAGAGGTCATTGTTGCCCACAAATTATAAGCCAAATGTCCTCAAAGCATGTGGGCTTGACTAATCACAGCCGCCATTATTAATTTGTCGTCGCATTCGTCAACACATTGCACTGGCGGGGAGTGATGGCAACACGGGTGGACCAGGGTGACGTGGCTATAGTTTCTAACACATTATGTGACCGGAGGATGGTGTATTTTACATGAAAATAATATGCAAATGCTCACACGTGTATTCCCCTCGGGTGTAGGCAGAGGTGTTGTAATAACAACACACACTTATCACACAAGATGATTAAGTGCCAACGTGACAGATGGTGAGTCCATCGCCGTCTCAGCCACTATACATACGTGTTTGAATTACTTCTCAGACATATGCAGGTTTCCTCACGATGTTTTCCTTCACCGTAAAGCACGTGGTGTGACATCACTGAACACAAGTTTTTAGAAAAAATCATTTGTACTCGTACTCGTGAAGCGCGGAAACTTAATGTACTTTAAAATTTTTTTTTTGTTTTTTCAAAAAAGTAGCTCTTGTTACAGCTTGTAACATTGGCTATCTGCCAGAGAAAGTCCCGTTAAAATTAGACCAGCCGTTTCGGAGATTATAGCGTGAACAAACAGACAGGCAGTTTTTTTTTTAAATTGGTTTTCTATGTCTATACCGTATATACTTTCACATGCATTTAGTGAAAAGCTGTTATTTTGGAATTACAAACAGACACTTCAATTTTATTTAACAGTATAGATAACTAGCGGGCGTCACGTGGCTTCACCCGCGTAGTTCCCGTTCCCGTGGGAGTACGGGGATAAAGCATAGCCTATGTTACTCGCTGATGATGTAGCTATCCATTGCTGAAAGAATTTTAAGATCGGCCAAGTGGTTTCGAAGTCTATTCAATGCAAACAAATAAACAATCAAATCTTTCCTCTTGATAATATTAATATTAGAACACATAGCCAGCAAAATCTTTTTTGAAAAGCCCTTACTAAAGGACTAAAAGTGACAAGTACAGCTGAAAATTTAAAAAATATAAAACCGCGCGTCATCGATATTTCGAGAACCATGGAACCAAGTCCTTTGGGCGGAAGATGACCCTTTAAAATACTTGAGACTGAATATGTATGAGAAATCGTGGCTTATCGCATTTAGAAACAATAGATTATATCTGGGGGATATAAGAGGTGCTTTACGGCCGCGATGGTCGAGTGGTTTTAGTAGTCGTCTGCTTCGCAAGGGACGCAAGTACAAATTCAAATTCAAAAATATTTGTATTTGATTAGACTTTTAACATTTTATTTTCAAATTGTCAGAACGTTTGCGTGTATAATTTAGCATCATCATGTCATTTTGCTACGGCCAGGTTCGGAAGGTTGCTTACAGTATACAGAATTCTAAAAATATTTTTGAAAAGAGTTATTCAGGTTCTTGCCAGGTTGTTCTCAGTAAAAGCAACCTTCCAAACCTGGCGGTAGCATGTACAATCCTGTATAATTATGTCATTCTGACGATTTGAAAGTACTTTGTTAAAGTCTAGTCGAATAAAGATATATTTGAGTGTATTCTAATAATCCCCATTGCGACTGAAAGCAGCTCTGAATTAAGATTTGTACTTGTCAAAGTCAAAGTCAAAGTAATAAATCTTTTCAAAAATATTATACAATTAAAAAAAAACAAAATAAATCCCTTGAGCAATGTAAGCCCATGGACACAGTTGCAATGCACAAATGTCGATAAAAATTAACATAAAGAAAAGTCTAGTAGTTGTACTTATATCTAAATGCGTAGCTTGAGATGACCAGCCCCCACAAGCAGCACCTGTTCACAAGTATGACGAGAATGCCAGCCATCGCCCTCCTCAACCATTATAGAGGGAAGTGAGAGTATTTAAAACCAGTCGTCGTAAACCATGTTTTGTAAGTGGTTTGATTGTAACAGGAGATAGTAACCGCATGACCTAATATGTTATATTGTTCCTGTAACAACTCCATTATACGGTGAAGCCATACGAACGGTAATCCAAAGAAGCCTTAGGTTCACAATATCGAATTAACATCGCAGCTGCGTCGGTCGATATCATGAAATAATGGATTCTATAAGTGCATAAGTACCAAGTGCCCGTCGCGAGTTATAAGCGCTGACTTTGAAGTCAAAGTCAAAGTCAAAAATATCTTTATTCCATTAGACTATACAAATCTTTCAAATAGTCAGAATGACATAATTATACATGCTACTGCCAGGTTCGGAAGGTTGCTTTTACTGAGAAGAAACTCGGTAATTACTCTTTTCAAAAATATTGTACAATTCAAAAATCTATACAGATAAATAAAATAGAAGTGTCTGTTTGTAATTCCAAAATTCTTCTATTGATTAAATGCTTAATTATGAACGTATACATGGTACTGATACAGAAAAATCATTTATTTGAATTTTTCTCTGTCTGTCTGTTTATTCCGGGTAATCTCCGAAACGGCTGGACGGATTTTAACGGGATTTTACTGACGGATAGTTAATGTTACAAGAAGTAGGAAACTAGCTAACAAGATTTAAAAAAAATATTAGTGATCTACGCAGGTGAAACCGCGGGGCACAGCTAGTCATACATAGATAATTCAAACTTAAATTCATACACAAACATACAATACAACACAATTGAACGCACGGAGTAAGTACTAGGCGCGCAGACCTTGTAAGAAGTATCCAGTTACCCATTGTGAGGCGGTCGGTGTCCAGTGACGTCGTGTTATGTTAGCCTAGTACTTCGAGCCAATACTAATGTTTGCGTAAAGATAAAATTACGCTTGCCCTTGTAAAAAAATGGTTTGAGGTTAGGGCCCGCTGTGAAGAGAGTTTTCAATGCGAAGGGTGATGTTGAAAAATATTTATTTCATGTGACAATATGTATTTTATTTTCCTATTGCAAGCTTTGCATAGATTGTAGGTACCTCACAATATTATTTTCTTTTTATTTTTAATTTAACTGACGTATGGTTCTAAACTCCCATTTCGACTATGGATTTTATAAAAAAAAACATAGGTCGAGAAAATTAATAAGTCATTGGCTCTGAAACAGAAAATAAACCACAAAAAAAAACACAAAAAATTTTTTTAGCGTGTTATCAAGTCTTTTGGTGAACTAAGAACTTTTTTTTTATTTGGAAACCAGGTCTTTTGGTGAATCAAATTTTTTCTTCACTTAATTATTTTTCATGAGACCTACGAATTCATATGATATACATAGAAGCGTAGGTTTGTAAGTCTGTATCACGACTGATGAGATCAAATAAGTGTGTTCATTACACGAGGGAACGCGATAAAGTCACATTAACGACAAATACGAGAGTTTAAAGTTTTAATTAATTTGAATTCAGTCTAAGAGAAAGGAATTTTTGATATGTCAAGAGAAACAATTACTTTAAAAATTCTTACAGGGTAGGCAGAGAATGAATGTCATTCCAAGCTAACGTGACAAATTTATCTTTGTTAAATTCTTCCATTTCCATACAATATTATTTTGTCTAAGTATTTGAACGTGTCGTTCTTCTAAACTACGAAACGGATTTCATCTATGCATCTATATTTATATTTATATTATACAGATAAATAAAATTGAAGTGTCTGTTTGTAATTCCAAAAAACAGCTTTTCACTAAATGCATATGAAAATATACACGCTCATCTCCCTGGCCTTATCCCATACATTGTTGGGGTCGGCACTTGATTCAACCCGATGTGGCTGATCACCTGATTTTTATACGAAGCGACTGCCATCTGACCTTCGCAACCCCGTTTAGAAGGAAAATCTGTGATTTGGGTTAAACCAGTTGTCAGATTATTTTTAGGCCTCTGACTGACCTGTAACGATTGCCAAAGATGTTAAATTGTCAACCGGGACCGACGGCTTAACGTGCTCTCCGAGGCACGGAGGGAACTCGGGCGGTCACCCATCCAACTACTGGCTAGGCGTATGGTTGCTTAACTTCGCTGATCGAATGATATGCGCAATAGCAACTGTGCCACGAGCTCCACGCTACTGACACAAAAAAACCAAGTTTTAATTTTTTTCTCTGTCTGTCTGTCTGTTTGTTCCGGGTAATCTCCGAAATAGCTCGACTGATATTAACGGGACTTTCACTGGCAGGTAGGTGATGTTTCATGGAGTAACTTAGGCTACTTTTGTTTATTAAAAATATTAGGGTTCCGCGACAATAGGGAAGAAACTAAAACCGCGGGGCACAGCTAGTTATGAAAAATAATACGGTGTCACATAAAAAAAATCAATAATTTTTTGTTCCGTTTGTTCCGGCTAATCTCCAAAACGTCAGTGCCGATTTCAACGCGACTTTCACTGATGGGTAGCTAATAACAAGGAGTAAATTAGGCTACTTTTAATTAAAAAAAAAGCACAAGGATTCCGTGGGACACCCATGAAATTTGCTCTACGAAGAATTTGAATTCGTATGTGCCGCCAGCCGATACTCTGTGACAAATATGTGGTCCTAAAAAGTCTTGTCACGCGGTTTCACCCGCGTAGTTCCCGTTCCCGTGGGAGTACGGGTATAAAATATAGCCTATGTTACTCGCTGATGATGTAGCTATCCATTGCTGAAAGAATTTTCAAGTTCGGTCAAGTAGTTTCGGAGCCTATTCAATATAAACAAAGAAACAAAAAAACAATCAAATCTTTCCTCTTAGTAATACTAGTGTAGATGTAATGTATGTGTGTCTGTATATGCGCAGGAGCAAGTGTGCCACTCCTAAATGTACGTCAATCATGAAGATAGCTAATAAGTAATGACCGCGCGGTACATTAGTGTGTATTAATAGAACAGACGCGGTTCGATGATTACAGTGTGCGTAATTCATTCTAGTGATGCTACCGTGTCGATACATTTTTGTAAATTATATCGATTATAGATAACCCGGTGAACTTCGTGTCACCTGTTCCTTTACATATTATTAATGTTTTCACCCTTCAAACCTTCGCTGCACTTTCATAAATATAATATTATTATCGAGGTAAAAATTACCCTAATCGGTCCAGGCAGTCTCAAGTTTTAGCGAGAATAACGAACAGCGATTCGTTTTATATATATAGATTTTACGATTTCAACAAATTAATATAAATCCATTAATATAATATAATATTCATATTCCAGTTAAAATCGGAGGACTCATAGCCGAAGAAAGTCTATGAAGAGATGCATGAAGCGAAAGAATTATTAAAGATCGTAGCATGTGGCAATTAGAAGTCTCTGCCGACCCCCATGGGATATTTATAATCCTCCACTTGTACAATTAACAAAGTACTCTTTGAAAGAGTATTTTTAATCTTCAATATCTACATCTGTAGCAGCGTTTCTCCACTCGCTCATAGATGGCGCTACTCGCTAACAAATGCGAAGTTTGAGTACAAATACACGAGAACCTAAATCGCGCCAGAAGAGTTTTCAAGCGCATTGCAGTATATATACAAGTTTCCAACTAGAACAGTTGGAGCCGGTGTTCCCCAGGCAAGACACCCGCCTCAATGGAAGATCTTCCCTTTGCTGGAGATCCCCACACATCTGTCACTGTCGCACAACTGAATTATCATTGCAATAAGAAGCTCATGGTTGGGCCCCAGACTGCTAATAGGAAATTCATTACAGATGGAATAACCAATTACACTTTGCCCAACCCGGGAATTGAGCCTTGGACCTCGTGTTCTACGGTAGCGTTTTCGGCCAAAAACGAGGCAGAAATGATTATAATTATTTCAATATAGCTTGTTATCGTGTTTATCGATAACGTCACAGGCACAGCACTAGTGTAAGCGTCACTATTTATACGATTGAGTTAAATTATTTTTAAGTCTCTGTGCACCATGATGGTTCCGGTAGTCAAGGTTGCAGCACTAGGATTTAAATTTAAAAACAAAATATTTTTAATAGGTTTTAAAAAGAGATCTGTCACACAAAAAAAATATTTTTTATTAAATTTAAAAAAAACGTATTTTTAAAAAATATATAAATCGCAAAGATTGTATGTTTGACCCTTTTTATTTATTTATTTACTAGCTGTGCGCGGTTTCACCCGCGTAGATTTAGTTTCATCCTTATTGTCGCGGAACCCTAATATTTTTAATAAATTAAAGTAGCCTAAGTTACTCCTTGAAACATCAGCTACCTGCCAGTAAAAGTCCCGTTCAAATCGGTTCAGCCGTTTCAGAGATTACCCGGAACAAACAGACAGACAGACAGACAGACAGAGAAAAATTTTAAAATCTTGGTTTTTTTGTGTCAGTATCGTGTATACTTTCATATGCATTTAGTGAAAAGCTGTTATTTTGGAATTACAAACAGACACTTCAATTTTATTTATCTGTATGGATTTAATCATGTCAAAAATTACATAGATTGCTATCATAGTAGCGAGAGCTAATTTGTATATTGTTTTAAATATACCTTTCGCTTTTGATACCTTAAATTGGTGTGGTTTTGCTCTTAAATTTTGTAGGGTGTACGTCAAATGCTTTGTACATACCTGAAACAATACAAATATTATTAGATACACTTCGTAACAGTAAAATAAAAAGAATAAACATTTTGGCGGTTAAAACGAAATTGATTTTTTTTTCTAAAACCATAAACAACTCAAAAATAAATATTATTAGATACACTTCGTAAGAGTAAAATCAAAAAAATTGGAGTTTGAAACGATTAAGATTTTTTTTATCTAAAACCATAAACAACTCATAAAACATAATAATAAACACAATATAATGTTTTAAAAAAACAATCTCATTTGGCAGTTTATCATAATATATGATAAAGTTGAGTACCTTTATGAAAATGATTAAGAACACAATATTTTGCTATAATTACTAATAGTACCTGGTTGACCGAGCTGTCCTCGGTTTCTTTTTCTCACAAAAAACTAAACTTTTTCCCACAAAAGAAAAAATCTTGACGTTTTCTCAAAAAAGCTAGTAGAAAAAAAAGGAACCAAAAGAAAAAACCGGGGTACTCTAGTTTCGTTATCACCTCGTAAGCTGACAGCCTCATATATGAGTGCCTAGTGCGAGTTTTCTTAAATCGCCGTCACAAGTCAACGCGACGACGTAAACGCAGATTTGTATGGGCTCATCTTTAGGCCGACAGAGGCGCTGTTTCGATCCTATACAAATCTGCGTTAACTTTGACGCGGTGACTTGTGACGGCGGCAGTGAAAAACTCACACTAGGCACTCAGAGCTATCATAACTTGACAGTTGTCGGCCAAATTTACTGTCGTATTGTATTGATATTTTATGAGTTTTTCAGTGCATGAAAACATGGTCAAAACGATGTTTTCTGAAAGTGAAACCTAGCTAGATCAATTTTTTGCCCCCGAAACCCCCTACATACAACATTTCATGAAAATCGTTGCAGCCGTTTCCGAGAGAATTGCTCGTTTAAAGGTATAAGATTATAAAGAGGAAAGATTTGTATGTAAGTATGTTTGTAACGAATTGTCTCAATAAGTACTGGACAGATTTTAAAAATTCTTTCACCATTTTGATGTTAAATAGTCAACCGGGACCGACGGATTAACGTGCTCTCCGAGGCACGGAGGGAACTCCCGCGGTCACCCATACAACTACTGGCTAGGCGTATGGTTGCTGATCGAATGATATGCGCAATAGCAACTGTGCCATGAGCTCATAGTACAAAACTGATTAGTAAAAAAAATAGAAGGAGAATAGCCAACGAGACTATAATCGAAGCATTAATAAAATGTATGTATCTTTCGTGTCTAAACTGTAATTCTAATAATTTATTTGATTACACTTTACAAATGTAATTTGTACCCTAATGATGTCACACCACGTGCTTTACGGTGAAGGAAAACATCGTGAGGGAACCTGCATATGTCTGAGAAGTAATTCAAACACGTATGTATAGTGGCTGAGACGGCGATGGACTCACCATCTGTCACGTTCGCACTTAATCATCTTGTGAGAGATTGTTGTTACAACACCTCTGCTTACCCCTTTAGGGACCCTTCTGTGATGGCATGAGCATATTTTTTTATTTTATTTATAATCTAAAGTTTTGTTGTATACTGGACCGATTTTAAAAATTCTACATTATCACTGATTAATATAGGCTATTTTATCCCCGGAACGGGAACTACGCGGTTGAAACCACGTGACATCCACAAGTTTAATATAAAGCAAATAAAAGGAGGTATTCTAATAGCTTCAAATAAAATCTCATTTACATATAAAAAGCAGTAATTTGTGAACATATTCGTCTAAACGGGAGAAATTTAATCAAACCTATTTAGCACCCACGAGCAATTGTAAAACCCGCATAAATCTTATAGGTTACCTCGCGCGGAGCATTGTTACATACGACGACAAGCATTTCAATTTGGCCGGGTAATAATGTATGGCCGCCCCACAAAATATAGCTACGGAAAGACAGCTTTCTACATTGAAATAGGAAATGGTATGAATAGTTCAAAGGATAAGTCTTAATTAAAACATCTTTATTTGATTTTTAGACTACTGTGGCATCCGGTGTTCTGTGCTAAATAATTAAATGTGTACGACCGCTTTAACTGTGACACAGAACTAGCAACACTGCTATGTGTGATGGCGGACGGACCGGCGTTATTGTGAAGATCTGTTTTATTTGTCTTTAAGTAACCGAATAAATTAATAGCGAACACCACAGCTATTTTTATTAAAGTCATTTCTTACTAGCTGTCCCCGCGGTTTCACCCGAGTAGATTTTAATTTCATGATTGCCAGCCGATCCCTAATGTTTTTAAAAAATCTAAGTAGCTTAAGTTACTCCTTGTAACATAAGCTATCCGTCAGTGAAAGTCTCGTCAAAATACGTCCAGCCGTTTCGGAGATTACCCGGAACAAACAGACAGAGAAAAATTTTAAGCCTTGGTTTTTTGGTGTCAGTAGCGTGTATACTGTCATATAGTGAAAAACTGTTATTTTGGAACTACAAACAGACACTTCAATTTTATTTATCTGTATAGATGTAATATCCATTCGCTGGCTGTAAGGGTTGAATCTAAGTTCCAATCACAGTTCAGAGGTAATATTCCTACGTTATTTAACCAGCAAGGTTCCTCGGGAATTTACGGGGAAAAATCGTATTCAACTTTTAGTGATCCCTACTCCCTAGCACACACAAAATAAAATGTAGGCCGGTTTTGAGTAGCAAGCGACGCAAGTTCGAATCCCAGTGGTCTACCCAATGTGTTTTTCTAAAAATGTATGTGCAGTGACTACACCACGTGCTTTATGGTGAGGGAAAACATCGTGAGGAAACCTGCATATGTCTGAGAAGTAATTCAAACACGTATGTATAGTGGCTGAGACGATGGACTCACCATCTGTCACGTTGGCACTTAATCATGTTCGGTAGCGCACCGGTGACCTTACTCACCTTGTGAACACAACACTACTCTAAGGTACCATTATTTGTGTGGTATCTTCTGTAACGTGGACGGTACAGGCACCAGTCGGACAGAACCTTATACACAATGACATCCCTGTGCTACCATAATGACAACTATTGCTAGCACAGCGCCTCCACTCCCACTCCTCCCCTCCATGTATGAGTGGCGACCTTACTCACCTTGTGAACACAACACTACTCTAAGGTACCATTATTTGTGTGGTATCTTCTGTAACGTGGACGGTACAGGCACCAGTCGGACAGAACCTTATACACAATGACATCCCTGTGCTACCATAATGACAACTATTGCTAGCACAGCGCCTCCACTCCCACTCCTCCCCTCCATGTATGAGTGGCGACCTTACTCACCTTGTGAACACAACACTACTCTAAGGTACCATTATTTGTGTGATATCTTCTGTAACGTGGACGGTACAGGCACCAGTCGGACAGAACCTTATACACAATGACATCCCTGTGCTACCATAATGACAACTATTGCTAGCACAGCGCCTCCACTCCCACTCCTCCCCTCCATGTATGAGTGGCGACCTTACTCACCTTGTGAACACAACACTACTCTAAGGTACCATTATTTGTGTGGTATCTACTAACAAAAATCAAAAGGTCTATAAATATTAACTGACCGCAATTCCGCATGAAGTGGTGTTTGTTCCGCGTAATCCCACTGGATCCCGCGGGATTAACGGGTTCGTACGTCATCCGTAACGCCGGGATTTTCGTTTTTACCCAGTTTTGCGAAGTACTTTTTAAATTGTTTGTTGTTTGTGATAATATTATTGTGTAACACTTTGGACATCTATATATATACATATACAGTACAGATAAATAAAATTGAAGTGTCTGTTTGTAATTCCAAAATAACAGCTTTTCACTAAATGCATATGAAAGTATACACGCTACTGACACTAAAAAACCAAGTTATAATTTTTTTCTCTGTCTGTCTGTCTGTTTGTTCCGGGTAATCTCCGAAACGGCTGGACCGATTTTAACGAGAACCCTAATATTTTTTATAAATAAAAGTAGCCTAAGTTACTTATTGTCAAAGTCAAAGTCAACGTCAAAAATATCTTTATTCGATTAGACTTTTTACAAAGTACTTTCAAATCGTCAGAACGACATGGATTATACATGCTACTGCCAGGTTCGGAAGAAAGCTTGAAACATCAACCTGCCAGTGAAAGTCCCATTAAAGTCGGCCAAGCCGTTTCAGAGATTACTGTTATTTTGGAATTACAAACAGACACTTCAATTTTATTTATCTGTATAGATGTATAGATTAATTACCGGCATAGTGTTAATAGCTGTATGTTAAGTAATAGTGGTATATTTAGCGGCGCGGCCGCGGCCGTAGGGCGGCGATCTTCAGACCTAATTATTTTATCTAAAAATACTTGTATTGATCTACTTGGCCTATTGGCTGCACTAATTGCTTTCAATACCTGTTGATGATAAAGGAATTTGCTATTGCGCATATGATTCGATCAGCGAAGTTAAGCAACCATACGCCTAGCCAGTAGTTGTATGGGTGACCGCGGGAGTTCCCTCCGTGCCTCGGAGAGCACGTTAAGCCGTCGGTCCCGGTTGCCAATTTTACATCTTTGGCAATCGTTACAGGTCAGTCGGAGGCCTAAGAGAGTCTGACAACTGGTTTAACCCAGATTGCCGATTTTCCTCGAAAAAGGGGTTGCGAAGGTCAGATGGCAGTAGCTTCGTATAAAAATCAGGTGATCAGTCACATCGGGCTGAATCAAGTGCCGACCCCAAGTACATGGGATTAAGGCCAGGGAGATGATGATGATAAAGGAATTTACTGTGTAATGAAATGTACATGATGCCAGCTGAGTTTCTTGCCGGTTGTTCTCAGAAGGCTAGTTTCCGAACCGGTGGTAAATTCCTCGACATACATAAGTGCCTTACCAGGGGCTGAACTGAATAGATCATTTTCATTTTCAAATTTTCTCGGATATCGTACTTATTTATAAAATATATCTTTTATATATAAAAATGAATCCCTATTTCCCTTGGTCACGACATCACGCGTGAACGGCTGGACCGATTCTACCAAGACTTTACTGGCAGATAGCTGAAGTTTCAAGGAGTGTTATAGGCTAATATTATTTAAAAAACAGCATGAAACTAAATCTACGCGGGTGAAACTGCGGGGCACAGCTAGTCTATTCATATTTATCGTCACAGATAAAAACAATTGAAGTGTCTGTTTGTAATTCCAAAATAACAGCTTTCCACTAAACGGTAGAGACAAAAAAAAATTCTTAAAAAAACGGCTTTTCCGGTTAATCTCCGAAACGGCTGAGCCGATTTTAACGACGGGACTTTCACTGGTAGATAGCTTATGTTACAAGGAGAAACCAAGACTACTTTTATTTAAAAAAAAACATTATTGTACCGCGGGCCACCCATTAAACTTTAAGCGGGTATAATCGCGGGGCACAGCTAGTAATCAATATACAGGAGTGCCGAGTGCAGGCATCATAAAATTAATTAATGGTCTATCCGCTATTGTCTACAAAACGAGGGATATTTCGGATAGCTGTAGGGTGACCATGCACAATGAAAATGATTTATTTAGACAATGGTACCGTTGGTTCAGTGGTTTTATCTGACGCTAGACTAAAAGACGCGTATTCGATCCTCGTATCAGGGCAAACATTTTATGTGATGTTCATCTGGCATCACCGAATAAAGCAACTTAACTAAAAATTAAGTCTACGCAGGTGAAACCGAAGGGCTCAGCTAGTAGATAAATAAAATTGGATGAAAATGAAAATGAAAAATATTTATTCAGTTTAGGCCCTGGTAAGGCACTTATGAAAGTCGAGAATTTACCACCGGTTCGGAAACTAGCCTTCTGAGAACAACCGGCAAGAAACTCAGCCAGGCATCATGTACATATCATCGAAACAATATAAATCATATGAAATCTATACAGATAAATAAAATTGAAGTGTCTGTTTGTAATTCCAAAATAACAGCTTTTCACTAAATGCATATGAAAGTATACACGCTATTGACACTAAAAACCCAAGTTTTAAAATTGTTCTTTTTCTGTCTGTCTGTCTGTCTGTTTGTTCCGGGTAATCTCTGAAACGGCTGGATGGATTTTAACGGGACTTTCACTGGTAGGTAGCTGATGTTTCAAGGAGTAAAGGCTACTTTTATTTATTAAAAATATTAGGGTTCCGCGACAATAAGGATGAAACTAAATCTACGCGGGTGAAACCGCGGGGCACAGCTAGTCATCAATATAAATGATATTCGAATTGATTGGTCTGTTTGTTATTCCAAATTAATAGCTTTTTACTAAATGCATCTACATACATATGCTCACGCCTGTATTCCCCTCGGGTGTAGGCAGAGGTGTTGTAATAACAACACACACTTTTCACACAAGATGATTAAGTGCCAACGTGACAGATGGTGAGTCCATCGCCGTCTCAGCCACTATACATACGTGTTTGAATTACTTCTCAGACATATGCAGGTTTCCTCACGATGTTTTCCTTCACCGTAAAGCACGTGGTGTAACATCACTGCACATAAGCCTTTTTCGAAAATTCATTGGTACAAGTCCCACTGTAAGAAAGTATAAACGGTTTATCAGTCTGTCTGTCTGTTTATTCCGGCCAGCGGTGTCCCCACGAGCCACAGCTAATATAACAATATTCTAAGTACGATAGATCATAATATAATTCTCAATTGTACCCAAAATTACAGAATTCCTGAAATATGTACCGAAGTGCTTCCAATGTGTAATTTACGCCACTCGTTTATCATTACCTTGGGACAATGCATACCTTACCGGGTCCCTTTTGGCCGGAGACGAATGGCCCGGACACAGTACACTACGGGACACAGTACTAAAATTCTAATTCCCTACTTATTGTTCGCTAGCGAATGTCACGAGATGATTAAGTGCCAAAATGACAGATGATGAGTCCATCGCCGTCTCAGCCACTATACATACGTCTTTGAATTATTTCTCAGACATATGCAGGTTTCCTCACGATGTTTTCCGTCACCGTAACGTGGTGCGAAATCACTGCACATCAGTTTTGAGAAAAACTCATTGGTACAGGCTCCGCTGGGATTCGATCTTGCGTCGCTTGCGTAGCAGGCGACCGCGCAAACCCAAGGCCACCACGGCAATTTAGAAATCTATACATCTATACATACAGATAAATAAAATTGAAGTGTCTGTTTGTTATTCCAAAATGACAGCTTTTCACTAAATGCATATGAAAGTATACACGCTACTGACACTAAAAAACCAAGTTATAATTTTTTTCTCTGTCTGTCTGTTTGTTCCGGGTAATCTCTGAAACGGCTGGACAGATTTTAACGGGACTTTCACTGGCAGGTAGCTAATGTTACAAGGAGTAACTTAGGCTACTTTTATTTTAAAAAAACATTTAGGGTTCCGCGGGAATAAAACAAAATATACGCGGGTGAAACCGCAGGGCACAGCTAGTACAAAATAAATCACTTAAGAAATGTAAAGAAGTGTTACATCGAACGTGCGGTACTGTTCACGGTTGCACTGTGGCGGTGCAGTTAATAAATTCTTGGGTATTCCGAATAATGGGTTTCTGTTCCGTTGTGAGCGACCATAACACTTTGTTTGCTTTTTGCAGTACCGTCCATCAATTAATAGGGGCATTTGTTACTAGTTACTTATGAGTATGAAAAATGTATATTCAGATTTCTTCACGATGTTTTCCTTCACTGTAAAGCTGGCACAGTATACATATAATATTGAGAAACAATAAGGAAACCTACGTAGGTCAATCTATACAGATAAATAAATTTGAAGTGTCTGTTTGTAATACCAAAATAACAGCTTTTCACTAAATGCATATGAAAGTATACACGCTACGGACACTAAAAAACCAAGTTTTAAAATTTTTCTCTGTCTGTCTGTCTGTCCGTCTGTCTGTCTGTCTGTCTGTTTGTTCCGGGTAATCTCTGAAACGGTTGGACGGATTGTAACGGTACTTTCACTGGTAGGTAGCTGATGTTTCAAGGAGTAACTTAGGCTACTTTTATTTATCAAAAATATTAGGATGAAATATAAGGATGAAACTAAATCTACGCGGGTGAAACCGCGGGGCACAGCTAGTAGATGGATATATCTGTACCTATAGATATATAGATGTTAAGTTATGGCCATAGTAGTAGTTCCTCGGACGCCCTCTACCGACACTTCCGCTCACATTCGCTCTATAAATATGTTTCGTTAATTCACTCATCCTTTCGATATGTCCAAACCATCTCAACATTTGTTTTCCATTCTGCTTGAAAGCTAAGCTTACAATAAATTATTAGTATCTGTTAAGTTCACCCACAAATTTATTAGCCTGGCAATATTTGTGAATAGTTCTGCCAAGTTTATTCGCTAAGTTTGACAGCTGTTGTAAATTTTACCGCTGCAGCGCTGCACGCTAAACTTGTATGCTATAATGACGAGCGCTTAGCGCTATGGACACATTTGCAACTAATATAGTATTTACTAGCTGTGCCCCGAGGTTTCAACCGCGTAGATTTAGTTTCATCCTTGTCGCGGAAATCTAATATTTTTTAATAAATAAAAGCCTAAGTTACTCCTTGAAACATCAGCTACCTACCAGTGAAAGTCCCGTTAAAATCCGTCCAGCCGTTTCAGAGATTACCCGGAACAAACAGACAGACAGACAGATAGACAGAGAAAATTTTAAAACTTGGTTGTTTAGTGCCAGATGTGTATAGTGAAAAGCTGTAATTTTGGAATTACAAACAGACACTTCAATTTTATTTATCTGTATAGATTACATAGTGCACATTATTTATTACATTCTTAACTCGTGGGATCTGCAACTGTATACATTCCACAACATCCAGACATCTGAAAATTGTTTTTGAATTAAAAAAGTATAATCCATCATAGGCCCTAGCCACATGTGCGACGCGTCGCTTGCGTATGATATATCGTCCGACAATTTGGTTGCAGCCTAATTAATCACTTATCAAGGTTCGTACCTAAAAAGTAACTAAAAAGTCGCGTTGAATTGCAACCTCCTTTAATTGAAGTCGGTAAGATGTCCGTCTGTCTATCAATACTTCAATTTCACTACAAGAATTTCACACTCGCCTTTTTAGGGCTTCGTACCCAAAGGGTTAATCCGGACCCTATTACTATTGAAAATGATTTATTCAGTTTAGGCCATGGTAAGGCACTTATGAATGTCGAAGAATTTACCACCGGTTCGGAAACTAGCCTTCTGAGAAGAACCGGCAAGAAACTCAGCTGGCATCATGTACATTTCATTACACAGTAAAATAATGATAATTACAAAAAAAACATCATATATTATTACTAAGACTGTCTATCTGTCAGTCTGACAGTCTGACAGTATGACTACCTGTCAGTCTGACAGTCTGTCTATCTGTCTGTTTGTCTGTCCATCTGTCATCAGGCTGGATCTCATGACAGTTGAAATTTATATAAAAATATATTTCTGTTGCCAGTATGATAACAAATACTGAAACACAGATTAAATAATTATTTAAAAAGGCAAGCGGTAGTCTCTGCCTACCAGAGACGTGCATTGGATTTTCAGAGGGGTAGGCATAAACAATAAGTAGGTAGGTAGGCAGGTTAAGTACATACCTATGTGACGCGGCGTAGGTACATACGTTTTGGTAAAGATGCACACACGAACATAAACACACACACACACACAACACGAGTGTATTCAGTGATCACAAATTGTAACTTCTGCTTACCTGCTTATATTATGCAATGCACACCACTGCTGCCTACCCCTATGGGATACAGGCGTGAGCATAATATGTGTGTATGTATTTATACATACAACAACTTGTAATTTTGTAATTTTTATTGATACGGTACTCTTCCTGCGTCCGTCTGACTGGCACTTGATCGGTTTTTCGTGATTCGAACCTTTTGCTTTTAAATTTTTTGTCTGTCTGTCTGTCTGTATTGAACTACAGTTTCCCCCATTCCCTGCATCTAACCACGGTTTAATTACGAAACCATTAAGACGTAGTTTGTACCTTCATTAGTACCGAGAATAATTAAAAGCATAATTATTTATACCACAGGTGTTTTGGTGCAAGTAATTTTAATAATACTTTGCAGATAACTTTAATATTTTGAGGGTAGTTTAAAGGGCATTAATTACGCGAGACGCTTTCGGCTAGACAGGTCATAAGGAGCTGCAAGTTCGAATCCCAGCGGGGCCTGTACCAATGTGTTTTTCTAAAAACTTATCGACAGTGATTTCCCACCACGAGCTTTACGGTGAAAGAAAACATCGTGAGGAAACCGCATGTCTGGGAAGTAATTCAAACACGTATGTATAGTGGCTGAGACGGCGATGGACTCACCATCTGCCACGTTGGCACTTAATCTTGTGTGAAAAGTGTGTGTTGTTATTACAACACCTTTGCTTGCCCCTTTGGGGACCCTTCTGGGATGGCGTGAGCATATTTATTTTTATGATTATAATGTGGAATCTTATTTACAAAACTGACAAACAAGTGAAGCAGTTGGCGAAAGCTAGCTTAGTTTAAATAGTAAAGTATGGCACCCGTGGTACCAAAACACTACATAATACCTAGTTTAACTTGGAACCCTGTAAGTTATTTACAGCCAAGTTGCTGGCAGCATTCCAAGTCGTAACTTAAGCATGAATTTGCCATATTTAAGAATTTCAATTTAGGAGCTGATGTGAAAACATGCCTTCATTTATATCGAAGAGTTAGCAAGACACAAAGAAAATTTATATATAGATTTTCCGTTAGCCGAAAGGACAATAGACTAACATTAATCTATACATCTATACAGATAAATAAAATTGAATTGTCTGTTTGTAATTCCAAAATAACAGCTTTTCACTAAATGTATATGAAAGTATACACGTTACTGACATACAAAAAATACTAATAAAAAAATACTCCTAGAAACATCAGCTACCTGGCAGTGAAAGTCCCGTTAAAATCCGTCCAGCCGTTTCATAGATTACCCGGAACAAACAGACAGACAGACAAACATTCAGACAGACAGATAGACAGAAAGAGATATTTTGTATGTTAATATCGTATATACTTTCATACACATTTAGTGAAAAGCTGTTATTTTGGAATTACAAACAGACATTTCATTTTTATTTATCTGTATAGATGTATAGATTAGTATATTTCGTAAACGTATACAAGTCGCGCCACGTTTAATTGGGACAAATTCATTAATATGTTTTGGCAGAACGTTATCAGCTGACATCTTGTGCGTGACGTGTAGACCTCAAAATATTCACTAAACGTATGTGAACACATTAATTATTGTTGGAACTAAAACGCAACGAGTTTAAATTAATATGTCGGTAAAAATTGGCGATTGGCTGACTATCTGTCACATTGACACTTGTCATCTTGACACTGACTAGTGGGTGTTCTAACGACTGTGCTTACCCCTTCGGAACCTTGGGAAAATGATACATTTGAGCCTTGAATGAAGTTGTAATTTTTGTGTTCTACTGTGCCCGCGGTTTCATGCTTTATTTAGCGGAACCCTAATATATCTATATATCTATACATCTATATCTATATCTATACAGATAAATAAAATTGAAGTATCTGTTTGTAATTCCAAAATTACACCTTTTCACTAAATGCATATGAAAGTATACACGCTACTGACACTAAAAAACCAAGTTTTATAATTTTTCTCTGTCTGTCTGTTTGTTCCGGGTAATCTCTGAAACGGCTGGACGGATTTTAACAAGACTTTCACTGGCAGGTAGTTGATGTTTCAAGGAGTAACTTAGGCTACTTTTATTTATCAGAAATATTAGGGTTCCGCGGCAATAAGGATGAAACTAATTCTACCCGGGTGAAACCGCGGGGCACAGCTAGTTTTCTAAATAAATATAGCTTAAGTCACTCCTTGAAACATCAGCTATCTGCCAGTGAAAGTCCCGTTAAATTGGTTCAGCCGTTCACGCGTGATGGCGTGACCAAAGGAAATAGGGATTCATTTTTATATCTCCCAACTACTCTCACTTAGCGCTCAAAACGCAAGACGGTTAACGTAAATGAATTTCAAATATTTAACTACACTCTTTGCTGACATTTGGAAATCAGAAAATATTCAGTAAAGGCCCAATTAAGTAGAAAATGAAAAATTATAATGATTTATTGAGTTTAGGTCCTGGTAAGGCACTTATGAACGTCGAAACTTGCATAATATGTCTGAGAAGTAATTCACACACGTATAATGGACTCACCATCTGTCACGTTGGCACTTAATTATCTTCGGTAGCGCACCGGTTTTTCACAGCCGCCGTCACAAGTGACCGCGTCGTCGTAAACGCAGATTAGTATAGGATCGGAACAGCGCCTCTGTCGGCCTAAACATGACACTATTGTGAGCCCATACTAATCTGCGTTTACGTCGACGCGATCACTTGTGACGGCGATTTTAAGAAAACTCGCGCTAGGCTCTCTGTTATTACAACACCTACCCCTTTGGGGAATACAGGCGTGAGCATTTGTGTGTATAATGAGTGCGAACGTGACAGATGGTGAGTCCATCGCCGTCTCAGCCACTATACATACGTGTTTGAATAATTTCTCAGACATATGCAGGTTTCTTCGTACTTAAATTTTTTGGAGTATGAATTAAAATTGGTTTAAATTAGGTTTAAAACGTACATCATGTGCACAGTCAATGACAGCGACGACTGGTGACCCAATTTGTCTAATATTATTAAAAACATACATGTTTATGCGCCCGTATTCCTCCAAGATGTGTACCAATTAATAGCGGCGCGTAAATCATATTTATTTGCAGATCTCGACTAGGGTTGTCTACGGAAACTTTTTTTACTAAACTTATTTAATACCTACCTATTATACTTGTTTCTATCTTTTAATATTATTTCCTTGCTTTGTTTTTCCATCCATCCATGATGATTTTTTGTAATTTTACTAAGTAATGTAATGTACATGATGCCAGCTGAGTTTCTTGCCGGTTCTTCTGAAGAAGGCTAGTTTCCGAGCCGGCGGTAAATTCTTCGGCATTCATAAGTGCCTTACCAGGGCCTAAACTAAATAATTCATTTTCATTTTATTTTTTGAAAAATGAAAACGAAAATGATATATATTTTTTCATACAAGTGACATCCCTACTCCATCCGCCGGCCATCTTAGAATGATAGACAGATATAACTAACAGATTAGCCGCAACCGACTCGTCAAGCCGGGAATATTATATTTGAGACTGGTCACATTTAGTGGGGAACAGATTAATATAATTGAATCTACAAACCAAGGATATTTTAGTTAATTTGTTATGTAATTGATCTGCAAACCCTAATTAATACGAACGAACCGACAGATTAAATTATTTCACTTGCAAATTCGAACCCAAAAACGTCTTTATTCGACTTTTAACAAGGTACTTTTAAATAGTCAGAATGACATAATTATACAGTACTAGCCGACCCAACAGACGGTGTCCTGTCTTACATGTATCTGAATATATATAACACAAAGGTGACTGACTGACTGACTGACATAGTGATCTATCAACGCACAGCCCAAACCACTGGACGGATCGGGCTGACATTTGGCATGCAGGTACATGTTATGACGTAGGCATCCGCTAACAAAGGATTTTGATTAATTCTACCCCCAAGGGGATAAAATAGGGGAGTAAGTTTGTATGAATTAGATTAGATTAGCATTCTTTAATTTTCCGCGCAATTTTCTTAATTTATTCATTTACAAGAACCATCTCCTGACAATAACGAACACTACAAAAAAATAATTGTCGAAATCGGACCAGCCGTTCACGCGTGATGCCGTGACAAAGTGCAATTGGGATTCATTTTATATATATAGATTATACATGCTATCGCCAGGTTCGGAAGGTTGCTTTTACTGAGAAGAACCTGGCAAAAAATCTTTTAAAAATATTATATCATAGGGCACTATAATATAAGGCAGTGTTGTAGACATGTACAGTGTATCAAAGTGGCGAGTCGTGAGCCATCGATGCCACTAACACTAAGGGCTGAGATCGAACAAGCCATTGTGATCTTAGGAGGTGCTTACACTGAGTGCCACTGCACCCAGGGCTGGCAAACATTTAAATTAACCGGTACCTTTTACTCACAAAAGAAAGAACTTGACTTTTTCTCATAAAAAAGCACGTTACAGAGAACTAAGTTTTGCGGGGAGGTGACTGTAGTGTATGTCTATACAGATAAATAAAATTGAAGTGTCTGTTAGTAATTCCAAAATAACAGCTTTTCACTAAATGCATATGAAAGTAAACACGATAGTGACACTAAAACACCAAGTTTTAAAATTTTTCTCTGTCTGTCTGTCTGTTTGTTCCGGGTAATCTCTGAAACGGCTGGACAGATTTTAACGGGACTTTCACTGGTAGGTAGCTGATGTGTCAAGGAGTAACTTAGGCTACTTTTATTTATCAAAAATATTAGGATTCCGCGACAATAAGGATGAAACTAAATCTACGCTGGTGAAACTGCGGGGCACAGCTAGTAAGTAATAAGAATGATTCTGTCGTCTCGTGCATACACGCCACACATTATGACGAGACGTCATGGGGGTGCGGAACGCATCACCCACTCGTTCACTTACTCACGAGAGGCAGAAGATGGCGGATGTGGTGGCGTATATGGCAGGGAGCCGATATATCTTGAGGAGGTAAAACATGGAAACAGTACAGTGACAAAGAAGAACGATGGATGGAAGTTTGTGGGATGATGATAAAAAAGTTATGGAGATCAAAAAGAAGGCGTGGATGGATCTCTTGGCTTTGAAAGCAGATAGACGTATGTATGGTTTTGAGAGTGCAAGACGAGAGTTAGTGAGAGTGTGAATGTAAGTCTTGTATGCGGAAACAAAAAGAGGGTTGAGGCTTATAGTTACTTGAGTGATTTATTTTATATTTTTAAAACTGTATAATATTCTTGAAAAGAGTAATTACTGGGTTTCTTGCCAAGTTCTTCTCAGTAAATGTAACCTTCCGAACCTGGCGGTAGCATGTATAATCCTGTGTAATTGTGTCATAACTACGCGGGTGAAACCGCGTGATGTCCGCTAGTAGTAAGTATATATACTAGTTTCCAACTAGAACAGTTGGTGAAGTTACTTGCCGGTTGTTCTCAGAAGGTTAGTTTCCGAACCGGTGGTCAGTTTTTCGACGTTCATAAGTGCCTTAACAGGGCCTAAACTGAATAAATCAATTTCCATTTTCAGGGTTCCGTATCTCAAAACGAAAAAACGTTCATCACTTTGTTGTCCGTATGTCTGTCAAAACCTAACAGGAACGCGGGGGGGTATAAAGCTGAAATTCACAATCACAAGATACAGCCGTTTATGCTGTTAATTTTGGACACTCGCAAGGGAATTAAAACCTCCAAACGTATGTACAGTGATTTCACACCACGTGGTTTACGGTGAAGGAAAACATCATGAGGAGACCTGCATATGTCTGAGAAGTAATTCAAACACTTTTGTGTAATCTCTGTCACGCGTGAGCATATTTATATATTAATTTTTTCATGAAAAAATGCAAGTAGTGCCAACCCTACGCCATAGTTGTTGAATAAAGTAGTACTCCAAGTCTTTGTTGCGGAAATGTCTTGTGTTTTGAGCTACTGTTTAGACGACTTGCAATCTACGTATAATGGGAAAGCATTGCTTTGCTAAAAGACTCTTCCCATTGTCATGTTGCGTGACGGCCCAGTGGTTCGAATATTAGCCTGTTATACAAGAGACACAAATTCCAAGCTTGAATCAAATAACGTCTTAAAATTCGTCACATACATTACAACGAGTTTTTCTAAATACTTATGTACAGTGATGTGCTTTACGGTGAAGGAAAACATCGTGAGGAAACCTGCATATGTCTGAGAAGTAATTCAAACACGTATGTATAGTGGCTGAGACGGCGATAGACTCACCATCTGTCACGTTGGCACTTAATCATGTTGTGTGAAAAGTGTGTGTTGTTATTACAACACCTCTGCCTACCCCTTCGGGGAATACAGGCATGAAATCTCATTTGGCTAACTGAATTATAAATATAAATGCCCGAATGTTATTAATAAAAGATGATGCGTATTTATACTTGTCTCTGAACTATCAACATCCGTCAATCCATTACTAGATCAATGATCTAGCTATTATTAAATCATGTCTTTTATCTCGCTTGCGCTAATAATCAAGGATATGAGTAAGGGAGACAGCTTATTGATCAACAGATCGTGTTGGTAAGGGATAGAATATTTTGATGTTTGAGGCAAAGAGTATAGCGAGAGAGCATTTTATTTGCAGATGGGTCATTTTTATTAATATTGCAAATATTTGAGATAGTTTTCTAGTTAAGTGATGTGATTATTTCACCTAATTTACATACATATGTTCACGTCTGTATCCCCCTCGGGTGTAGGCAGAGGTGTTGTAATAACAACACACACATTTCACCGAATATGATTAAGTGCCAACGTGACAGATGGTGAGTCCATCGCCGTCTCAGCCACTATACATACGTGTTTGAATTACTTCTCAGACATATGCAGGTTTCCTGATGTTTTCCTTCACCGCAAAAAATTGTGAAATGTTCGTTCGATTCAAACAGGGCTAACATTTTATGCTATGAAATAGATTAGAATTATCTTTAAATTATACGATTCACACAAAATCTTTATAAATATGTTATTCCGACGTTATCTTAATATATAACTCAAAGGTAACTGACTGACATAGTGATCTATCAACGCACAGCACAAACCACTGGACGGATCGGGCTGACATTTGGCATGCAGGTACATGTTATGACGTAGGCATCCGCTAACAAAGGATTTTGATTAATTCTACCCCCAAGATAAAATAGGGGATGAAAGTTATTATGAAACTAAATTTACGCGGGTGAAACCGCGGGGCACAGCTAGTAAGCTATATTATTGTAAATAATAATTAAAATCCATTCAGTAGTTTTTGCGTAATATTAGTAGGAAGTAGGATTTCATTAAAGGATTTTTAGAGTTGGAACGAGGTTCCTTATCGCGCGTTGTGAAAGGGGGCTAGACGGAAAAATATCTTACGAAAAGTTGTAACGACACTTTTTGTAGTAAGCTATTGTAAGCTATGCGGCGTGCGCATGTTTCTCTGTCTGCCTCTCTGTATTTATATATATATATATACACTCTGTTGTGTTTACAAAGTCCCGCGCATCTACGACGTGTATGAAAGAATAGACAGACAGAGTACATAGAACTTCGTTCCATCCGGGTGTCCTTTGACACCTCTCAAGTTTTTTTTTATATGATTACGGAAGGTTTGGATCACTCAGGGAACATCTTCACGGAGGCCTGATATACGTAGGCAAATCTCGCCGCTTCTGAATTGTATATAGGATACTTTGTCAGCGCGGCGCAAGCAATGATGTTAATAATTATGATTCGTAGATCATGAAAAAAGCATACGTCGATTGTTTTTATATACGAACTAGCTGTGCCCCGCGGTTTCACCCGCGTAGATTTAGTTTCATTCTTATTTTCGCGGAACCGTAATATTTTTAATAATTAAAGTAGCCTAAGTTACTCCTTGAAATATCAGCTACCTGCCAGTGAAAATCCCGTTAAAATCGGTCCAGCCATTTCGGAGATTACCCGGAACAAACAGACAGACAGACAGAGATTTTTTTTAAAACTTGGTTTTTCAGTGTCAGTAGCGTGTATACTTTCGTATGCATTTAGTGAAAAGCTATAATTTTGGAAATACAAACAGATACTACAATTTTATTTATCTGTATAGATATAGATAAATGTACTATGTTATTATGTTCGGTTCAAGCTTCGATGACGTTGGACATTGTGTATTAAACACTTGCAAATGATTTCAGTTATCAGAAAGAACTTAACGTGATCTCCCGTTCGATATTAGTTTGCTTGTGGGGGCTGCTCATCTCAAGCTACGCATTTACATATAAGTACAACTACTAGACTTTTCTTTATATTAATTTTATCGACATTTGTGCATTGGAACTGTGTCCATGGGCTTACATTGCTCATGTGATTTATTTTGTATTTTTAAATTGTATAATATTTTTGAAAAGAGTAATTACTGAGTTCCTTGCCAGGTTGTTCTCAGTAAAAGCAACCTTCCGAACCTGGCGGTAGCATGTAAAATACTGTGTAATTGTGTCATTCTGACGATTTGAAAGTGCTTTGTAAAAAGTCTAATCAAATAAAGATAATTTGAATTGAATCTGAATTGAATTAGTGTCTCCCCGACTGGTGCCTGTACCGTCCACGTTACAGAAGATACCACACAAATAATGGTACCTTAGATTAGTGTTGTGTTCACAAGGTGAGTAAGGTCACCACTCATACATGGAGGGGAGGAGTGGGAGTGGAGGCGCTGTGCTAGCAATAGTTGTCATTATGTTAGCACAGGGATGTCATTGTGTATAAGGTTCTGTCCGACTGGTGCCTGTACCGTCCACGTTACAGAAGATACCACACAAATAATGGTACCTTAGAGTAGTGTTGTGTTCACAAGGTGAGTAAGGTCACCGGTGCGCTACCGAACATGATTAAGTGCCAACGTGACAGATGGTGAGTCCATCGTCTCAGCCACTATACATACGTGTTTGAATTACTTCTCAGACATATGCAGGTTTCCTCACGATGTTTTCCTACACTGTAAAGCTCGTGGTGTGACAAACTGCTAGTAATTCCCGCTTCTCTTAGCTCTGTGATGTTGATTGAATTACCTGAAACAAAAAAATATCACTTATATTTATGTGTTTGAAGAAGAAATTTCCTTACTGACTGATATATCACCACACAACCTAAACTGCTGGTGTGGTTCTTGGTAACGTGTTTGTTACGTCAGAACTTTTGACTGAGTGAACCCTATATACGGTGAAGGAAAACATCGTGAGAAAACCTGCATATGTCTGAGAAGTAATTCAAACACGTATGTATAGTGGCTGAGACGGCGATGGACTCACCATCTGTCACGTTGGCACTTAATCATCTTGTGTGAAAAGTGTGTGTGCCTACCCCTTCGGGGAATACAGGCGTGAGCATATGCATGCCCACCCTTAAGGGGTGAAAGGAGGGTTGTATATTCCTTGAAACTTTAATTTTCTACGTCAAATCGAAAACACGAGCGAAACCAAAGATGGAATCTAATTTATTGGAAATAGGCACCATCTTCAAACAAGAAAATATTATCTAAATATAGACAGGAAGGAAAACGTGCCGGATGTAACACTCAACTAGGTGGCGCTCGAGTCAAAAATACACTACTTCCGGCCGCGCCGGATGTGACGATATCGCTTCCCGCAGGGAAATTTGACTTTATATTTATAGCTGATATTATATATCGTTTAATTGTTTTCTCTATACTACAGATAAATAAAATTGAAGTGTCTGTTTGTAATTCCAAAATAACAGCTTTTCACTAAATGCATATGAAAGTATACACGCTACTGACACTAAAAAACCAAGTTTTTAATTTTTTCTCTGTCTGTCTGTCTGTTTGTTCCGGGTAATCTCCGAAACGGCTGGACCGATTTTAACGGGAAATTCACTGGGAAATAGCTAATGTTAAAAGGAGTAACGTAGGCTACTACTACTTAAAAAAGATATAAGGGTTTCTTAAATGTAAATTTACTTTACGCGGTTGAAACGGCGGGGCACAGCTAGTTGAAACTAATATTAAAACGAGGAAATATTTGATTGTTGTTTGTTTGCATTGAATAGGCTCCGACACTTCTACACCGATTTTGAAAAATCTTTCAGCAATGGATAGCTACATCATTAACGAATAACACAGGTTATATTTTATTTAAGTACTCCCACAGGAACGGGAACTACGCGGGTGATAACGCGTGACGTCCGCTAGTCTTATCTTATATATAAAAATGAATCCCCATTTCCCTTGGTCACGCGTAAACGGCTGGATGGATTTTAACGGGACTTTCACTGGCAGATAGCTGATGTTTCAAGGAGTGTTTTAGGCTAACTTTATTGAAAAAAAAACAGATTGAAACTAAATCTACGCGGGTGAAACCGCGGGGTACAGCTAGTACTGTATAATAATGTCATTCTGACGATTTGAAAGTACTTTGTTAAAAGTCTGATCGGAAAAAGTTATTTTTGACTTTGAGGCGACTGTTCAAGCCACTTGGCTACTAAGTATAGTTATTAAAAGCATAACATTCTACAGAGCGAGCCTTTACCCAGTCTCAAGTTCAATTAAATGTTACAATAACACCTAGGTTTCATTGACAAGTGAGCGCGAGCGCGATTTATAACCGCTTATTATCTACTGGCGGACGTCACGCGGTTTCACCCGCGTAGTTCCCGTTCCCGTGGGAGTACGGGGATAAAATATAGCCTATGTTAATCAGTGATAATGTAGCATTCTAATGGAGAAGGATTTTTAAAATCAGTCCAGTACTTTTTGTGTCATTTCATTACAAACATTCATACAATCCTTTCCTCTTTATAATATTAATAAAGACTAGTATAGGATCAGGGGCCCAACCATGAGCTCTTATTGCAATGTTAATTCAGCTGTGCGACAGTGACAGATGTATGCACGTCACATACATCTGTCTCATAAATGAGTGAAACTATCATGGCAATAAGAGCTCATGGTTGGGCACCAGGGTCTGCAGACAAAGTAACATTATCCTCACGCTTCGCTAGTAGAAACGATGCAAAATGTATGTAAATGACATAAATCAGTCACGTGACATATGTCATTGCCGTACATTTTGTATCGTGAGCGTGAGGATAATGTTACTTTTTCTAGACCTACTGATAAATTAAATTGAATTTTCTGTTCGTAATTTCAAATCAACAGTTTCTAATGCATATTGAAAGTACGGTTACAGTACTTACATACAAAACATTATATCTGTCTGTTTTGGCAAATTTCTGAAATGACTAGACTGATTTTAACGTAACTTTCAATGTCAGGTAGCTGATGTTACAAAGAGCAACTAACGTTACATTTACATAAACTTTTCTTTTATTTAATGAAAAGCTATTAATTTAGAATTACAAACAGACACTTCAATTGTGTTTATCTGCATATGTACAAACAGGCCTAACTAACCGTTTGCAAAGCTTATTTTTAAACAGTGTTTGTGGTAATCGCTATAATGTCCCGCCCCCGCCCCGCTCGCTATCGTGTCCGCTACCTGCTACAAACAAGACGGCTTTCTCGACAGGCAGGTAGGCTGGACTAGAAACTAGGTTAGCTAGATCTGGACGTGGCCTGATTTGTCTGTCTTTATATGACTTCTCCAATATATATAAACAAATATTCTAAAATAATTCATTCTAAAACAGCTTTTAACTTAATGCATATGAAAGTATACATGGTACTTAAATTAAAAATATACTATTTTCGAAAAAAAAATCTATACAGATAAATAAAACTAAAGTGTTTGTTTGTAATTCCAAAATAACAGCTTTTCACTAAATGCATATGAAAGTATACACGCTACTGACACAAAAAACCAAGTTTTAAAATTTTTATTTGTCTGTCTGTTTGTTCCGGGTTAGTTGTGAAACGACTGGACCGATTTTAACGGGACTTTCACTGGCAGGTAGCTGATGTTTCAAGTCACTTACACTAGTTTTATTTATTAAAAATGTTAGGGTTCCGCGACATGAAGCATCAAACTAAATCTACAGCTAGTATTAGAATAAAATAAAACACCTATAAGATTTATCAGTAGTCGGGTATTAGTTATTTCTTCATAGGTAGTGTTGCCACCCTTATAAGTAAAAATGTCGTGCGGAAATTGTCCCACAGTATATTGAAACCAGTCAATTTGGGAAGAGCACAAAAGACACCGTTACAAGGGTGTTGGGTGTTGATTAATGGGTGTGGGTGCAGGGTCGCGGGGCGGACCAATCTGCTATGTGTCGAGTCAGCGTTCTGGTAATTAGCTTCAGCTAGTTACACTCAATTGGCGACTTTTTCCCGAGAGGCGATGTAAAATCTACACGAATATTATAAAGAGGAAAGATTTGTTTGTTTGTTTGTATTGAATAGGCTCCGAAACTACTTGACCAATCTTGAAAATTCTTGCAGTAATGGATAGCTACATCATCAGCGAGTAACATAGGCTATATTTTATTCCCGTACTCCCACGGGAACGGGAACTACGCGGGTGAAACCGCGTGACGTCCGCTACCAGAGTATATAAAACCAGCGGATGTCACGCGATTTCACCCTCGTAATACCCATTCCCATGGGAACAGGAGATAAAAATATAGCCTATATTAATAAGTGATAACGTAGCATTCAAATGGTGAAAGAATTTTCAAAATCGGTCCAGTACTTTTTGAGCCAATTCGTTACAAATATAAATACAAACCTTTATACATTTTACTTTGTACATACAATTTTTTTTCTCTGACTGTCTGTCTGTTTGTTCCGGCTTATTTCCAAAACGGTTGGACAGATTTTAAGGGGACTTTCACTGGCAGATAGCTTTTGTTACAAGAAATAACTCAGGCTACTTTAATTAAAAAAAAACATTAGGGTTCCGTGACATCCATGAAATCAACTTGGGTGAAACTTTAACTACTACTGGGTTTCTTGCCGGTTGTTCTCAGAAGGCTAGTTTCCGAACCGGTGGTCAATTCCTCGACATTCATGAGTGCCTTACCAGGGCCTAAACTGAATAAATCATTTTCATTTTCACTTTCATTCACACACTCAGTTATATGTAGCCGTCATGAAGTCGTTAGGGGAGGACTATGACCAGCAGTGGACTAACATCCATACATATGCTCACGCCTGTATTCCCCTCGGGTGTACGCATTTTCAGTAGTAAAAGGTAAAATAAGTATAATTAAAATTAACAAAACAAACATCTTGTTAATCAAAGTATTCGGCGAGGAGAAAGTGAACTAGCATTCTTACCGGCACGTTCGGCCTGTTGACTTGATTTATTTATCGTGTTACGTTATTAGAGATCCTTAGTCAAAGTCAAAAATATCTTTATTCGATTAGACTTTTTACAAAGTACTTTCAAATCGTCAGAATGACATAATTACACATGCTACCGCCAGGTTCGGAAGGTTGCTTTTACTGAGAACAACCTGGCAAGGCACTCAGTAATTACTCTTTTCAAAAATATTGAACTATTTAAAACAAAATAAATCCCTTGAGCAATGTAAGCCCATGGACACAGTTCCAATGCACAAATGTCGATAAAAATTAACATAAAGAAAAGTCTAGTAGTTGTACTTATATCTAAATGCGTAGCTTGAGATGACCGAGTTTATCACATTACGCAAAGCTCTTCTAGCTTTACGGTGAAGGAAAACATCGTGAGGAAACCTGCATATGTCTGAGAAGTAATTCAAACACGTATGTGATGGACTCCACTATAACGTTTGCACTTCATCATATTGGGTGAAATGTGGGTGCTTTTATTACAATACCAGTGCTTACCCCTTCGGGAACCCTTCTGGGATGGCGTAAGCATATCCTATAATTCCCAAATGTTATTTATTTATGCATAATGTACTGAGTTTTACAAGAAAGTTATATTCTTATTCAATTAAATACAAGCGACGTAAGTTCAAAGCCTGTCCACTGGTCTGTGCCAATTAATTCTTACAACGTTTGTGCAGTGATGTCACTCCACGTGCTTTACGGTGAAGGAAAACATCGTGAGGAAACCTGCATATGTCTGAGAAGTGATTCAAACACGTATGTATAGTGGCTGAGACGGCGATGGACTCGTGCCAACGTGACAGATTCTATAGCCGTTTCAGACACTATACATACGTCTTTTAATTACTTCTCAGACATATGCATGTCTCCTAACGACAATTTTCCTTCGCCGTAAAATAAAATGATTATTTACCTACAGAACCCAGGTCTTGAAACAGCGTCACAGAATAAATTGTACGTGATACGGTCATTGAAGTGCATCGGCCACGCGCACTGGACACTGTTTATAACAACGAGTAGGGTAACTCTTTGTTTATTATATCCTGGTACTCTGATATCAAATCTTAGTAATATACTAGCTGACCCGACAGACGTTGCCCTGTCTTAATTATGAGAATGCAGCACGTATTCTGTCAATTCTATGTCAAACGTCATAAGGTTACATCAAAAAGTTTTTATTGTCCAAAGCACTAAGCTTAGATTTAAGAAGGAAGAAATAATTTTATATGGTGGTTAAGTATTCTTAAATTTTCAAATTTTCTACGCAATTTTCTTAGTTTTTTCTTTCACAAGAACCATCTCCTGACAATAACGAACACATCAAAAAAATACTATCGAAATCGGTCCAGCCGTTCACCCGTGATGTCGTGACCAAGGGAAATGGGGATTCATTTTTATATATATAGACAAGTAAAATAAATTAAAATATCTGTTTGTAATTACAAATCATAAGCATTTCACTAAATGCATACGAAAGAATATACGGTACTAATCAAAAGAAAACTAAAATATTTTTTATCGGTCTGTCCGTTTGTTTCATCTCTGAAACGGTTAGACCGATTTTAACGGGACTCTCATTGTCAGGCGGCTAATATTACAAGGAGTAACTTTGGCTATTTTATTTAAAAAAAACATAAGTGTTCCTCGGGACACCTATGAAATTAAATGTACGCGGGTGAAACCGCGCGGCACAGCTAGTAATATATATAATGATAATAAAATTGAAGTGTCTGTTTGTCTGTAACAGTAATGACTGAGTTTCTTGCCAGGTTGTTCTCAGTAAAAGCAACCTTCCGAACCTGGCGGTAGCATGTATAATCCTGTATAATTGTGTCACTCTGATGATTTGAAAGTACTTTGTATAAAGTCTTATCGAATAAAGATATATTTGAGTTTTAGTTTGAGTTAATGTTTTGTAATATAGGTAAAAATTTGGTGTATTACACCCATCTGCCTACAAGCCAAGCATGCTTATAAGAAATCTGTTGGGGGTGGAATAAATTTTAAGTGTCGAGTTAACGAACTTTTATGAGACACAAAATAATTTATTTCTAGCGGACGTCACGCGGTTTCACCCGCGTAGTTCCCGTTCCCGTCGGAGTACGGCGATAAAATATAGCCTATGTTATTCGCTGATGATGTAGCTATCCACTGCTGAAAGAATATTCAAGATCGGTCAAGTAGTTTCGGAGCCTATTCAATGAAAACAAACAAACAAAAAAACAATCAAATCTTTCCTCTTCATAATATTACTGTAGACGGCAATGTCCTTTACGATAAACGTTTATTTAATACTTAAAATGCCTTTGTTTCTCTGCTTTTGGGTAAACATTTATTGTGGGAAGTTATTTCTTTGTTAAATCGATGTTTTTCGAGTTTATGACTTCTGTATTTCTGTATTATGTATCAATAATGTATTCATCTCTTCCATTCATCTTTATCAGCCGTCACACCCTAATTATAGGTTTTAACAAGTTCCTATGTTGACGATATCAAAGTCAAAGTCAAAGTCAAAAATAAAATCTTTATTCGATTAGACTTTTGCAAAGTACTTTCAAATCGTCAGAATGACATTAATTTACAGGATTATACATGCTACCGCCAGGTTCGGAAGGTTGCTTTTACTGAGAACAACCTGGCAAGGAACTCAGTCATTACTCACTTCAAAAATAAAATAATATATATCGTGCGTATTTCCTCATTTTGTATGTGAACGTTTAAAAGCGCCCCAAGCGGCGAGTGTAGGCAGTTTTACGTCTCCATACAAACGCAAAACGCAAGGTTAAGCGACGACCTTTGAACGTGTCTGTATGTAATGCAGATTCTAGCCATGTAATTTTTCACACAATCCATCCATCGTTTCTTAGGTCTTCCTCACTCCTTGTAACTATCATAAATAACTTAAGTATTTTTTTATCACGGTGATTATTTTTTATCTCTGGTCGGCCAAAGTGTTTATTGGTTTTTCTATCTGTAATTCCCCAGTATCAGCCCGCAGTCTGTATTAGTGGCCGGTTAATGGCAATAGGCTCGCCCTCTATTACATGGGACTTAAACATTACTGGTGGAATGTGGGGGTACGTAAGTATGTCGTACACCCGGAATTTCTATAATTCAAAATACACAATGCATAACTGCATAGGCAGTAAATTACATAACTTTGAATGTTTGTATACTTGGATGTACGCACATGGATAATTTATCTGACATTGTACTTACAATAGTACGGGTCACTGACCGTTTGACAGCCATGACAATGAAAATACCGTCACGGCACTAGCACAGATTAAATATAATACACAATACGGCCTCCGTAACGATTACTGATAACTTAGTGTGGGACCAACGGGGTGTCAGTGTGTGGAATGACCGATGGTCGATGGAGCAGACGTGTCCTAGAGTGCAGACCGCGGAGTGGCTAACGTAGTGTAGGATCAGCAAGCTGAAGTGTCAGTGGGCTGGTCACGTGTGTGGAAGGACCGATGGTCGATGGAGCAGACGTGTCCTAGAGTCAGACCGCGGGAGCTAACGTAGTGAAGGATCAGCAAGCTGAAGTGTCAGTGGGCTGGTCACGTGTGTGGAAGGACCGATGGTCGATGGAGCAGACGTGTCCTAGAGTACAGACCGTGGAGTGGCTAACGTAGTGTAGGATCAGCAAGCTGAAGTGTCAGTGGGCTGGTCACGTGTGTGGAAGGACCGATGGTCGATGGAGCAGACGTGTCCTAGAGTGCAGACCGCGGAGTGGCTAACGTAGTGTAGGATCAGCAAGCTGAAGTGTCAGTGGGCTGGTCACGTGTGTGGAAGGACCGATGGTCGATGGAGCAGACGTGTCCTAGAGTCAGACCGCGGGAGCTAACGTAGTGAAGGATCAGCAAGCTGAAGTGTCAGTGGGCTGGTCACGTGTGTGGAAGGACCGATGGTCGATGGAGCAGACGTGTCCTAGAGTACAGACCGTGGAGTGGCTAACGTAGTGTAGGATCAGCAAGCTGAAGTGTCAGTGGGCTGGTCACGTGTGTGGAAGGACCGATGGTCGATGGAGCAGACGTGTCCTAGAGTGCAGACCGCGGGAGCTAACGTAGTGTAGGATCAGCAAGCTGAAGTGTCAGTGGGCCGGTCACGTGTGTGGAAGGACCGATGGTCGATGGAGCAGACGTGTCCTAGAGTGCAGACCGCGGGAGCTAACGTAGTGTAGGATCAGCAAGCTGAAGTGTCAGTGGGCTGGTCACGTGTGTGGAAGGACCGATGGTCGATGGAGCAGACGTGTCCTAGAGTGCAGACCGCGGGAGCTAACGTAGTGTAGGATCAGCAAGCTGAAGTGTCAGTGGGCTGGTCACGTGTGTGGAAGGACCGAGACGTATAGCATGAAGAAGTCATTCCTCTTGTGAATGTTTGCATATTAATCCACCGTCATATTACAAAAAAACATGCAAAATAAATACTTGCATTACAACGGCTAGTACCAGGAGTGCATAAAATGGTTATAGTTCTAAAAGCGAGTGCCGAGAGTCGAGACCGGTTGACCGTGAGCGCGGGGTCAACGCACCACGGGTAATGATCCGCGCGGTTCATTGCCGACTACAAACTACTTTTAAAGGACATTTTTGAAAAAGAGAACTCCTCTTGAATTTGCAAGCCTGGTACATTGTGTCTAGGATATATCTAGCTGATGGTAAAGAATAGCTTTCGAGGCTTGGATAAGGATTATAGAGGTCTGAGGGGGAGAAGGCTATACTAATATTATAAAGAGGAAAGGTTTGTATGTATGTTTGTAACGAATTGGCTCAAGAAGTACTGAACCGATTTAAAAATTCTTTCACCATTTAAATACTACATTATCACTGATTAATATAGGCTTTTCGCGACGTGGAGACGCATCCATAGAGCGTCTGGTGGTGCAGGGTAAATTCGAGGGTACTAGGGCATGTGGCAGATCACCAATGAGATGGACGGACCAGATTAAGGCTGTGATGGGTGTTCCTACTATCAACGAATGCTCCCGTAAAGCAGCAGTCCGAAGTGAATGGCGCCGTATTGTTCAGCAAGCCACCAATTCTGACATTACGACCACGACCGCTCTGCCAAGAGTGTAACGATTGAGAAGAATATAGCCTATATTTTATCCCCATACTCCCACGGGAACGGGAACTACGCGGGTGACGTCCGTGAGTATATTATATTTAGATCAAATTATCAACAACTGAAACTATTATTCGGATACAGATAGTATTCATTCAAGCGTAAGCTCACCCCTTCCCAGAAGGGTCCTAGAAGGGGTACGAGGTGTTGTATCAACAACACCAATATTGTGGTAGGTAAATAGAAGCTTCCTAATAATGTAGAGTAGAATCTATGTACAGATAAATAACAAGTGTCTGTTTGCAATTCCAAATGGCAGCTTTTCACTAAATGCATATGAAAGCAAAATTTACGTAGTAAAATATAGTAATAGTGACGTTTGCACTTCACATGATCATAAATTTAATTGGAGCTTAGAACTCCGAACCGTCACGGTATCAAACGACCTTGAAAATATTTCACACACATTATAAAAGCATTAGAGTCATGTAATACTTACATACACTTATAATTTCTAACTCAGCTTACATTCTGAAGCGTGAAAAATTACGCGCTTTTGTCTATTTATAGCTACTAATTTACTCATCTATACAGATAAATAAAATTGAATTGTCTGTTTGTAATTCCAAACAGCTTTTCACTAAATGCATATGAAAGTATACACGGTACTGACATAAAAAGTCAGTAAAAATATTTCTCTGTTTGTCAGTTTGTTCCGGCTTATCCCCGAAACGACTGGACCGATTTTAACGGGACTTTCACTGGCTGTAGCTAATGTTACAAGGAGTAACTAAAATTTGTCACCCATAGAATTAATACTAATATCTATATACTGAGGATTTTGTATGTTTGCTTGAATGCGCTAATCTCAGGCACTAAGACCGATATGAAAAAAGATTTAGCTCCAACCGTTTCAGACATTAGCCTGAACAAACAGACACAGATATTTTTAGTATTATTAGTTTGGCACTTGATGGCGCTGTGTGATGTCCGAATATTATTTATTTATTTTTAATATTAGTATATTTCTTGTCGTCATTAATAAAACTTAAACCTAAATTTGTCTGCACTTCTACGCTAGCATTATAAAGAGGAATGATTTGAGGGTTTTTTTGTTGTTTGCATTGAATAGGCTCCGAAACTACGTGACCAATCTTGAAAATTCTTACAGCAATGGATAGCTACATCATCAGCGAGTAACATAGGCTATATTTTATCCCCGTACTCCCACGGGAACGGGAACTACGCGGGTGAAACCGCATGACGTCCGCTAGTCATCAATAAAACTTAACCTAAATTTGTTCACAATAAAGCAATTTAATAGTCCGCGTGTTACACCTTTACTATCCCACTAATGTCAACTAATATATGAACTAATAAACTAGTCAGCATGTCTGTCTGTGTGCCAAGATAACTAAACAAGAAATTACTGACGTGTGTTGGACTAAACCATTTAATCTAACTAAGTAATTGAATTTGTCTAACGTAAGCTGTGAAAAAAGCCGAGATTTACGAAAAGAATCTAAAAAAAAGTACAGTGATGTCACACCACGTGCTTTACGGTGAAGGAAAACATCGTGAGGAAACCTGCATATGTCTGGGAAGTAATTCAAACACGTATGTATATTGGCTGAGACGGTGATATACCATTTGTCACGTTGGTTAATCATCTTCGGTGAAATGCAGCTGAAACTTGGACTCTGAGACTGCGGGATGGAAGAAAAATTGACGCACTCGAAATGTGGTGCTGGAGACGACTTCTGAGAATCAGCTGGACTGTGCATCGCACTAATGTATCCATGTTAAAAGAGCTCAATATCAACCAAAGACTTTCGTCACTTGTTCAACTAGGAATTTTAAAGTTTTTTGGCCATATTACTAGGAAGGAGGATGCGATGGAACGTCTAGTGATCCAAGGACGAATAGAGGGCAAACGGTCCCGACGTCGATCTCCAACTAGATGGATTGATCTTGTGAAATCTTCTACGAACAGTTCCATAACGGAGTGCTCCAGAAACGCACATAATAGAGACAAATGGAGGAGCATCGCTTATAAAACTTGTACCAGTGCATCCATGACCACGACCGCTCTGCCAAGAGCGAACGACTAAGAAGAATCTGCTGTAACGTGGACTGTAGAGGAACCAGTCGGACAGACACAAATATCGAACGGGAGATTATATAATGCCCTACCTCTCGTAAGTCTTAACTCAAACTTGGCTAGTTTTTATAAAGATTAGAAGAAGATAATTTGCGTCGATTCAAAGGAAATACACACGACTTGTTCAGAACAATGGCGGTGCAAAAAACGTAACTGCGCGTCGTAGGTGTACATACAACATGGTAAGGTCAAGATAACCTATTGTTTCTATAATAATAAGTTCATCAGATTAAATTCACTGAAAAACTGGCGGTTGAGATGTTGATTACTCGTCTTAAACGCAAGTTCCATTTTTTTCCCAAAGGTCCCCGACCGCACTGGGAGAGGCAGATCGGGGTATGTGGGATTTTTACCGCACTAAAACCCCCCGGTGGCCATCCTCAGTGCTCAGGGGGGACTACGTGTACTATGATAGATCGCACCGGTGTCCCCCCACACTTTGCCGGGGCACAACCCCGGGGCAGCTGTATCGCCGCCCCTGAAGACCTCGCTGTGTAGTGCACCTCCCCGGGTCCACGGCTCGGTGGTCAAAGCTCCCACCCCGACCACCGCCAGCAGGCCCTCCGACCCCCTTTTAGTCGCCTCTTACGGCAGGCAGGATACAATAGCCAAATTCTTAGACCCTGGCTATTGGGTGGACGGTCCGGGGCGTGAAGCAACGCAAGGTCGAACCCCAGCGGGGCCTGTACCCATGTGCTTTAAGGTGAAGAAAAACATCGTGAAGAAACCTGCATATGTCTGAGAAACACGTATGTATAGTGGCTGAGACGGCGATCACGAAAAGTACGTTTGTAAAACCTCTGCCTACCCCTTCGGAGTCCCTTATAGGTACGTGTGAACTTATTGAGAAGATCTTTTTTATCTCTTAGACACAATAAACAAAATTTCACAATCCTTTTTTCTTACACTCAAACAATTATTTGTTCGTACATTCTAACACTTTACGTCTTAAAGCTGGAATATATTGTCTTTTATTACGCAATTTGGTTCATAAAATGTGCTTTTTATTCACCTTTGTCATGATAAATCCAATTTTGGCTTAACAATTGACATTTGTAGATAAGAGGGTGACAGTGCCGGATTAGCCACGTAGCAAGAGTAGCAAACGCTAAGGGCCCCGCGAATTGGGGGCCGTGAAGAGCCGTGGTGGCCTCGGGGTTAGAGCAGTCGCCTGCTACGCAAGCGACGCAAGTTTGAATCACAGCGGGGCCTGTACCAATGAGGTTTTCTAAAAACTTGTGTTCTATGATTTACACACCACGTGCTAGGAAAACATCGTGAGGAAACCTGCATATGTCTGAGAATTTCAAATGCGTATGGATAGTGGCTGAGACGGCGATCACGAAAAGTACGTTTGTAAAACCTCTGCCTACCCCTTCGGAGACCCTTTGAGGTACGTGTGAACTAAGAAGATCTTTTTTATCACTGAGACACAATAAACAAAATTTCACATATGTCTGAGAAATTATTCAAAAAGACGTATGTATAGTGCCTGAGACGGCGATGGACTCACCCTCTGTCACGTTGGCACCTAATCATATTCGGTGAAATGTGGGTGTTGAAAATTACAACACCTCTGCCTACCCCTTCGGGGAATACAGGCTCACTGAGTATGTTCTTTATTCATTACCAACAAAATTCAAAAATACTAATATTTTCTCTTCATGACTCAATAGATCGCAGGTGAAGTCGCATGCAAAAGCCAGTAATATTTACACGTGTTGGCTTGTTGGTATAACTATAATTATTCAATAAAATATACTAGAATACCTTTTCCACAAATTATAGCTTTGAAAATACTATATTAGATGTAAAAAAAATTGGCAATCACGTCTAGCAATGTTTAAAATGATCATATACATAATTCACCTCATTATAAAGTCGTAACAGGTGCTAATGGGCACTAATTGTGAGGTTAAGTAACTTCTAGCGCGGTCGTGCACAGGAATGACAGTTATGGACGTGTGTGTTTATGGTTTTAATAAATTTAGCAGCGGTTTCTTTCAATGTGGCCGTAAACATGTCTCGGTTAGGTTTACACGTAGATTAGGTGACGAATATATGACAGCACTGGGTCTGTAGACAAAGTAACATTATCCCCACGCTTCGCTAGTAAAAACGATACAAAATGTACGGGAATGACATATGTCACGTGACTGATTTATGTCATTTACATTATATATTACAGAGAATGTTACTTTGTCTAGTGATCGCATGCGTTACTGCGAAACGTGAGGTCTTGGGTTCGACCACGGCTGTGCAAAATTTTTGGAGTTTTACCGATTTCAAAAAAATAAGGTTTTCTATTCGACTGTATTTTTTAACTTAAACTAGAGGAACCTTTGAAAATCGCAATTTACATTTTAGAGTTTTACCGTTTTTGTAAATGAAAAAAAAAAATCTTTTTGTCACGCGGTTTCCCGCGTAGTTCCCGTTCCCGTGGGAGTACGGGGATAAAATATAGCCTATGTTAATCAGTGATAATGTAGCATTCAAATGGTGAATGAATTTTAAAATCGGTCCAGTGCTTTTTGAGCCAATTCGTTACAAACATACTTACATATAAACCTTTCCTCTTTATAATATCCCTACTAATATTATAAATGCGAAAGTAACTCTGTCTGTCTGTTACGCTTTCCCGTTTGAACCTCTCAACCGATTGTGATGAAATTTGGCACAGACAATCTTTAGACCCTGAGAAAGGACGTTGGCTACCTTTTATTAAAAATATTAGGGTTCCGCGACAATAAGGAAGAAACTAAATCTACGCGGGTGAAACCGCGGGGCACAGCTAGTTTTTATATATAATCTTAAATGGTCTAATTTCAATGTTTAGATGAGCTACGTACCGCGAGGCATACATAAACCTTTCTATCTGTTTGTTTGTGCGTCCGTAACGTAAACGCGGCGCGTCTATTTTATTGGTATTAATTAGGTATTTTTATCAGCTATTTACCTTGAAAATATTACTGCTTTTAAAAGAGTTTATTGAAAGATGTAGACTAAATAAACCTACTTATATCGAATAGAAAGAATTCCTGGTTGTAGGGTTTGAGTCGCCTGCTACGCAAGCGAGGCAAGTTCGAATCCCAGCGGGGTCTGTACCAATGAGTTTTTCTATAAACTTATGTGCAGTGATTTCACACCACGTGCTTTACGGTGAAGGAAAACATCGTGAGGAAACCTGCATATGTCTGAGAAGTAATTCAAACACGTATGTATAGTGGCTGAGACGGCGATGGACTCACCATCTGTCACGTTGGCACTTAATCATCTTCGTTTACATTCTTATTCAGTACTTTTTAACCGATTGCAAAAAAATCTGCTGATTGTACGCTTCTGAATTCTACAATCGTTGTGGTTTGTAGTTTTACTTATCGGACGTAAAGCAAGAAGGGTTGCAACACGATAAATTCATTTCTCGGTTGTGCAATTTTATTGGTATACAATAAAAAACCAACATATACTCTTATTATACAGAGGTAGATTTGGTACCTATGATCAACTTGAGACTGAATTCGTACTAGCGGACGTCACGCGGTTTCACCCGCGTAGTTCCCGTTCCCGTCGGAGTACGGGGATAAAATATAGCCTATGTTACTCGCTGATAATGTAGCTATCCCTTGCTGAAATATTTTTTAAATCGGTTCAGTAGTTTCGGAGCTTATTCAATGTAAACAAATGATGAAATATTTCTTCTTTATACACACAAACACATACTCTCGCCTGTTTCCAAAAATCTCAAATCGCCAAGTATTTAACTGACTTCAAAAAAGGAGGTTACTCAATTCGAGCGTATTATTACTAGCTGTGCCCTGCGGTTTCACCCGCGTAGATTTAGTTTCACCATTATTGTCGCGGAACCCTAATATTTTTGATAATTAAAAGTAGCCTAAGTTACTCCTTGAAACATGCAACTAGGCTCAAGATCCCAAAATAGAAGTTTTGTATTTTTTTAAACTGTATAATATTCTTTAAAAGAGTAATGACTGAGTTCCTTGCCAGGTTCTTCTCAGTAAAATCAACCTACCGAACCTGGCGGTAGCATGTATAATCCTGTGTAATTGTGTCGTTCTGACGATTTGAAAGTACTTTGTATAAAGTCTTATCGAATAAAGATATATTTGAGTTTGAGTTTGAAGTAGTCCGAAACAACTGAATTTATCTATAAAAACAAGTGACGTCACAAAGTACAGACAAATATTTTACTACAGACGAACAATAATGTTACAACATTTAGGGCATGCCGTTACTTGGAAGTGTATCAAAAAGAGGCGTGTATGAAGTTTTTTTTTTATTATGTTCATCGACAAATGTTTACCTAAAGCTTAGATCTAGTAACATAGACATTTTTGTATTATGCTAGTGTTAAAAACAGTTCTTACTCTTTAAAAACGCCAAAATATTACGTTTGTTGCCACCTTAAATATTTATTTTATTCTTTTTTTTTCAGTTTTTAAAGCGGCTGCAGAAATACGTCGTCTGTCAAAATTTCAATTGACTAGTTATCACGGTTCATGAGATACAGCCTGCGGGGCTCAGCTAGTTCATCTTATACCTTTAAACGAGCAATTCTTGTATATATAGAATCTGGATCTCGGGAACGGCTGCAACGATTTTCATGAAATTTTGTATGTAGGGGGTTTCGGGGGCAAAAAATGTATCTAGCTAGGTTTCACTTTCAGAAAACATCGTTTTGACCATGTTATCATGCACTGAAAAAAAAATATCAATACAATACCACAGTAAATTTCGCCGACAACTGTCAAGTTATGATAGCTCAGAGGTGAGGCTGTCAGCTTACGAGGTGATAACGAAACTAGAGAACCCCGGTAAGAGACTGACGTTAACCAGTCGATTTTTTCTTTTGGTTCTTTTTTTTTCTACTAGCTTTTGTGAGAAAACGTCAAGTTTTTTTCTTAAGTGGGACCAGGTACTACTATTTAAACAAGACATGGAATATGGATAACCGCTTATATCCATGAATATTATTCAATAAAACCAGGCAAGTGAAATGACAGCGTGCATAAATTTGCATTGATTGATTTGAACTTGGCTATTTAACAATTATGTCTCGAAGGCAATTTGTGAGAATAGGCACCAACTTATTTAACATTTCGATAATATTTCAATGTGGATCAAGACTTTACACCATTGCCTTAGTGGTTTAGGTATTATATGACATTTAACGTTACATTTTTACGACATTTGTGCATTGGAACTGTGTCCATGGGCTTACATTTCTCAAGTGATTTATTTTGAATTTACATTACATACATTTAAATAAATGGTGAAACCGCGGGGCACAGCTAGTTTTATTATATACTAGCTGTGCCCCGCGGTTTCACTCGCGTAGATTTCGTTTCATGCTTCATATCGCGGAACCCTAATATTTTTAATAAATAAAAGTAGCCTAAGTTACTCCTTGAAACATTAGCTACCTGCCAGTGAAAGTCCCGTTAAAATCCGTCCAGCCGTTTCAGAGATTACCAGAGAACAAACAGACAGACAGACAGAGAAAAATTTTATAACTTGTTTTTTTTGTGTCAGTATCGTATATACTTTCATATGTATTTAATGAAAAGCTGTAATTTTGGAATTACAAACAGACACTTCTATTTTATTTATCTGTATAGATTTATAAACAGCTCCGACTGTGTTATATTCCTTTTCATCTTAATTACATGCAATATCCGAAGCATGATCTAATTACCGCGCTTCTGATATATCTGTTTTCTTCAAAGTTCTGTCAAAAGCAAAAACAGCAAGTTTTCATTAATTGTAATATTATTATGTCATCCAATGTAACAGTAAAAGTTGGTGAGTCTGTCTCTCAGGCACTATAAATGTGTCTTTAATGTCTTCTCGGGCATATCCAGGATATCTCACAATGTTTTCCTTCAAGAAACCAGTTTGAAAAATGATTGCACATCTAATATATACAATTCTCGTGTGTTTGTCACCAAACTCTGGACCAAAGCTGGACCGATTTGTATGAAATGTTGTGTGCATCGTTAGGTCTGAGAATCGGCCAACATCTATTTGTCATGCCACTAAATGATAAGGGTGATCCACCCCAAATATATGGCAATACAACGTTTGCAGGCCACAGATAGTAAATTTACAAAACTCACTGGCGGACGTCACACGGTTTCACCCGCGTAGTTCCCGTTCCCGTGGGAGTACGGGGATAAAATATAGCCTATATTAATCAGTGATAATGTAGCATTCAAATGGTGAAAGAATTTTTTAAATCGGTTCTGTACTTTTTGAGCCAATTCGTTACAAACATACTTACAAATCTTTCCTCTTTAAAATATTGGTATAGATATTGATTGATACAGCCTTCTTCGAAACACTCACTGAATTATACATTAACTCATAAATATACTGATTGTCAAGGTTGAAAACATGACATTGGGTTACAAAACAATTTTTTACAAATCCGGGAGCGTAAGAACATAATTTGTTAAAAAAAGAGCCAAGTTTCTAATTAGATTAACCACTCGCGTCACATAATTGAATGGAGGAACACAAAAAAAGGTTGTTCAGATTTAACAAATACTTATGAAGAATAACGGTCGTATTTGTTCATTCGCTAATTGTTATTATACTGGAATTTATTGTGTTTGTTCGTACACAATGACTTTTGTCTGTAAAAATGTTGTTTTAATTCAAAATCCATTGTCAAATCCACGCGCTGTCTATGGAAGACAAAGTGAAATTATCCTTTATGTCGGCACAGTCGCGTCTGAAAAGATCTTTTAAGGATAGCGGAGGTATATTTATATCCTGACGTGCAACAGGAAGCATTCCTAGTCTGTTTACACCTTGCGACTCCATCGCTCACGAAAACAACCATTCCACGAATCCTCACGAAATGAGACGCCTTTCAACTTCCCGTCTGTCATTCGACACTCTTATTATGAGTGAAACTGATTGAAGTCGTTGCATTTTGAACGAATAACGAAATATCGATCGGTTTTCATGCCGACACGGACAATCGATTCGAGTTAACACTTCTATTATGAACACAAGACACTTCACAGAAAAACTCGAATGTATAGACGATCTGTTGGCCATTGGAGCGTAACTCTGAACGCATGTCGCTACACTCCGCTGTTTTGGACGGGGACTCTCTGAAACACTGTCGCTGGTTCATTCGGAGCTCACCTGAGCCGTACGGGCGGCGGGATGTTGAAGGCTGGGTACAGTTTCGCATTGGGACTCTCGAACAACATCGTTTATGATTTTTTTTCACCGCGCGCGCATGATTCACCCGTCCTGTCGAGTCGGCGGGCAGCCGAACACTGCCTGCTGCCACCGGCGCTGCGTCGCTCCCCCCGCGCCGCAGTGCCCCTCACCCCGTGACGTCACGCCCGGAACGCTCGCTAGGCTGTTTCGCTGTCAACCGTTGCTCCATCCCTCTCTGTTTGGTGGTGTTAGAGGGGGACGCGGTGAGGTTTTGTGTCGATGGCTGCCCCCTTCGACAGGGCTTCGTGTCCGGGCACAGACATTGTTGCGTTTTTGTTATTTAAGCTCCAATTCATCTGTAATTACTCTTTTCTGATGAAAATGGGTTTCTTTTAATTGTGGACCACATTTTGTCATGGACTCACGATCTCTAGCTCCACTGTTACCTGTTTATTTAGTGATCCCAAGCCTTTGTCTGTACGGTGCTAAATACAGGCTTTGTACGAAATTAAAGTCTGCTTTTTGCGAGAGACCTGCAATGTGTATTATAGTAATAATAATGAGTATACTGAGCCAGTTCCACAGTAGTATCGTAGTACTAAACTAATTAAACTATGTATGAGAACAATACAACTATATTCACTCTGTGTTTATTATACATACATACATACACTCATACCTGTATCCAATGGGGGTAGGCAGAGACCACCGTCCGCCAGATTCTATGATCCTTACATACTTCTTTCGCTTCATCCACATTCATGCATCTCTTCATACATTTCCTTCGAATTTGCCATTTCTGAAAAATATTATTAATTTGGTCATAGTAGTTGTTTATTATGTCTGAGATTCATAACAAAAAGTGTTGGAAAGGACAGTTAATATACGCCGTATATGATATATCGATTGGCGAAGTTAAGCAGCCCTGACTTAGATCAGTAGTTGGATGGGTGATCCGAGTTACCTCCATGCCTCGGAGTGCCCGTTCAGCCGTTGGTCATACAACTGAAATTATTGAGCATTCGCTATCTTCTCCTTATATTTAAATGGTTACTTAGTTAGATCTTACACAGAAGCTTAAGGAAGTCTTACAACTGGTTTAACCCATTTCACATTGTCAGAGAGCATTTAATTGAAGTGTGGCCCCATCTAGTGGGGAAATAAGTTAAACATATTATGCTCACGCCTGTATTCCCCTCGGGTGTAGGCAGAGGTGTTGTAATAACAACACACACTTTTCACACAACATGATTAAGTGCCTACGTGACAGATGGTGAGTCCATCGCCGTCTCAGCCACTATACATACGTGTTTGAATTACTTCTCAGACATACACAGGTTTCCTCACGATGTTTTCCTTCACCGTAAAGCACGTGTCGTGAAATTACTGCATATAGGTTTTTTGGAAAAACTCATTGGTTAGGCCCCGCTGGGATTCAGGCGTCACATGCGTAGCAGGCGACTGCTCAAACCCTTCGGTCACCACGGCTCACAAGAATTATGTTGACTGTAAAGGCTTTCATGATTAAACTACTGACTGTCCTCATCTGGGACCGCAATTGCAGTTAGCTAGCGGTCCTAGTCCTCGCTGTTTCACCCGCGTAGACTTAATTACATGGGTGGCCTATGGAATTCTATTTTTTAAATAAAAGTAGCCTAAATTATTCCTTGTAACATTAGCTACTTGGTAATGAAAGTCCCGTTAAAATCGGTCCAGCCGTTTCGGAGATTTGCCGGAACAAACAGACAGAAAAAATTATTGGTTACTTTATGTAAACACCGTATAAACACGCATTTAGTGAAAATCTTTTAATTTGGAATTACAAATAGACACTTCAATTTTATTTATCTATATAGATTTCTATTATAACTCGTTTAACAATATCAGAACATTTAATTTAATTATTGTATTAAATTGTATCTACACACAATTTATCGACATAACTTGTCGGTTGCACTACCGTGCCTGCCCCTAACGGACACGCGACGCGCCGAACATAAATTGTTACCTACATATCTAGTGAATCTCACCATAAATAGACCTTTACTGAGCAGTTAATGGATGAAAAGTGCTGTTTTTTTTTAAATTAGCTTAAAACACTCCTTAAAACATCAGCTATCTGCCAGTGAAAGTCCCGTTAAAATCCATCCAGCCGTTTAGGCGTGATGCCGTGACCAAGCGAAATGTGGATTCATTTTTATATATGACTAGCTGTGCCCCTCGGTTTTACCCGCGTAGATTTAGTTTCATGCTGTTTTTTTTTAAATAAAATTAGCCTAAAACACTCCTTGAAACATCAGCTATCTGCCAGAGAAAGTCCCGTTAAAATCCATCCAGCCGTTGACGCGTGATGCCGTGACCAAGGGAAATGGGGATTCATTTCTATACATATATAAGAAAAGATTAAGTTGTCTTAAAAAAAACAGTGCAGCCGTGTTACTCACTAAGGTTTCTCAGCGTCGCACTTGTCGTCGAGTGTCGGTTTTCAAGATACTAAATTGAACGTTAGAAAGCGCCCCAAGCGGCGAGTGTGAGTTTTACGTCTCCATACAAACGCAAAACGCAAGGTCAAGCGACGACGTTCGAAGGTGTCCAAACATTTAGTCACCTACTTGGGGCAAACTTAAGTACCAGTTAGAATCATAACCCTCTTTTTAGATACGCCGTAGTTGGGTAAAAATGAAACCCTATTTACCGTTTAACAGTTTGTGTAAGGCAAACAATTAGGCGACGATTGGTCGCGGGCAAGTTTTTGCAATAAGATTTCTCTATTGTAGTAAGAGGTACGCTTTCCTCCGAGTGACGCTGCTCGATCGCCTGTGACTGACACCAACAAGGGTAATGACCTCACAGACCTTATTTATAACCGACTTAAAAAAAAGAGGAGGCTTTTTATGTTTGTTACTTTAAAATTGTTGATGATTAGAATGATTATTATGCTCACGCCTGTATTCCCCTCGGGTGTAGGCAGAGGTGTTGTAATAACAACACACACTTCACACAAGATGATTAAGTGCCAACGTGACAGATGGTGAGTCCATCGCCGTCTCAGCCACTATACATACGTGTTTGAATTACTTCTCAGACATATTCAGGTTCCCTCACGATGTTTTCCTTCATCGTAAAGCACGTGGGGTGAAATCATTAGGGTACAAATTACATTTGTAAAGTGTAATCAAATAAATGATTAGAATTACAGTTTAGACACGAAAGATACATACATTTTATTAATGCTTCGATTATAGTCTCGTTGGCTATTCTCCTTCTATTTTTTATATTAATCAGTTTTGTACTATGAGCTCATGGCACAGTTGCTATTGCGCGTATTATTCGATCAGCAACCCTAACCCTAGCCAGTAGTTGGATGGGTGACCGCGGGAGTTCCCTCCGTGCCTCGGAGAGCACGTTAAGCCGTCGGTCCCGGTTGACTATTTAACATCTTTGGCAATCGTTACAGGTCAATCGGAGGGCTAAGAGAGTCTGACAACTGGCTTAAGACAGATTACCGATTTTACTCGTAAAAGGGGTTACGAAGGTCTGATGGCAGTCGCTTCATATAAAAATCAGGTGATCAGCCACATCGGGTTGAATCAAGTGCCGACCCCAACAATGTATGGGATAAGGCCAGGGAGATGATGATATGGTACACGAAGTACCAGGCGCTCATAACGGACAAGGAGTTAATAAGTTGATTGCGACTAACATGGAGCCACATCGGGTTGAATCAAGTGCCGACCCCAACAATGTATGGGATAAGGCCAGGGACGGTGATGAATACAGCCGCGATATTCACTAAGGTTTCTCAGCGTCGCACTCGTCGTTGAGTGTCGGTTTTAAAGATACGAATTGAACCTTATCCTCTATGTATTATGTATCAATTTCCTTAGATATTGAAACCAACGCTCGTTGTCTAGTTCAACGCTGAGAAACGTCAGTGAATAACGCGGCTGTTGGTCTAGTGGTGATATCCGACTGCTATGCAAGGTGTCTGGGGTTCGAATCCATCGTTAGGGAAAAATAATGTCGAGAAGAGCATTTGTTTGTCTTGTGTCTGGGTGTTTGATTGTAAAAAGGATATTCTTACAAAAACTCTCATAGCGCGATTTAGGTTCTTGTGTATTTGTACTCAATCATGAATTTGTTAGCGAGTAGCGCCATCTATGTAGCGAGTGGAGAAACGCTAATACAGAGTAATAAAAAAATCATTTTTATTTATTCCGACTCACACAGTCTTATTAATCTAATCTAAACAGATAAATAAAATTGAAGTGGCTGTTTGTATTACCAAACAGTTTTAAAAATACTGACAAAAAAAATCTTAAAAAAAATCTGTCTGTTTGTTCCGGGTAATCTCTGAAAGGGCTGGACCGATTTTAACGGGACTTTCACTGGCAGGTAGCTAATGTTACAAGGAGTAACTTAGGCTACTTTGATCTATACTTATATTATAAAGAGGAAATATATGACCGTTTTTTTGTTTGTTTGTATTGAATAGGCTCCGAAACTACTTGACCGATCTTGAAAATTCTTTCAGCAATCGATAGCTACATCATCAGCGAGTAACATAGGCTATATTTTATCCCCGTACTCCCACGGGAACGGGAACTACGCGGGTGAAACCGCGTGACGTCCGCTAGTTTAAAATAAGCATTAGGGTACCGCAGGTCACCTATGAAACTACTTACTTAAAAACTACGCGGGTAAAACTGCGGGGCACAGCTAGTCCCTTAAAAAAAACACAAATGTATTAATATAATTATTTTATTAATAAGCTCCAAATACCGCTAACATTAGTAAGATCTAGTAACATTAACCACTTGTTATTTTGTTCGTTATTCCGTTGCAATAGAGTCGTTTATCCTCCGCAGCCTCCCTTGGAGCAGGTTGACCTCTTGGGAGGTTTGTAGGAAGACGACGGACCTCCGCTGAGGGGGAGGTAATCTGGAATAAAAATAAAAAATATATATATCTATATCTATACAGATAAATAAAATTGAAGTGTCTGTTTGTAATTCCAAAATAACAGCTTTTCACTAAATGCATATGAAAGTATATACGATACTGACACAAAAAAACCAAGTTTCAAAATTTTTCTCTGTCTGTCTGTCTGTCTGTCTGTTTGTTCCGGGTAATCTCTGAAACGGCTGGATGGATTTAAACAGGACTTTCACTGGTAGGTAGCTGATGTTTCAAGGAGTAACTTAGGCTACTTTTATTTATTAAAAATATTAGGGTTCCGCGACAATAAGGAAGGAACTAAATCTACGCGGGTGAAACCGCGGGGCACAGCTAGTATATATATATCTATAACCTATGTTAGTCCCGTGCTTTACGGTGAAGGAAAACATCGTGAGGAAACCTGCATATGTCTGAGAAGTAATTCAAACACGTATGTATAGTGGCTGAGACGGCGATGGACTCACCATCTGTCACGTTGGCACTTAATCATCTTGTGTGATAAGTGTGTGTTGTTATTACAACACCTCTGCCTACACCCGAGGGGAATACAGGCGTGAGGATATGTAAGTTACTCCTTGAAACATCAGCTACCTACCAGTGAAAGTCCCGTTAAAATCCGTCCAGCCGTTTCAGAGACTACCCGGAACAAACAGACAGACAGACAGAGAACAATTTTTAAAATTGGATTATTAATGTCAGCAGCGTGTATACTTTCATATGCATTTAGTGAAAAGGTGTTATTTTGGAATTACAAACAGACACTTCAATTTTATTTATCTGTATGTATAGATTTTTTTATTACAAGTAATTAAAACTTTAAAATAAAATAAATAATAACTAATTGAATAAAGATATATTTAAGTTTGATTTTAGAGTTATAAGATGTTGCTTACCATCACCGGGAGAGCCGAGCCGCTGGCCACCAGCCGTCGATCCATACTTCTCAAGCAGCTCCAACGCTTCTGCGCGCTTCTTCTCTTCACGCTGAAACAATATCATATTAATATATAGCTGTGCCCCGCGGTTTCACCCGCATAAAGTTAATATCATGGGTATCCCGCAGGACCCTTATGTTTTTTTTTTAATTAAAAGTAGCCTAAGTTACTCCTTGTACTATTAGCTACCTGCCAGTGAAAGTCCTGTTAAAATCGGTCCAGCCGTTTCAGAGATTACCCCGAACAAACAAACAGAAAGACAGACAGAAAGACAGAGAAATTTTTTAAAACTTGGTTTTTCAGTGTCAGTAGCGTGTATACTTTCATATGCATTTAGTGAAAAGCTGTTATTTTGGAATTACAAACAGACACTTCAATTTTATTTATCTGTATAGATGTATAGATAAATTCTTCTTCATCTTTCTATATTTAATTCGGTGCCTGAGGTTCCTTACCTCCTTCTGCAGCTCAGCAGCTCTCTGTGAAGCCAGTAACAGCATTTCTTGTTGTTTCTCTCGCGCTCTCTGAACAGCATCCATGCGGGCTTGCACCTTGTCGGGATCTAAGTACATGAAAATGATTTATCCTGCTTAGGCCCTGGTAAGGCACTTATGAATGTCAAAGAATTTACCACCGGTTCGGAAACTAGCATGATTTACATTAGAATGTAAGAACCAGTGGCTTTGAAGCTTGAGCTACTACCTACTATGCAAGCAACGCAAGTTCGTACGTAGCGGGGTCTGTACCAATGAGTTTTCTAAAAACTTATGTGCAATGATGTCACACCACGTGCTTTACGGTGAAGGAAAACATCGTGAGGAAACCTGCATATGTCTGAGAAGTATTTCAAAGACGATAGACTCTCCCTCTGTCACGTTGGCACTTAATCGACTTGTGTGAAAAGTGTGTGTTATTACAACACCTCTGCCTACACCTACAGGTGTGATAATTTAAATAAAATACAGTTTAGGCCCTGGTAAGGCATTTATGAATGTTGGAAAATTTACCACCGTGAGCATATATATATATATAAAGAAAAAAATAATGGTTTTCTATACAAATATCTATAAGAATTGATTTATTATCACTGCATATCATATGCATTTAATGCAGTTATCTATACAGATAAATAAAATTGAAGTGTCTGTTTGTAATTCCAAAATAACAGCTTTTCACTAAATGCATATGAAAGTATACACGCTACTGACACTAAAAAACGTTAAGTTTTGAAAAATTTCTCTGTCTGTCTGTCTGTTTGTTCTGGGTAATCTCCAAAACGGCTGGACCGATTTTAATGGGACGTTTACTGGCAGGTAGCTGATATATCAAGGAGTAACTTAGGATACTTTTATTTATTAAAAATATTTGGGTTACAATAAGGATAAAACTAAATCTATGCGGGTGAAACCGCAGAGCACAGCTATTAAATAAATATATTTAAAGCTGTTAATTAAGAATTGCAAACATACATATACATTTATCTGTTCTCACCCTTATGGTACTCAGCATCTTCCCTGGCCTGCCGCCACTTGTCCAGCCTCGGGCGCAGCTTGTGTGCCACGTACAGGACCAGGGCTCCACCCCCCAGTATGAACCATCCATACGTCGCTACAAAATTGATCACTGAAATTCATAATTAAGTCTTTGTGAATACCGATTCAAAACATCTACATATACCTATTTCCCTTGGTCACAACATCACGGGTGGACGGCTGGATGGATCTTAACGGGACTTTCACTGACAGATAGCTGATGTTTCAAGGAGTGACTTAGGTATTGAGAAATAATATTATGATTCTGTGATTGCCGATTTTCCTCGAAAAAGGGGTTACGAAGGTCAGATGGCAGTTGCTTCGTGTTAAATTGTTATGTTTAATTATAAATAAAATAGGAACTTCGAGACATTTTGTATTCTTGGAAAACCTTTTTGACAAGTATTCAATAATAAGTCGCCTAGCAACCGTACTATATGTTCTCTATGGAAACTCTATAGTAAGAAGACATGCATACTTCACACTTCGTATAAAAATCAGGTGATCAGCCATATTAGGTTGAATCAAGTGCTGACCCCAAATACATGGGATAAGGCCAGGGAGATGATGATTATGATTCTGTGAAATAAAGCATGAAACTAAAGTTTTAGATGCACATTCACATTTTTTGTCACAGGCTGGTGGTAAGTATATATCAATTTAAAAATATTAAAAAAAAAACCACAACCTTTTTAAAAAAAATCGCGATTATTGGTTACTACATATATATTATTGTGGTAAAATGTAGTTGTTAGAGGTCACTAAAGGTTTGATGCTTGTCTACACTGATATTTTAAGGAGGAAAGATTTGATTTTATTTTCTTAGTTTGTTTGTTTGCATTGAATGGTAATATACTTGACTGATCTTGAAAATTCTTTTAGCAATGGATAGCTACATCATCAGCGAGTAATATAGGCTTTATTATATCCCCGTACTCCCACGGGAACGGAAACTACACGGGTAAAACCGCGTAACGTCCGCTAGTTATGAAATAATTTCGTAATCTTACCGAATGTAAATGGGTTGAACATGGTCGCCTGTGTCTTCACAACTTCCTCTACAAGTGGATCCATTTGAATTAAAACCTTGGAAAAAACACTGATTACACTTCCGTTGATAAGTACATTTATCTAACTAACAGTTTAATAATTCACTACGTAAGGTTTAGATGAACCAAACAAGGTATTTGATTGATAACTTGCAGTAATGTTTTCTAGAATGTTACCAATATTGTTTATTTAATAGTCGCGTGCAATGTATTAAATTAATTTTATGTTTTTATACGATTTTTCCACAAAATATATCTCGTAGATCATGACATGTTGTTGACATAATTAAATTAAATATTTTAATGACGTGTACGAATCCCATACGTCTAACTCCTTAGTGTTGTTTCGATTAAAACCTTGAATTTAGTCGATTTTAAATTTGGTCGGACTCACATTATAAATTTCCCCCAACACTTATCACGAGGCGTTAGAGTACTATGCTTTCCAATTCAATTTTGTGCTTGGCTTTTATTGATGTTTTGCAGTTAAATTTTATTTTAAGTAATAAATATATTCTAATCGATTAGGTACGCAATCTAACCTCAAAAATATGAGAATTGTGAGTGCTTCGCAGCGGTCAGCGATACATCACTATAAGTTGTCAAATTACAGAAAAAAAAGTGCTGGTAAATATTTTTCAAATAGTGTATTTCAAGGGTCTTTACGGAACAATTTAACGTGTTTTATGTATTAACATGTCTAAATAAATATAAAATGACAATAATACTCATATTTATTGAGTAAATGTGATGTGTACTTTGTGAATGTTCAGGTAAATAAAATACTTTGTTTTGACCGAATCTAACCTTGTTTTAAGTGTTTGCGCGCGTAAATATAGTCAAAAGTTGTATTCAAACATAAACAAACATAATTTTCTTTGAAATTCATAAATTCAATTACATTTGGTAGATCGATTAACTAATTATTGTTGAATGTTATTCTATAAATCGCATCTGTTTCGAACTGAGCGCGATACAAATTTCTTATTAGAAAATGCGTCTTATCGCTATAGGAATAAGGTTCATAATATGTTTCGATGTAAGTGCGATATTGGTATTTCAGAATAAGGATGCGAGACGGGTTATAGAAATTTGATTGTTCACACTTAGCTACTCGGTATTTCGTGTGCGTCTTTTTTTTTTTAATAATGATTGATGTTTTTTTTTTAGTTACCATTATTATCTATGAATTACATGCAACTACTTTATAGTTTTATTTTTATTTTTTAATACTTAAAATATAAAAACACCATATTGAAGGGGCAATCACTATTGTGCAAAAAAAAATTGTTTTGTTTTTAAAATTATTTTCCATGTCCTTAACAATTATTGATTTAAAATTAATTTCGTGAATAATAGAATCTATTTATATGCTTTAGATACAATAATATTTCATGTTATTTTTTTAATTAAAGAATAGAAAGATATTAAGAAGTAATCTAAAAAAAATTTTTGATACAATTCAAGAATAGTATCAAAATTTTTTTATTCCCTGTAAATTCATAAATTTACCCACCCAGTGAGGGCAAGCAGAGGTGTTAGAACACCCACTTCTCACTGAAGTTAATTAAGTGCTAAGGCAGATGGGTAGGCCTTCTCAGGCACCATTTTTCCACTCATCATCATCCCTGGCCTTATCTCATACATTGTTGGGGTCGGCACTTGATACAACCCGATCTGGCTGATCACCTGATTTTTATACGAAGCAACTGAGAAGGAAAATCAATGATCTGGTTTAAACCAATTGTCAGACTTTTAGGCCTCCGACTGACCTGTAACAATTGCCAAAGATGTTAAATAGTCAACCGGTGACCGACAGCTTAACATGCTCTCCGAGGCACGGAGTAAAAGTCACAGAAGTAAAAAAAAAATCTATTTTTTTTCAGAACCCCTGTGCTTCCAGCATGGCGCAGACATGTTGCATAAATGGGTGTAATAATAGTGATGAAGGTGTAATTACGCTATTTAAGTAAGTTATCACATTATCACTCTCCCTTGACTCATCTTATTTAACATATGCTCACGTCTGTATTCCCCTCGGGTGTAGACAGGTGTTGTAATAACAACACACACTTTTCACACAAGATGATTAAGTGCCAACGTGACAGATGGTGAGTCCATCGCCGTCTCAGCCACTATACATACGTGTTTGAATTACAATTAAGTCTAATCATATAAAGATACTAGCTGTGCCCCGCGGTTTCACCCGCGTAGAGTTTAATTTTATTTGCGGAACCCTTATGGTTTTTTTAAATTAAAAGTAGGCTAAGCTACTCCTTGTAACATTAGCTACCTGCCAGTGAAAGTCTTGTTAAAATCGAACCAGCCGTTTCGGTTTGTTTCGGATTACCCGAAACAGACAGTTTTTTTTTTTAATGTGGGTTTTCTTGTCAATATCATATGTATATACTTTGATATGTATTTAGTGAAAAGCTGTAATTTTGGAATTACAAACAGACACTTCAATTTTATTTATCTGTATAGATTTTGAATATATTTTCCAGGTTTCCAACAAGCCGTACGCACCGTCGCAAGTGGTTGGATGCTATCAAGGACGCAGGCAAGGTCACAGATAAGGTGGTGGCCAGCTCAGTCCTGTGCAGCGATCACTTCAACTCCAATGACTATGAGGACTACAGGGGACGGATACGGCTCAAGAGGAAAGTTGTTCCTACTGTGTTTGAGGTATATATTACTGTCAATATCTATATGTACAGACTAGCTGTGCCCCGCGGAGATTTAGTTTCTTCCTTATTGTCGCGGAACCCTAATATTTTTAATAAATAAAAAGAGCCTAAGTTACTCCTTGAACCATCAGCTACCTGCCAGTGAAAGTCCCGTTGAAATCGGTCCAGCGGTTTCGGAGATTACCCGGAACAAACAGACAGACAGAGAACATTTTTAGAAATTGGTTTTTTAATTTGTTAAAAGCTGTTAATTTGAAATAACAAACAGACACTTTAATTTTATTTATCTGCATAGATAAAGATATATTTTTAAGCAGTATATAATATTTCCAGGGCACCCCACGTTCCCCTACGCCCCCAGCCCCTGACCCACAGCCCCAGCCTCCCCCTGAACCAGAGACTACGGAGCCAGAAGATACAGGGCACCTGAACGGCGACATTCAGGACACACCGATAGAATCCCTGAGAAGGCCTAGTGATGTTGAAGATCATTGTATTGAAGTGTAAGTATTCACTCATCATCTCCCTGGCCTTATCCCATGTACTTGGGGTTGGCACTTGATTTTAATACGAAGCGACTGCCATCTGACCTTCGTAACCCCATTTTTGAGGAAAATTGGCAATCTGGGTTAAACCAGTTGTCAGACTCTCTTAGCCCTCCGATTGACCTGTAACGATTGCCAAAGATGTTAAATAGTCAACCGGGACCGACGGCTTAACGTGCTCTCCGAGGCACGGAGGGAACTCCCGCGGTCACCCATACAACTACTGGCTAGGCGTATGGTTGCTTAACTTCGCTGATCGAATCATAATATGCGTAATAGCAACTGTGCTACGAACTCCTGTAAGTATTCACTATGTAATGAATATCCGACAAAAGAATGAAAATAAAGCTGAGATTATTATTTTTTTTAATTGATATGAATCCGCCGATGGTTTGCGACATAAATCAATCTAAACCCTATATTTATTCACTAGCTGTGCCCCGCGGTTTCACCCGCGTAGATTTTAATTTCATGGTTGCCCGCGAATCCCTAATGTTTTTAAAAATCTAAGTAGCCTAAGTTACTCCTTGAAACATCAGCTACCTGCCAGTCAAAGTCCCGTTAAAATCCATCCAGCCGTTTCCGAGATTACCCGGAACAAACAGATAGACAGGGAAAAAATTTAAAACTTGTTTTTTTAGTGTCAGTAGCGTGAATACTTTCATATGCATTTAGTGAAAAGCTGTTATTTTGGAATTACAAACAGACACTTCAATTTGATTTATCTGTATAGATGTATAGATTATAAATCATATGAATATATCCCAATTTGTAATTAAAACGAATGTCGTGCAACTTAACATAACCGGAGCATTGCGGGTGTACTATAAGTACACCCCTCCCCTTTGGAGAATACAGGCTTATATCTATGATTGTTACAGTACCCCAGAAATCGACGCGGACTGCACAGACCCACCGACCCCGGAGATGGACCACAGACAAGACATAGAGGATATCCTGACCAACTACCACATCAAGAACACCGGCCCCGGCCCCGGACGCGGCCCTAGCCCCCAGCCCCAACCCCAACCCCTGACCCCGAGCTACATCGAGATATCTGTTGATAAACGTAAGTGCTCCAAACATTGATCAGTGTCATCCCCAGCGAAGATAAGATCTTCCATTGAAGTGGGAGTTAAAACTCTCATAGCGCGATTTAGGTTCTCGTGTATTTGTACTCAAACTTTGCAATTGTTAGCGAGTAGCGCCATCTATGAGCGAGTGGAGAAACGCTGCTACGATAATAATTATTACTAAATTACCACCGGTTCTAAAATGTAGGTGTTGTTATTACAACATCTCTGCTTACAGTATAAATAAAATAAAATAAAAATAAATACATATGTCCCGAAGGGGTAGGCAGAGTGGTTGTAAAAACTACACCCACATTTCACCGAATATAATTAAGTGCCAACGTGACAGATGGTGAGTCCATCGCCGTCTCAGCCACTATACATACGTGTTTGAATTACTTCTCAGACATGTGCAGGTTTCCTCACGATGTTTTCCTTCACCGTAAAGCACGTGGTGTGACATCACTGCACATAAGTTTTTTTAGAAAAACTCGGCTTCGGCTTATATGTGTACTAGCCGTAATTTCATGGCTGACCCGCGGAACCCTATTGCTATAAAAAAATCAAAGTAGCCTATGTCACTCCTTGTAACATTAGCCATCCGCCAGTGAAAGTCCCGTTAAAATCCGTCCAGCCGTTTCGGAGATTACCCAGAACAAACAGGCAGACAGAGAAACATTTCAAAACTTGGCTTTTTAGTGTCAGTAGCGTGTATACTTTCATATGCATTTAGTGAAAAGCTGTTACTGTGTCAATTTTATTTGTCTGTATGTATTTAATATTAATGTATAATATGTCCAGGAATGAACGGCAAGGAGCGGGTAGGCAGTCCCCAGGATGACTGCGTCATGTTGTTGGAGAACGTCCAGGTGGATATAGATCCCAGCTCGCTCATGTTGGAGGAACGGGAGCAGACTACACGGTCAATACACTTATATATTCATTATTACTAGCGGTTACACCCGCGTAGTTCCCGTTCCCGTGGGAGTACGAGGGTAAAATATAGCCTATGTTACTCGCTGATGATGTAGCTATCCATTGCTAAAAGAATTTTTTTTAAAATTTGAATGCTACGTTATCACTGGTTAATATAGGCTATAATTTATCCCTGTACTCCCACGGGAACGGGAACTACGCGGGTCAAACCGCAGGACACAGCTAGTATCTAATATTTACTTATTGAGTACCCAATACTCACATAATAAGATACATTTAAGTTAAATGCAAAGATATTGCTGCTATTTGTTGTTTTACTTTGTAAAAATCTAATCAATTAAAGAGATTTTTGACTATGACTATATATCCAACAGTAAAGAAGACCACATCAGCTTGCTGACGTCGAGTGACGAGGATGACGTCATCATACAAGAGCCCAACATCGACACAGTGGAGGTCTCAGACGAAACAGACGAGGATGACGTGCCTCTCATGAAGCTTGTTAAAGATAAACCAGGCACCAACCCCAAGGACAGCGTAATCAACAAAATGTTCTGGGGCTTCTGCGAGTACTACTGCATGCACTGTCATTACACATCCAGTAACCGCTATGAGTTCAAGAAACACAAACGCACCCATGAAAAAGTGCTGCAAGTCTGCGATCTATGCGGATACACCACGGCCAGTGAAACACAGTTCTCTAAACACAAGAGGAAACACAAAGACGACAGGACGTACAAATGCCATATATGCGATTACAAAGCTAAGCACAATATGAGCTTAATATACCATTTGAAGTCACACGACGGTGTTAACCTAACGACGTGTAAAAGCGGTTTTAAGTGTACTAAGTGCGGTTTCAAGTCTAATTTAAAAAGTGCAGTGCTAAAACATGTACGGGCTTGTAGTAAGCAATCGAAAAGTGTTGCCAGTGTTCAAAGTGGGAATCATCCGTGCAATCTCTGTCAGTATATAACAAAAAGAGCCTCCGATTTGAAGAGACATAAACGAACAATGCATAAATAAGATTAAAATTAGAGTACTTATAATATGGACTATTGGATTTGGCCAAATATGGAGTGAAATTGTCCATAGAACTTGATTGTGTGGAAGGATGGTCGATGGAGCAGACATGTCCTAGAGTGCAGCCTGCGGAGTGGCTAACGTAGTGTAGGATCAGCAAGCTGAAGTGTCAGTGGGCCGGTCACATGTGTGGAAGGACCGATGGTCGATGGAGCAGACATGTCCTAGAGTGCAAACCGCGGAGTGGCTAACGTAGTGTAGGATCAGCAAGCTGAAGTGTCAGTGGGCCGGTCACATGTGTGGAAGGACCGATGGTCGATGGAGCAGACGTGTCCTAGAGTGCAGACCGCGGAGTGGCTAACGTAGTGTAGGATCAGCAAGCTGAAGTGTCAATGGGCAGGTCACGCGTGTGGAAGGACAGATGGTCGATGGAGCAGATGTGTCCTAGAGTGCAGACCGCGGAGTGGCTAACGTAGTGTAGGATCAGCAAGCTGAAGTGTCAGTGGGCTGATCACATGTGTTGAAGTACCGATGGTCGATGGAGCAGACGTGTCCTAAAGTGCAGCCCTCGGAGTGGCTAACGTGGTGTAGGATCAGCAAGCTGAAGTGTCAGTGGGCAGGTCACGTGTGTGGAAGGACAGGTTGTCGATGGAGTAGACGTGTCCTAGAGTGCAGACCGCGGGAGTTAACCTAGTGTAGGATCAGAAAGCTGAAGTGCGAGTACCATGAGTATTTAAGTTGTAAGCGTGTCCATAGAGTAAGATACAGGTTCAATCCTGGATAAGTTAGACCCCAGTGGATCTATGAGGGGTAAAGACTGACCGAGTGATTTAATTATAGGAAATCTTAAATATAACTCCGCCCAATAAAGAATTTTCTAAATGGCAGCTTGTACTTGCATTGGCAGAAAGTAAATTAAGTAAAATTTCTGTAAGTGGTTTTTAAAACTGAACAGGTATTTTAATTTTATATAACCTGATTTAAATCTATACAGATAAATAAAATTGAAGCGTCTGTTTGTAATTCCAAAATAACAGCTTTTCACTAAATGCATATGAAAGTATACACGGTACTGACACTAAAAAACCAAGTTTTAATTTTTTTCTCTGTCTGTCTGTTTGTTCCGGGTAATCTCCGAAACGGCTGAACGGATTTTAACGGGACTTTCACTGTTAGGTAGCTGATGTTTTAAGGAGTAACTTAGGCTACTTTTATTTATCAAAAATATTAGGGTTCCGCAAAAATAAGGATGGAACTAAATCTACGCGGGTGAAACCACCGGGCACAGCTAGTAAATCATAATATCAATGATGATGATTTAAGCTTGTGTAAGTACTTTAGCTAGCATTTTTGAAGCAATTTTTAAAAATAATGATTACGACAGAGCAAGCTGAATTTGTCAGGAGTTTGTGCTGCCATATAAAAAAAAACTATGTAACAAGGCAGGCCACCTTAATCGTAATAAATAGGTGATGATTAAAAATATAGTAAGTATTTTAAAATTAACTTTATTAAGTAGATTCATTATTAACTCTAAAAACCTGTCTTTATTTAGTGCAGTATTTTTTTTTCTCGGAAAGGGTAGGCAGGGGTGGTGACAACCCATACAAAATGAGGATTATAAGACAGATGGTGAGTTTGTCTGAACTGTGTCCATGGGCTTACGTTTCTTATGTGATTTATTTTGTATTTTTAAAATGTATAACATTTTTGAAAAGAGTAATTACTGAATTTCTTGCCAGGTTCTACAGTAAAAGCAACCTTCTGAACCTGCCGGTAGCATGTATAATACTGTGTAATTATGTCATTCTGACGATTTGAAAGTACTTTGTATAAAGTGTAATGTAATTAAGATATTTTTGAGTTTGAGTATCACCGTTTTAAACATTTCAGAAGTTAGTGCTTGCTTAAAACTCTCAACTATGGTGCCTCCACCTTTTCAGTCTTATTCATAAACCCAAACAAATTATTCCTATGCATCCGCGATTTACAATGCCTTGAATAAGACGATGTGTGTTTGAAAGCCACGCCACACGCGTCGCATCTGTACGGCTGTTCGTCCAAGTGTTTGTAGACCGTGTGAGCTCTCAAACCGATCATATTCTGAAACGTTTGCCCACACTCGGCACACTTCACCAAATTCTCATTCAAATGTAATCTCTTATGAATGTCTAAGCTATGTTTTTGGTAATACTTCTTAGGACAGAGATCGCATTTGAATCTCTTTTCGCTGTCATGGGTGATCATGTGGTATTTTAAGTCTCCAGACTGTTTGAACCGCACCTGACAGATTTTACATTCAAACGGTCTTTCATCTGTGTGGATTCTTGTATGGATATTTCGCTGACCATCACTTGAAAATGCCTTTCCGCAGTACAAGCATTGGTAGCGTTTCACTTGTGTATGAGATACCATGTGGTAGTTGTGTGATGCCTTTGAATTACTTATTCTCCCGCACTCCACACACTCTATCGTTCTTGCATGATTCCGTAAATGTCTGTTATAAGTCCACGGTTTGATCATCTTATTACATATCTCACATTCCATTTCTCCGTGATAGTGGGTTAATATGTGAGTTTTGAACGTACTCACTTTGTCTATAACAAGACTGCATTCTGCACATTTAAAAGGTGATTTCATATGTTCAATATTATGAGTTATATAGTCACAATGGTTACTGAAGGCGACTTTGCAAGTTTCACACGCGAAGTTTTCAGATCCATGCACTTTCTTGTGCAAAACCATGTCACGATTGCACTTGAATTTGTCTCCGCAGATGGCGCAGGTGTACACCGCGGGAACGTGGGTCCGAATGTGGAAAGTATAGCCTTTTCTATTGACAAACTTCTTATAGCAATGTTCGCATTGTATTTCACCGCAGTCATCCAGTTTCTTGTATTTCTTGATACGTTTTTGTTCTTGAACGAAGTCGTTTTCGTCGTCATCACTGGAACTGCTCGCGCTCAGGATTTGTTCACGTTGGGATCTGATAAAAACAAAAATTGTAAGGTCACCAAAGTAGATCTAAAGAAAAATTGTGTTATAAGAGATAGTTGCTAGTAAAATAATGATGTGGTGACCAGATTTGAAAGATATATGTTGAGATGGTTTGGACATATCGAAAGGATGAGTGAAAGGCGATTAACGAAACATATTTATAGAGCGAATGTGAGCGGAAGTGTCGGTAGAGGGCGTCCGAGGAACAACTACTATGACACAATTAATAGTATTTTTCAAAATGGTCAAATACGGAGCACTCGTAACTGAAGGAAGTGTATGAAGAGATGAATGAATGTGGATGAAGCAAAAGAACTATGTAAGGATCATAGCATGTGGCGAACGGCGACCTCTGCTGAATATAAAGGATTATACATGCTACTGCCAGGTTCGGAAGGTTGCTCAACTCAACTCAACTCAACTCAAATATATCTTTATTCGATTAGACTTTATACAAAGTACTTTCAAATCGTCGGAATGACACAATTACACAGGATTATACATGCTACCGCCAGGTTCGGAAGGTTGCTTTTACTGAGAACAACCTGGCAAGAAACTCAGTAATTACTCTTTTAAAGAATATTATACAGTTTTAAAAATACAAAATAAATCACTCAAGCAACTATAAGTCCATAGACACAGTTCCAATGCTCAATTGTCAAAAATAAAAACTAAAAAAATATTACAAATACTAAGAACAACCTTGCAAGAAACTGACTGTGCTGTTTCTCAAACCACTAAGCCATAAGGGTACTTACTTATCCCTCAGTTTATATTTTCTATAGACGCTAATATCATCAGTGAATGTGTCAAATTGTTCATCTCCCAACACACTCTCTATCTCCGTTATACCTAACTCTATCTCTAGCCTGGACCTCTGCTTCCTCCTTGGTTTATTCACAGACTCCATATTAGATTGAACATCAGAATTTTCTTGTAAAGTAGATAGATTTTCAACTGATACATCATTTGTATTTTTGTTTTCAGATATTTCAGGAGTTGTGGTCTTTGTATTATCTTTATCTATAGATATTACAGAAGCATCTGTAATTGCAGTGTCAGTCTGTGTATCACAGATATTGTTGATTATTTTTAAATTATAATTTTCTTCAGTATTTGTTGAGTCTGAATTTTGTGGAGTTTCAGGTAACTCTGAATTCACCTCCATTATTCTGAAATGCAATGAGTTATGTTAATAATGAAATTGAAAATGATTTATTCAGTTCAGCCCCTGGTAAGGCACTTATGAATGTCGAAGAATTGACCACCGGTTCGGAAACTAGCCTTCTGAGAACAACCGGCAAGAAACTCAGCTGGCATCGTTATTTACTTACAATAATATTCATATAAAATTATTCGAATATACTGAGAAGAATCACGTGTACTTTGATATGGATACAGTCATAAGCTTCTTCTCAGTAAAAGCAACCTACCGAACTTTATAATCGCCACAACACAGGGTTTGTGTTTACGTTAGGAAAATTAGACGTTATATAGGTAACAAGTTCTGATCATAAAGAGGTGCTTCTTTCTTGGCCTGAGTAACAAATACCTTCATCCATATCGAATACTATAGTTCTTCTCAGTAAAAACAACCTTCCGAACCTGGCGGTAGCATGTATAATACTGTATAATTATGTCATTCTGACGATTTGAAAGTACTTTGTAAAAAGTCTAATCGAATCAAGATATATTTGAGTTTGAGTTATACCTACCAAATCAAGTAATGTTGTTTTACTTTATACTGATTCAAAAATTATATTTTCTCAGGTTATATTATTGTTTGATGACGTTCACATGGTTTTTTTTGAGTAGACTAGGATGCACAGGCTATACTGCCTGAATGGTTATTATCAAGCGCGGTTAAGTTGGAAACGAATTAGTCGATTCCATCAATTGTTTTTAATCGAATACAAATATACACAGAAAAAATTACTCACAGATAAGATTATAGATATTTTCCAGAATTGATACAAAAAAAAGGATAATTTGTTTATGTTCCTTCGTTATTCATATCTCTTTGCTGTATTTGAAACTAGCTGTGCCCCGCGGTTTCACCCGCGTAGATTTAGTTTCTTCCTTATTGTCGCGGAACACTAATATTAAAGAAAAATAAAAGTAGTCTAAGTTACTCCTTGATATATCAGCTACCTGCCAGTGAAAGTCCCGTTAAAATCGGTCCAGCCGTTTCAGAGATTACCCGGAACAAACAGACAGAGAAAATTTTTAAAACTTGGTTTTTATTGTCAGTAGCGTGTATACTTTCTTATGCATTTAGTGAAAAGCTGTTATTTTGGAATTACAAACAGACACTTCAATTGTATTTATCTGTATAGATGTAGTTGATTTAATGCTCGTATTGAACTAAGCAAACTGTGTGTTACTTCAAGATCACAAAGATAATGATTATCGTGCACTCCTTACAGACGTTACGATAAACTTTGACGGTATAGTTACAATTTCCAGATTGTTTTAAAGTGATTTTAAGGACGTGGAAGAAAAGCAGTTTCAAAAATACACTTCTTTATTACAAATTCTTATACTTATATTTAAGCGAATATTATTATACAGTTTAACAATAGTACAATAATCCTACCTTCTGTAAGGGAAGACCTCTGTATATCCAATTTTGCCCAACCATAGAAATAAAAAAAAATTTGGTTTTTTTTTTTTAAGTCTATAAAACAATACGGACAACCATGAATAAGACGGTTATTTTTTAAATTTGCACTGACTTAAAATGTAATTTTAAATAACAATATAACAAAAACCGAGGCTTACTGCTAGAATTTGAGTTTGCTATGCAGATTTTCAAGTTAAAGATTATGAATTTTTTTATCCAGTCCATGCCCTGGTAAGGCACTTATGAACGTCGAAGAACTGACCGGTTCGGAAACTAACCTATGGCATATTTCTAATAGTATTTCTTAATAATTGTCGGTGAATTGTGTTGTTAGACTTTATTTACCGTTCGTGAACCTTCTGGGATTGCGTGAGCATATTATTTGTGTTTCTACAATGTAGATAAGTTTAAAATTTCTCGAGAATGACAACTGAATATAAAACAATATGACAAAAAGAATGCACCGTTTAATTTATAAGTATATTTAGGGTATAAATTCATTGCCTATACTAGTGTAGTGGTAACAACGCTTGGTGGGAAGGCAAGCGGTCACCGTAATAAGTATAAGTCAATATAAAACGGGTGTTATCGTCCGTTTTACATTCACTCGGCGTTTCATCAGTCACGATCTTACTCGACTCTGTAAACAGAAACATTTCAAAATTAAAAATCTTTATCTATACAGTTAAATAAAATTGAAGTGTCTGTTTGTAATATCAAAATAACAGCTTTTCACTAAATGCACATGAAAGTATATACCATACTGAGTAGGAAAAATCAACTTTTAATTTTTTTCTCTGTCGGTCTGTTTGTTCCGGGTAATCTCCGAAACGACTGGACCGATTTTAATGGGAATATTACTTTTATTTAAAAAATAAAATAGGGTTCCACGGGAAAATGCAATTAACTCTACGCGGGTGAAACCGCAGGGCACATCTAGTACAAACGAATTATAGTTCATAATATACTTGCTGTGCCCCGCGGTTTTGCATACAATTTTTTTTTTTAAACAAATAGGTATCTCATATTACTCCTTGTAATATTAGCTATCTGCCAGTGAAAGACCCGTTAAAAGTGTGCCAACCGTTTCGATTAGCCGAAACAGACAGACAGATAATTTGTTTTTATACGTGAGACTATATACTTTTATATACATTCAATGAAAATTTAATTTGGAATTACAAACAAACACTTCAATGTTATTTATTTTTACAGATTTTCTGTAATTTTTAAATTTATATTAATATTTTCTATAATTATTGCGATTTTAATTGATTAGTCTTTTAACATTATACAGGATTATACATGCTACCGCCGTGTTCGAAGTGAGGGGAGAGCGAGTAATCACGCTCATCCCCAGCAAAGTGAAGATCTTCGTTCTAGTTGGAAACTTGTATATATACTGCAATGCGCTTGAAAACTCTCATAGCGCGATTTAGGTTCTCGTGTATTTGTACTCAAACTTCGCATTTGTTAGCGAGTAGCGCCATCTATGAGCGAGTGGAGAAACGGTGCTACAAGTGAAACTATCATGGCAATAAGAGCTCATGGTAAGGCCCCTGGTAGCCGCTGTCCAGGGGCGGCGGGTGGTGGTGGTGCTGTAACTCACAGTGATCGCCAGCCGCCGTCACTAGAAGACGCGGTCCTGGTAGCCGCTGTCCAGGGGCGCGCTGGGCTTGGGGGCGGCGGGGGGGTGGTGGTGGTGCCTGAGGTGGCCAGGCCGCCGGGGGGGAGCCAGGTACTCGAACATGCTCTGCGTGTGTTGCGCCAGCATCGACCCCAGGTCGCAGGGCATGGGGTCCGTCCAGAAGAAGTCGTGGTTCAACGCCGTGTCCGCGTCGTATCTGGTGACAAAACACGCATTATAGTCAAAGTCTAAAATATCTTCATTCGATTAGACTTTTTACAAAGTACTTTTTAAAATGACATAATTACACAGTATTCTACATGCTACCGCCAGGTTCGGAAGGTTGCTTTTACTGAGAACAACCTGGCAAGGAACTCAGTAATTAATCTTTTAAAGAATATTATACAACTAGCTGTGCCCTGCGGTTTCACCCGCGTAGATTTAGTTTTATTCCCGGGAAACCATAAATGTTTTTTTAAAATAAAAACATCAGCTATCTGCCAGTGAATGTCCCGTTAAAATCGGTCCAGCCAAACAGACAGACAGAGAAAAAAATTTAAACTTAGTTTTTTAGTGTCAGTAACGTGTATACTTTCATATGCATTTAGTGAAAAGCTGTTATTTTGGAATTACAAACAGACACTTCAATTTTATTTATCTGTACAGATTTTAAATTGTAAAAATTCTAAATAATTACATAAGAAATGTAAGCCTTTCAGTTCACACAGTTCCATAAAAAATACATAAAGAAAAATCTAGTAGTTGTACTTATATCTAATAGTGTAGCTTGAGATGATCAAACTCACCTCTTCGCTGGATCCAACTGCAGCAGTTTATCAAGCAGATCACAGCCGTAGGGATCTTTGACGTATGGCTTCAGACGCTCCTGAAATGAAAAATATTTATTCAGTTCAGCCCCTGGTAAGGCACTTATCGAACGTCGAAGTATTGACCACCGGTTCGGAAACTAGCCTTCTGAGAACCGGCAAGAAAGTCAGCTGGTGTCATGTACATTTCATTACATAGTAAATAGTGATTAATTACAATATAATTCATATAAAATTATTCACAAAAGTGAAAATTGTATCAGCAGAGTAAATGTTTTAAGGGATTTTTTTTATATATTTTTAAACTAGCGGACGTCTCGCGGTTTCACCTGCGTAGTTCCTGTTGCTGTAAGAGTACGGGGATAAAATATAGCTGAAAGATTTTTTAAGATCGGTCCAGTGCTTTTCGAGCCAATTCGTTTCTTCAGGCAATTACATTTTTTTTTTATGAACATTAAAGCGGTTATTGTGACTAAACTATGAGAGTTACATATATGCTCTCGCGGACTTTTTTGTAGATCTTAATAAGACCTACAAACCCGCAGTACGTAATTTTGTTCTATTGTCAATAGTTTTTGAAGCGTACGCATAAATAGGTTTTCGATTTTACACCTTAGGTTACAAAATTGCAATTTACTTACGGACCCCTAATTTATATGAGAATAAAATATAGCCTATAGCCTTCCTCGATAAATGGACTATCCAACACTGAAAGAATTTTTAAAATCGTACCAGTAGGTACTGAGATTAGAGGGTTCAAACAAACAAACAAACAAACTCTGCAGCTTTATAATATTAGTATAGATATGTAGTGATATTTATAGGGCTATGTCTTGACCTTGACCGAGATCAGGATCAACTGACCTTGACCTTCCTCTTCTGTCCCTTGGGCAGTTCCATCTTATTGTAGAGGTCGAGCGCCTCCACGCCGGGCCATACGTCGGGGGTGCACGAGCCACACAGCTGAGAGATCAGGATCAACTGCTGCTGCTCCGTCGGACCCTGGCGATACAAAAAACAGATTATAATAATGGAGATATTACAGTGCAGGCGTGTGTGCAAACACAGGTGCACTGTTTATTGGCTCACTCTCATAGTGGGATGGGAGGCAATCCCACACGACCGGAGAGAGATCACGCGTAGGACCAACGGTGCAACGTGCTCTCCGACCCACGGGGGTGGAAACACACACTACTTACAAACACAGGTGCACTGTTTATTGGCTCACTCTCATAGTGGGATGGGAGGCAATCCCACACGACCGGAGAGAGATCACGCGTAGGACCAACGGTGCAACGTGCTCTCCGACCCACGGGGGTGGAAACACACACTACTTACAAACACAGGTGCACTGTTTATTGGCTCACTCTCATAGTGGGATGGGAGGCAATCCCACATGACCGGAGAGAGATCACGCGTAGGACCAACGGTGCAACGTGCTTTCTGAGGCATTTATTGTGAATTTCTTGTCAGTAAACCCCAATATCTATTTTGACCCGACCCTGGATAGTGCTGGGGACTTTTCGATCGGAAAGCGAATTTACTAACCACTAAAATACATATATACAGGGTGTGGTTTTCTAAAACGATGCCCAACTCAGGGATATGGATAGTCTTGATCAAACTCTCAACCGTATCCACTGTTTTACAATTCACTCGCAATGCTTCGAACAACCAAAAATGGCGAGATATAGCGAAAATATATAATAGGTGTATTTCAAACCTGCATAATAGGTGAGCGTGTCCACATCTCAGCCATGATGCAGCCGGCGCCCCACATGTCTACCGGCGGGCCATAGTTGCGGTCGCCTGGGGCACGCATATATATCTATATCTATACATCTATACAGATAAATCTATACATATACATACTACATACAGATAAATAAAATTGAGTGTCTGTTTGTAATTCCAAAATAACAGCTTTTCAGTAAATGCATATGAAAGTATACACGCTACTGATACTAAAAATCCAAGTTTTAAAAATTTTCTGTCCGTCTGTCTGTTTGTTCCAGGTAATCTCTGAAACTGCTGGACTGATTTTAACGGGACTTTCACTGGCAGGTAGCTGATATATCAAGGAGTAATTTAGGCTACTTAAATTTTTTTTAAATAGTAGGGCTCTGCGACAATAAGGATGAAACTAAATCTACGCGGGTGAAACCGTAGGGCACAGCAGTTCATCATAAAATTAAAGACTTACCTAATAGCAATTCCGGAGGCCTGTACCACAGAGTAACCACTCGGTTAGTATACTTATTAACTTGCCCAGACTTAGCCACGCTGAACGCTCTCGCCAGACCAAAATCCGCTAACTTCAGAATCCCGTTCTTCGTAATCAACACATTGGCAGCTTTCATATCTCTATGCAAGATCTTATTACTATGTATATAGTATAATCCATTTAATAGCTGTTGCATCACTTTCTTAACCTCTCCTAAGCTAAATTTTACATTCACATTTGATAGTAACCCCGCTAAATCGTGTTCGCAAAAGTCAAACACCAAGTAAAACGTTGATCGGTACTTATTGTGAGATGTTGCTTTCGTTCGACAGATCTCGATGAGGTTAACGACATTCTCGTGTTTTAAGAGCTGTAGGATTTTGATTTCTCGCAATGCGGTGATGGGGAAGCCTTCCTTTTCGTTATCCATTAACACTTTCTTCATTGCAACGAATTTCTTGCTGCTATTCCTGGCGCGGGCTTTGAAAACCTCACCGAAGGTACCCTGTCCAATCTTGGCAACTTTTTCATACTTGGATGATTCATCGCAGAACGGGAAGTCAAACTCTTCTATGTATTTCTCCTTTTCCCTCATGTTGAGGATTGTGGAACTCGTGCTGATCACCAGGGGGGGTTGGCCCCCGGGGGCACTGACATTCATTTTGGCAGCAATTTTGAAGCCTTTCTGAAACTGCTGCAGGAATAAAGGCTGGAAAGAAAATGTATTAAGCTATTTTAAATAGTTATGATTTTTTTTCTTATTTTTAGTGAACTCTATCTTGTGCCTGCAGCTTTGCCTTCATAGCAGTAAGACTAGCTGTGCCCCGCAGTTTCACCCACATAGACTTAAATTCAGAGTGTCCTCGGAACTGTAAAAGTAGCCTAAGTTATGTCTTGAAACATCAGTTACCTGCCAGTGAAAGTCCCGTTAAAATTAGTCTAGACGGACAGAGAAAAAATTTAAAGATTGGTTTTTTATATCAGTAACGTATATACTTTCATATGCATTTAGTGAAAAGCAGTTATTTTGGTATTACAAACAGACACTTCAATTTTATTATCTGTATAGATTTAACCCCTTAAGGGTAGAATGTCATCAAACACTTTCTTAGTATACCTACAATTTACCAACAACACATTCGCATACAAAATGTTAGTTTATATCACAAAGGTGCAATAGTAATCAATGCTGTTGACCTGAATAACGTGTTTTAAAATTTTTACCTGAATCAGTGCTTTGATAGCACAGATTTTTGGCTTTTGTTATTTAGAAAAGGACTAGATCACACAATTCTGCTTCACATTATTTAAAAACACTTGATTTAGTTTAATTTCTCATAATTTTTAAGCCGTTTTCACAAAATGTTTAACCATTATTTTCATGCAATTTGTTTGTTGGCCTGTAATGTCACTTTGACAGATAATATAAGGCAGATTATAATACTGAAAATACACAGATATAATTCCTTCAAAAGTATTACAGCGAAACTAAATTACTTATATAGCATTATAAACTTATCTAGTAAAATCTATATATAGCTTGATTTGATTTCTTAACACATAGTTTATTGTTATTTAATGGTTTTATTGGATAAAAATAAGAAATCAAACAAGTCTGTTTTATCGTTCCAAAACGTAACTTTTACATCCGCTGTATTCCCTAATGTCAAAATAAAAATGTCACGTCATATTTGCCTTTAGTAGTGATACCGAATATCTATCGATCAGCTATCGATATTTAACAATAAAACTTCGATAGTACTTACGATACTGTTGGTACAGAATGCTTTATTACCGGATTCCTTAACATAATTCGTCAGCATCGTCATTGCATAAATTGTCTGCTCATCTAAAGTAAGCTTAAAGCGTAAAGCTTATTGGATTTATTCCATAAATTGGGTACATATGCAACTTAAATGCGTTTGTTACGGCTTTTAATTAAGTAACTGAAATCCCAGGTGTTGTATGCGTTCACAATAACCATCTTATGCAGTAAAAAAAAGGATTAAAGTGATACATGATTGATTATCGATAGTTTTATCCAGCCGGCATTGTGCATCACTAACATGTGTCATCCATCCATGACATCCAGCAGTTCATTCATTCATGCAAATTGTAAAACTATTTCGAGTCGTATTCGGTAAAAATAATCAAATTAAAAGTTTGAACACATAAAACTGAGAAAGAGGCAAGTGGAAGGTAATAGTGACATAATTATTAATCTTTTGATGTTAGATTGTTGTGCATAAATAAAGTATTTACAGTGTAATATTGCGAATGCATTTTATCGATCCTAATTTTTATTGTGAAAGTAGGTTGATAATATTTGTATATTCAGTGCACAGCTAGGAAAAGCGTGTTATCTTATCAACAGTGATTTAATAACGTGATGGAAAAATGTATTTGTAGTAATATTGAGTTTTAACGTATTTCGTACGTCGGTACAATTTGTTTACGCCCCTAACATTAATGTCAACAAAACAAAGGCAAAATTAATTATAATATCTACCGCTTTGTCATAACACCGTCGAGGACACTTAATCCATACTAATATTAGAAAGTTGTCTCTGTCTGTCTGTCTATTTCTTTGTGAAGTTAAGAAAAGCAAGACATAAAACCAAACATTTTGTTTTTAAGTAAGTAAGTTGTAAGTAAGTAACTAGTGATGTATTGAACCAGGGTATTTAAATGCTATCTTAGTTGCAAATTTAATCCAAATCTATCTAACTTATTTGAATTTGTTTTGTTACCACCATCCTAGTGGTAAAATATTGCGTTTAAAATTATAAGGACAGAAATGTTAATGATTTTCCTATGTTATTATTATTAATAGCTCTGGCGCGCGGTTTCACCCGCGTAGAGTTAATTTCTCGGGTGTCTTGCAGAACCATTATGCTTTTTTTTAAATATAAGTAGCCTAAGTTACTCCTTGTGACATGAGGTGTCAGTGAAAGTTTTTCTCAAATCAGACCACCCATTTCGGAGATTAACCGGAACAAACAGACAGACAGACAGAGAGAAAACTTAATTTTTATTTTTATTTTCAGTATTGCATATACTTTCATATGCATTTAGTGAAAAGCAGTTATTTTGGAATTACAAACAGACACTTCAATTTTATTTATCCGAATAGATTAAGTCATGTTACTTTTTTGTATCATCCATAGCATGGCCAGCGAGAGCTCAGCGGTGCTGGAGCTGACGGACGCCGATGGCGAGGACACGGAGGCCCCCAGCGTCACCGACGATGCCCAGGGGGCCCCGCTGATCATGGAGCATGGATATGACATTGCTGTTAAGGTATATGTCTTGTATATAATATTCAAGTTCTACAAAATAAATATGCCCACGCCATCCCAGAAGGGCCCCCGAAGGGGTAAGCAGAGGTGTTTTGATAACAACAACTTAAACCATAATATTTTTGAAAAGAGTAATTACTGAGTTTCTTGCCAGGTTGTTCTCAGTAAAAGCAACCTTCCGAACCTGGCGGTAGCATGTATAATCCTGTCATATTGTCAGGATTTGAAAAAGCCTAATCATATAAAGATAATTTGAGTTTTAACAGAGGTACATAGATCTTTGAATTACTTCTCAGACATATGCAGGTTTCCTCACGATGTTTTCCTTCACCGTAAAGCATGTGGTGTGAAATCACTGCACATAAGTTTTTAAAAAACTTCATTGGTACAGGCCCCGCTGGGATTCCACCGTGCTTCATAATCAAATCTCCCTTGATTTTGATAATTTCCAAGATGCATTTCAGGTAGACGCACCAATCAAGCAACTGTCGACGCTTGAGACTTTTGTGACGTACAGGGTGCGCTGTGTGTGCGCACGATGGCCGACCCCACCCTTTGTCAGGAGACGGTACAATCACTTTAAGGTAACACTTCATGCCTAGAATAGGGAATATTACATTATTTTTATTTAATAATTAGCTGTGCCTGGCGGTTTCACCCGCGTAGATTTAGTTTCATACTTATTGTCGCGGAACACTAATATTTTTAATAAATAAAAGTAGCCTAAGTTACTCCTTGAAACATCAGCTACCTGCCAGTTAAGTCTCGTCAAAATCGGTCCTGCCGTTTCAGAGATTACCCGGAACAAACAGACAGACAGAAAAATTTTAAAACTTGGTTTTTTAGTGTCAGTAGCATATATACTGTTATAGGCATTTAGTAAAAAGCTGTTATTTTGGAATTATAAACAGACACTCAAATGTTATTTATCTGTATAGATATATAGATGTATGTATGGTGTAGGTGCTCCACAAGCGTTTGTCAAGCGGTCACCCGCTGGTGGCGCCCCCCCCCCTGCCCCCCTTGCACTCGGCGCGCCAGCAGTTGGATCGCTACTCGCCATCATTCGTCGCCGTCAGGACTTTGGCACTCAACGCTTTCCTAGGTCACTATTACAGAAATACTTACTAATACTTTATTTTTATTAAGAACTTAGGGCCCGCCCTTTTTAACCGACTCAAAAAAAAGGAGGAGTGATTGGGTTTGATTAATTCGTATTGGACCGGTTAGTGCAGTCTCCTGCTTCGCAAGCGATGCAAGTTCGGATCCCAGCGTGGCCTGTACCAATAAGTTACTCCTTGTAACATTAGCCATCTGTCAGTGAAAGTTACGTTAAAATCCGTCCAGCCGTTTCGGAGATTACCCGGAACAAACAGACAAACAGACAGACAGACAGAGAAAATTTTTAAAAATTGGTTTTTCTTTGTCATTAGCGTGTATACTTTCATATGCATTTAGTGAAAAACTGTTATTTTGGAATTACAAACAGACACTTAAATTTTATTTATCTGTATAGAGTATAAATGTATAGATATAGATATCTGTATAGATGTATAGATGGCGACTTTAAATTTAAAGTTAATTTGTATATTTTTAGATCGGGTGGCGAAGCACCCCATACTGACACATAGTGAAGACTTCCGAATATTCCTGACGACACCCGATGACGAGTTGGATAAGGTACTGTAGAGCGCGTGGTCCTCGGTTCGATTCCGGGGTCGGGTAAAGTGTTATTTAGTAATTCTATATGTAATGGCAATAGATTCACCTACTTACATGTGACTTAAATATATCTAGCTGTGCCCGTTTCACCCGCGTAAATTTAGTTTCATACAAACTTTCATCCCCTATTGTATCCCCTTGAGGGTAGAATTAATCAAAATCCTTTGTTAGCGGATGCCGTCATAACATGTACCTGCATGCCAAATGTCAGCCCGATCCGTCCAGTGGTTTGGGCTGTGCGTTGATAGATCACTATGTCAGTCAGTCACCTTTGAGTTTGGTTAAGTGTGGGTATCAGGTGATCAGCCACATCGGGTTGAATCAAGTGCCGACCCCAACAATGTATGGGATAAGGCCAGGGAGATGATGATATGGTACACGAAGTACCAGGCGCACATAACGGACAAGGAGTTAATAAGTTGATTGCGACTAACATGGAGCCACATCGGGTTGAATCAAGTGCCGACCCCAACAATGTATGGGATAAGGCCAGGGAGATGATTATATAGTAAATCCTATATTTCAGGTGTTCAAGAGTGAGAACAGCGCCCTCAACTTGTGGGGCCTCAGTAGCGCCCTCTACGGAAGCTCCGAGACTAAGCCTACTAATGGAGCCAGGTAATCTATATATATAAAAATGAATCCCCATTTCCCTCGGTCACGACATCACGTGTGAACGGCTGGACCGATGTCGATAAATGTTTTTGTTGTGTTCGTTATTGTCAGGAGATGATTCTTATGAAAGAAAATTGCGTGGAAAATTTAAGAATACTTAACCATTATGCTTAAATCTAACCTTAGCGCTTTGGACAATAAAAACTTGTTGATGTAACCTTATGACGTTTGACATAGAATTGACAGAATACGTGCTGCATTCTCATAATTAAGACAGGACAACGTCTGTCGGGTCAGCTAGTATTATTAATATTTTACACGTATACGCCTGTATTCACCGAAGAGGTAGGCAGAGGTCTTGAGTTTGAGTTTCTTAAAAACTTATGTGCAGTGATTTCACACCACATGCTTTACGGTGAAGGAAAACATCGTGAGGAACCCTGCATATGTCTGAGAAGTAATTCAAACACGTATGTATAGTGGCTGAGACGGCGATGGACTCACCATCTGTCACGTTGGCACTTAATCATCTTGATCTCTGCCAACACCTTCGGGGAATACAGACGTGAGGATATTCATTTTGTTTGTAGAGTGAAGGACCCGGAGTTCTCGTCGGCGGCGGAGTACCTCAGTTCTCTCCAACACAAGCTGACATGCTTGTGTGCTCTCACACACTCCTTAAACAAGGGGACCCACGCCCTCGCCGGAGAATATATGGGGTGAGCATCGTAACAACTCATCATCCTCCTGTCCTTCATCATCTCCCTGGCCTTAATCCCATGTATTTGTGGCTGATCACCTGATTTCTATACGAAGCGACTGCCATCTGACCTTCGCAACCCCTTTTTCGAGGAAAATCTGGGTTAAACCAGTTGTCAGACTCTCTTAGGCCTCCGAGTGACCTGTAACGATTGCCAAAGATGTTAAATAGTCAACCGGGACCGACGGCTTAACGTGCTCTCCGAGGCACGGAGGGAACTCCCGCGGTCACCCATCCAACTACTGGCTAGGCGTATGGTTGCTTAACTTCGCTGATCGAATCATATGCGCAATAGCAACTGTGCCACGAGCTCCTCCTGTCCTTATCCCATGTTATTCATGGTCGGTGCAATGTGTTCTTCTCTTCCATGTCTCTCTATCAGCCGTCATATCTGTATTCACTCCCTTAGCCATATCATCTTTCACACAATCCATCCATCGTTTCTTAGGTCTTCCTTTCCCCTTGTAACCATCCACATTAATAAACAAAACTTTTTTGGCAACATTTTCCTCATCCCTCCGCATAACATGTCCATACCACGACAAATGTTTATTGTTCAACTTGTCAGTCACCGGTGCTACTTTCAGACTTCCCCTTATAAACTCATTCCTCACCTTGTCCAATCTCGTTATGCCATATATCCATCTCAACATCGTAACAACTATCTATACAGATAAATAAAATTGGAGTGTCTGTTTGTAATTCCAAAATTATAGCTTTTCACTAAATGCATATGAAAGTATACACGCTACTGACACTAAAAAACCAAGATCTAAAATTTTTCTCTGTCTGTCTGTCTGTTTGTTCCGGGTAATCTCCGAAACGGCTGGACCGGTTTTAACGGGACATTCATTGGTAAGTAGCTGATGTTTCAAGGAGTAACTTAGGCTACTTTTATTTATTAAAAATATTAGGGTTCCGCGACAATAAGGATGAAACTAAATCTGCGGGGGTATAACCGCGGGGCACAGCTAATAAAAAATAAGTCTAATCTTATAAAGGTATTTTTCAGTTTACCTACTAGCCACAATGTTTCTAATCAATATTTTTTTAGTATGAAACGTGCATGTGATGCATGGTCGTCGTCAGCGGACGGTCGTTGTGGGCGCGCGGCCTCTGCCCTGGGCTCGGGGGCGCAGGCGTCGCACGAGGCGCGGGCTGCGCCCCCCCCGCGGTCGTACCGCGCCCTGCTCCCGCTGCTGGCCGCATATGCCGCCGCACACGCCGATAAGATCGCCCAGAGGGATGCTTTACATGGTTAGTTACTAATGACTAAAAATACAATTATAAGTTTTTTTCAAAACGTAGCTTTTAATATCTTAAATTCTGCGTATAGGTTACTAATTGATTTTACATCGCTGAGTTTCTTCTTAGCAGTGTCCCATGTCCCACTAGTGTCCCTCACCCCCGTGTCCCACTAGTGTCCGTCACCACCGTGTCCCATGTCCCACTAGTGTCCCTCACCCCCGTGTCCCACTAGTGTCCGTCACCACCGTGTCCCATGTCCCACTAGTGTCCCTCACCCCCGTGTCCCACTAGTGTCCGTCACCACCGTGTCCCATGTCCCACTAGTGTCCCTCACCCCCGTGTCCCACTAGTGTCCCTCACCCCCGTGTCCCACTAGTGTCCGTCACCACCGTGTCCCATGTCCCACTAGTGTCCCTCACCCCCGTGTCCCACTAGTGTCCGTCACCACCGTGTCCCATGTCCCACTAGTGTCCCTCACCCCCGTGTCCCACTAGTGTCCCTCACCACCGTGTCCCATGTACCACTAGTGTCCGTCACCACCGTGTCCCATGTACCACTAGTGTCCCTCACCACCGTGTCCCATGTCCCACTAGTGTCCGTCACCACCGTGTCCCATGTCCCACTAGTGTCCGTCACCACCGTGTCCCATGTACCACTAGTGTCCCTCACCACCGTGTCCCATGTCCCACTAGTGTCCGTCACCACCGTGTCCCATGTACCACTAGGGTCCCTCACCACCGTGTCCCAAGTGCCACTAGTGTCCGTCACCCCCGTGTCCCACTAGTGGCCCTTACCACCGAGTCACATGCCCCATTAGTGTCCCTCACCAGCGTGTCCCATGTCCCTGCTCGTGTCCCTTTCGTCATATTGTTTGTCTGGCAGCAATTCATACATAATTATGTATTTATGATACAGTATGTAATCAAATTGTGTTTTATTATTCCCAGCGGCGTACGTCGCCGGAACTACTACCACAGACGATCTACATAACAGGTACATACATATATATAAAATTGACGTTCATAGTATATTCAACTAACTGTGCCTCGCGGCTCCACTTATACTTTTTTCATATGTGGCCCGCGGAACTATACTTATGTTTTTTCAATAAAAGTATTCCAACTCCTTGTCACACCAGCTATTATTCTATACGCCAGTGAAAGTCCCGTTAAAATCGGTCCGTATCCGTCAAATTAGTTATAGTACTGAAAGGATGTTATAATGGGTTTCAATCTATACTGATACTAGCTGTGCCCCTCGGTTTCACCCGCGTAGATTTAGTTTCTTCCTTATTGTCGCGGAACCCTAATATTTTTAATAAATAAAAGTAGCCTAAGTTACTCCTTGAAACATCAGCTACCTGCCAGTGAAAGTCCCGTTAAAATCCGTCCACCCGTTTCAGAGATTACCCGGAACAAACAGACAGACAGACAGACAGAGAAAAATTTTAAAACTTGGTTTTTTTGTGTCAGTATCGTGTATACTTTCAAATGCATTTAGTGAAAAGCTGTTATTTTGGAATTACAAACAGACACTTCAATTTTATTTATCTGTATGTATAGATTATAAAGAGTAGAGATTTGATTGTTTGTTTGTTTGCATTGAATAGGCTCCGAAACTGCTTGACCGATCTTGAAAAATCTTTCAGCAATGGATAGCTACATCATCAGCGAGTAACATAGGCTATATTCTATCCCCGTACTCCCACGGGAACGGGAACTACGCGGGTGAAACCGCGTGACGTCCGCTAGTAAATAAATAAATAAAATGTATTTGTCATTTCAGGTTAGAACAAGCATCAGAGGCATTAAGATCAGAATTATCAGATTGGATACCAAAAACTCGATCTGAAATTAAAGGGATTCTGTTAGATATAGCTCAGAAACAAGTCTCGATTCACAGCCAAACAGTGTCGGGATGGGAACACGCTTTAAAACTCTCCTCCGACCCTAAACTTGAAGAGTTATTCCAAACAGTATCAAAAACGGCCGTGCAAAATCTTTCCCCGTCCAAAACTCGAACGGTACTCACTCCAACTGAGACTGAGCGAGATTTAGACGACTTTGAGGTCGATAGTACTTCGGAGGATGAAAAAAAAGTTACGAGTGAGGTTTTTGATTCCAAATTAGACTCTATTTCAGTCGAACAGAGTTTGAAATCGGATGTTATTTCGGATCCCTTAAGAGAGTTTTCAGATGTGGATCTATCATGATTGTGTGATTCCATATTTTGTAGTGTGTTTAAAGAGTTTTGAGACTTCGTACTTAATTCATATCAAATGCGAAAGGTAAGCAATAATCTGCGGTCGGTAGGTGGATGGGTGACCGTTATCGGACTTCATTTAGTGAGTTAAGCAATAAGTCGTGGTTAATACTCTGAGAAGTTCATTTGGCTGTCCCGTGATCTGTAGGTCTAAAACGGTCACTTTGGGAGAATCGTAATGTGATCCGAATATGATTCAGGAATGATTCATATTTGGCAATTCACTGTTTGACGCTTTTCTATGAAGATTCCTAAAATGGTTTACAAATATGAATTGCTTTTGTGACAAATAGCAGAACCATAATAAATTATATAAGGAATAACATCTACAATTATTGTAATCATTCGTGAATCATAAATATGAATTGCACCTAAGTGACCATTCTGTCATTTCGGTCTTGAATCATATTCGGATCACATGATTCTCCCAAAGTGGCCTTTTTAGACCTAGAGTACATTGTTTTTACATGTTTTATTCTAAACTAACTGTGCCCCGCGGTTTCACCCGCGTAGATTTAGTTTCATCCTTATTGTCGCGGAACCTTAATATTTTTAAGAAATAAAAGTAGCCTAAGTTACTCCTTGAAACATCACCTACCTGCCAGTGAAAGTCCGGTTAAAATCGGTCCAGCCGTTTCGGAGATTATCCGGAACAAACAGACAGACAGACAGACAGAGAAAAAATTTATAACTTGATTTTTTGTGTCAGTAGCGTGTATACTTTCAAATGCATGTAGTGAAAAATTGCAATTTTGAGATTACAAACAGACACTTCAATTTTATTTATCTGTATAGATTCTTAAAAACGCTAAGAATAATACGATAACGAGGCGGGCCTCGAACCCACGACCTTACAAACCGTGTAGTTGTTCTTCCAAGTGAGCTACTCGTGATCCTGCGTCGAATTGTTCCTTCCCTTGTTTAGCGGTTTAGGGGCCGCCTTACGCCATCTGTTGGTCGGTGTATACTAACTCTACTGATACGACTAAAGATAAATTTAGCTATACAGGTGTCAGGGAAATCAGGACAGCTCTTAAAATATGTGATAGGGTATAATTTTAGGAAGCAATGAAAATTATTATGACAAAAATATTTTCTTCCGTTTTCGAGTAATTGACGTTCAAACTTTACCATATCAATACCTTATTTTCCCATAAAAATCAGCTGTAACGTAGAGTTATTCACGTGGAATCTAACTACATGTTTATTACATACTACATAAACCTTCCCCTTAATTTAACAAGTTCAATGACCGCGTACGTAATGTAGGTAAACGCGGGCGCGCGTTCATTCAATCGCTTAAGGCCGCAAGCTCTTCGGCCCTTAGCAACCATAGCCTATAACTACGTTATCGTTGGAGCTAGATATTTCACGACTTCAACATAGTGATATATTCATAAAACCCTACAACTTATAGAAGACAACTGTTCCTTTTTCTCCTTCACCCTGTATATCAAATTGGAAGCATGAGGTAGGATCACGAGTAGCTCAGTAGGAAGAGCAACTGCACGGTTTGCAGAGGTCCCGCCTCGTGTTCGTATTTTTTCTGCCCATTTTTAAGAATTTATTTGTGATGTTAAGCAATGTCGCGGTCAGTTGTCGGATTCGATAGGAAATAATTCCAGTATTTGTCGAGTTCTAGAACAAATTTAATATTTATCTACACTAATATTATAAAGAGGAAAGATTTGTTTGTTTGTTTGTATTGAATAGGCTCCGAAACTACTTGATCGAACTTGAAAATTCTTTCAGCAATGGATAGATACATCATCAGCGAGTAACATAAGCTATATTTTATCCCCGTACTCTCACGGGAACGGGAACTACGCGGGTGAAACCGCGTGTCGTCCGCTAGTATGAAATAAAAATATATTTCGATGATATTATTATATATAGTTTTTACTTGCGATTTCGTCTGAACTATGGGTTTATAAATTATTATATGTCCGTCCATGGCATGTAGACAAAGTAACATGATCCTCACGCTTCGCTAGTAGCAACGATACAAAATGTACGGCAATGGCATATGTCACGTGACTGATTTATGTCATTTACATACATTTTGTATCGTTTCTATTAGCGCAAGCGCAAGAGAATGTTACTTTGTCTAAGCCTGCATGGATTTCAAGAAACAGAAGTCAAAACCGGTTTCAAAATACCGGTTAATTTCGTTTTACGAAACCGGTATAATTAATCAATTTTAAAATACCATGTAGTTAGTTTCAATGCTGCCAAATTACATCTAAAGCTTAGATATATAGACAGACAGATATAGAGGGTTTAGACCTTTTTAACCACATGTTTGTCACAGAGCGTCGGATAACTGATGATCTGTGACAAAAGTATGCACCAAAAAGTCTACACTTTTTATAATGTGTAGAATTTTATGTAATGTAACTGTCAAATTTATATAGGGTCCCAAAATTCAATAAAAAAAGACGGAACGAATGTAGCCTACCAGGCAAGTATATGGAAACAGAATAAAAATGGAAAAAAATATTATTTCTGCGGTTAGATTGTAATTCAGGGGTCGAAACCAATTTTAAAACACCGGCTAATATCGGCCAAGAAACTAGTGTCAACCGAAATAATTTCGATTTCCGATTATTGTAGAGAAATTAAAATGTTATTATTATTAGGTTATTCTGCTCATCGCGAGCGGTTGGTTATAAACCGGTCTCCATTAACCGGTAGCCGAATAAATTTCTCTAATAACCGGTTTTCGACCCCTGACTAATATGTCTGTTGGTAAAGTATTGTAGGCATTTAAATAAAATATAATTATTTTAATATACTTAATGTAGAGTTAATATAAAAACGTGTCTGTATATAATGCGTATTTATTTGAATATAATCGTGTCTACTATATAACTTGTTTTATTATTCCTAGCGGGGCCTGTACCAAAGAGTAAAACTTATGTGCAGTGATGTCACACCACGTGCTTTACGGTGAAGGAAAACATCGTGAGGAAACCTGCATATGTCTGAGAAGTAATTCAAACACGTATGTATAGTGGCTGAGACGGCGATGGACTCACCATCTGTCACGTTGGCACTTAATCATCTTGTGTGAAAAGTGTGTGTTGTTATTACAACACCTCTGCCTACACCCGAGGGGAATACAGGCGTTAGCATATGTATGTATAAGTCCTAAATATACCGAATGAACGATTCATTTATGAATAAAAATTCTGAATTTGACATTATGGATATTCCGAGCTTACTTCCACGGAAATAATATAACAGTGCATGTGACTGGGTTTTTTATGTCTGTGCCATACGAAATAATATCAAATTAGCACAGACTATAACATAGAGAGAAAATACTTTTTTTTTTAATCGTTTGTGTTTAAAAAAAACAACTTTATGTCAAACTTAAATAGACTTAATTTATTCAATAAAAATAAATAAATTCACATCTACTTAGAAGCGAAAATTAATGTTTTTATTAACAGCGAATAACTTTAAAATACATTTTATAATTTGATCTAAGAGCTTAACAATTAATTAGACTAGATGTGGAAATAGTTCTTGAATTATCCTGTAGCCGTCATCCCAGGGAACGACTTTAGCTTTTAAGAGAGGTGTTGGTGTTGCCAGTGTTTTCTTTATTAAATCATCGAGCTTGTAACCTCGGCGCGGGAATACTATGGACTGAAAAAAAAGTATTTTTTAAATATAATACTTTAGTGTTTCTCAGTTTCATAAACAGAGGGCCTAGTGCGAGTTTTTCACTGCCGCTGTCACAAGTCACCGCGTCGACGTAAACGCAGATTAGTATAGGATCGGAACAGCGCCTCTGTCGGCCTAAACATGACACTATTGTGAGCCCATACTAATCTGCGTTTACGTCGACGCGATCACTTGTGACGGCGATTTTAAGAAAACTCGCACTAGGTACTCAGATGCTGCTTTTTTAACAACTAGACGCAAACCTAATTTAAACCGATTTGAAAGTATGTACTTTGTTAAAAGTCTGTAATAGTGTTTCTGCACTCGCTCCATAGATGGCGCTACTCGCTAACAATTGCAATGTTTGGATAAAAATACACGAGAACCTAAATCGCGCTATGAGAGTTTTGGAGCGCATCGACATTTGTGCATTGGAACTGTGTCCATGGGCTTACATTTTCAAAGTGATTTATTTTGTTTTTTAAAACTGTATAACGTTTTTGAAAAGAGTAATTACTGAGTTCCTTGCCAGGTAGTTCTCAGTAAAAGCAACGTTCCGAACCTGGCGGTAGCATGTATTATACTGTATAATTATGTCATTCTGACGATTTTAAAGTACTTTGTAAAAATTCAAATCGAATAAACGAATAAAATTTTTTTTGAGTCCAATTAGAACAGTTGCTCGTTCTCCCTGCACTAGTAAAAGCGTTTTAAATAAGTAATAGTTACATGTTCAAGCAGCTTGGTGGCAGGACAGAAGTCGTTGCGTCCGTCCCCAGCGTACACTATGGTAGTGTACCGACGCGGCGCCGCCCACTGCGACAGGGCGAGACCCTGTCAACATATCTGCTATTACTATTATATATCCAAGGAAGAGTAGTCGTCACCATCATCATCATTTCCGATAGACGCCCACTGCTGGGCATAGGCCTCCCCCAACGATCTCCACGACGAGCGGTGTAGTGCCTCCCACATCCATTGGTTCCCACAATCTTAAAAATTAATTAATTAATCTTAATTTTGCTTTGACTGACTGGAATTTGCCATGCTCACATATATTTGTAATATTTTTTTAGTTTTTATTTTTGACAATTGAGCATTGGAACTGTGTCCATGGGCTTATAGTTGCTTGAGTGATTTATTTTGTATTTTTTAAAACTGTATAATATTCTTTAAAAGAGTAATTACTGAGTTTCTTGCCAGGTTGTTCTCAGTAAAAGCAACCTTCCGAACCTGGCGGTAGCATGTATAATCCTGTGTAATTGTGTCATTCTGACGATTTGAAAGTACTTTGTATAAAGTCTAATCGAATAAAGATATATTTGAATTTGAATTTGAATCCTCACCAGGTCGTCGGTCCTCCTCGTTGGGAGCCATCCACATTGCGCCTGCCGGAGTTTAAGTCGTGCTCCTAACAAATTATCCTAACGGTGGGAGCAATGATATCATAATGCTGACTGCCGATGAAAATATCTATGCAGATAAATCAAATGTAAGTGTTTGTTTGTAATTCCAAAACAACAGGCTCACATCTTTAGGCCGACAGAGGCGCTGCTCCGATCCCATACAAATCTGCGTTTACTTTGACGCGGTGACTTGTGACGGCGGCAGTGAAATCTACGCACTAGGCACTCCGGTATGCCGGGAGGGTCACGGCGAAGCATGTGAAAACATATCACGTGCACCCCCCCACTTAGCGACCTGGAGGAACACCGTGGAGTTTAGTCGGTGCGAGTCCGACATAATCCTTCCGCTGCCCCCGCGGCGGTTGGTGTATCCATAACGGATTCTCCACGATAAAAAAAAAAAAAAATGGCACTCTGGTATAGTTACCTTGCAGAGGTTGTTAGGGCAGAGTGCACAGGAGCACTGCTGCATGCAAGGCTGGACCAGCAGCCGGCCGTGGCTCCACGACGCGGGGTTGGTCACCACTGACGTCACGCAGTCCTGCATACAAGTAAAAAACCCTGTATTCCCCTCGGGTGTAGGCAGAGGTGTTGTAATAACAACACACACTTTTCACACAAGATGATTAAGTGCCAACGTGACAGATGGTGAGTCCATCGCCGTCTCAGCCACTATACATACGTGTTTGAATTACTTCTCAGACATATGCAGGTTTCCTCACGATGTTTTCCTTCACCGTAAAAATCGGTCCAGCCGTTTCAGAGATTACCCGGAACAAACAGACAGATTTTTTTAAAAATTTGATTTATCAGTGCCAGTAGCGTGTATACTTTCATATGCATTTAGTTAAAAGCTGTTATTTTGGAATTACAAACAGACACTTAAATTTTATTTATCTGTATGGATGTATAGATATAATATATACACCACGTTAGTCCATGAAACCCTAAACGATCACACCCACGAGTCAGCTGTTTCGCACAATTACGAGACGCCCCATAATGTATCTAATTGGGTCGGCTTCTACTATATTTTAGAATAATACGTGTTATATCTAGTAGCTAATTGTGTTAGCGATGTTCAAGGTGACAATTTACTTGCAAATAAATAGGTTGTTTTCCGGCTTTGCGTGTTTGCAATTATTTTTAAACGTTACTAGCGGACGTCGCGCGGTTTCACCCGCGTTACCGTGGGTATACGGAGATCAAATAAAGCCTATGATATTCAATGGTGATATAGCTATCCATTTCTGAAAGAATTTAAAGATCGCTCTAGTAATGTCGGAGAATATTCAATACAAACAAACAAATATTTCCTCTTTATTTAATTAATATAGATAAACATATAAAAATAATTGCAGCGTTTCTCCACTCGCTACATAGATGGCGCTACTCGCTAACAATTGCAAGTTTGGGTACAAATACACGAGAACCTAAATCACGCTATGAGAGTTTTCGGCGTATTTGAGTATCTATACAGATAAATAAAATTGAAGTGTCTGTTTGTAATAAAAAAAATACACTACTACTGACACTAAAATACCAAGTTTTAAAATTTTTCTCTGTCTGTTTGTTCCGGGTAATCTCTGAAACGGCTGGACGGATTTTAACGGGACTTTCACTGATAGGTAGCTGATGTTTCAAGGAGTGACTTAGGCTACCTTAATTTGTCGAAAATATTAGGGTTCCGCGACAATAAGGATGAAACTAAATCTACGCGGGTGAAACCGCGGGTCACAGCTAGTATTACATAAAATACCTCCATATGTTATAGTTACACACCATACACCAAGGTCGATCGATGCATGTAAACACGAACAAACTTCCGCATTTGATAATACTTTCTATATATCTATAGAATGGCAAATACTTCCGTATACATTATATAGATTTGTATTTTCAGGCCAGCGCTCAAAACTCGCGACGGTAGGTAAATATAAAGTTACATTGGTACAAATATTATGCTATGTGAAATTTGTAGATGTTTATTTTAGTTCTTATTACCAAATTTTCTTAAAATTTATAGAACGACCTATTTAGCTAGACATAGGCCGTCTAAGGACGCGCAAAGTCGGCTGAGAACAGACAAGAGTTGAACAGTGCCTAGTGCGAGTTTTCTTAAAATCGTCGTCACAAGTGATCGCGTCGACGTAAACGCAGATTTGTATGGGCTCACAATAGTGTCATCTTCAGGCCGACAGAGGCGCTGTTTCGATCCCATACAAATCTGCGTTAACTTTGACGCGGTGACTTGTGACGGCGGCAGTAAAAAACTCGCACTAGGCCCTTAGGAGGTGTTGTAATAATAACACCCACATTTAAGCGACATGATTACGTGACAGATGGTGAGTCCATCGCCGTCTCAGCCAATAAGTACGTGTTTGAATTACCTCTCTGAGGGCAGAGTGCGAGTTTTTCACTGCCGTCGTCACAAGTCACCGTGTCGACGTAAATGCAGATTTGTATAGGATCAAAATAATGCTATTCGTGAGGCGACAGGTGAGGCAATTTTAATAAAATTCGCACTAGGCACTCAGACATATTATGCAGGTTTCCTCACGATGTTTTCCTTCACCGTAAAGCACGTGGTGTGACATCGCTGCACTTAATTTTTTTAGAAAAACATTGCCCCACTGTGAATCGAGATTGAATCAATCACCACGGCCACCATGGCTCTTAAACATTCTTATTGTTTTCAAGTCCTCACCTCCAAATCGTGCATCTTCAGCCAGTGATGTACAAACACGCTGTTAGCGTCGGTGATGAGCACCACGTCCCACCCTTCATCACTGAGCAAGATGATCAGTTCCACCATGCCTGGAGTCGGCCTCATGGACCCGATGGCTGCCAGGATGTCTTCCTGTTTGAAGCCAGCTGTGCACGCATGTTCGAATACCTGGAGGACAGTATTTGGATAATCTAATATCTATACAGAAAATTCAATTGAAGTGTCCATTTGTAATTAAAAATTAACAGCTTTTCACTAAATACATATGAAAGTATATGCGGTACTTACACATCTGTCTGTCTGTTTGCTCCGGCTAATCTTTGAAATGGTGCCAACGTGACAGATGGTGAGTCAATCGCCGTCTCAGTCACTACACGTCATTGAATAACTTTTCAGACATATGCAGAATTCCTCACCATGTTTTCCTTCACCGTAAAGCATGTGGTGTGAAATTACCGTACATTCGTTTTTAGAAAACCTCATTGGTTCAGACCTCGCTGGGATTGGAACTTGCGTCGCTTGCGTTGCAGGCGACTGCTCAAACCCGGAGACCATCACAAGCGTCCAAGCGAATGTCACGGTCTCTCGTTTGGCACCAACCAAGGTCTGGCAACTATCCTAATACTAGTTTAAATGAAACTGACTTAATTTTACATTTCATGCTATTCGCGAAGATCGCTATGACGCATTTTATGTTAAAACTAGACGAGCCAAAAAAATGCAGAATAATTTAAAAAAATTAAAATAATACATTTGAAGGGAACCCTCTGATTATGATACATTAAAAATATATTTAAGGTTTTGATTGAACTTTAATTAATAAATTCGTTTAAATTCGTTAAAGATGGCAACTATGAGCGGGCTAGCAAAAAAATCTAATAATCCCGCCATGTCACTAAAAAAATAATTAAAAGAGCCGTGGTGGCCTCGGGGTTAGAGCCTGCTACGCAAGCGACGCAAGTTCGAATCCCAGCGGGGCCTGTACCTATGAGTTTTTCTAAAAACTTATGTGCAGTGATTTCACATCACGTGCTTTACGGTGAAGGAAAACATCGTGAGGAAACCTGCATATGTCTGAGAAGTAATTCAAACACGTATGTATAGTGGCTGAGACGGCGATGGACTCACCCTCTGTCACGTTGGCAGTTAATCATATTCGGTGAAATGTGGTGTTGAAAATTACACCTCTGCCTACCCCTTCGGGGAATACAGGCGTGAGCATATGTAAATAATTTTAAAAGTAGTGCCTCACAAGGTGTAATCAGGCACTAGGCAGAGATGACAACATCAACATTTCACCGAAGATTAAGTGCCAACGTGACAGATGGTGAGTCCATCGCCGTCTCAGCCACTATACATACGTGTTTGAATTACTTCTCAGACAGTTTTGCAGATGCAGGTTTCCTCACGATGTTTTCCTTCATCGCGTCACCGCGCGTGAGAAACTCATTGGATGCCGTCGGGCCGAGGAATGATAACGTATACTCGCGTGTTAATTACTTACACGGAAACCACACGGCCACCACGGTTTTTAATATAATAAGCATGTGCAGGTTAAAATTAACTTAAGCCTTATCAGATAAGATTAGTGATTATAATATGATAGTGATTAGTGAAGGGACGTGGTGGTCGTGGGGTTTGCTCAGTAGCCTGCTACGTAAGCGACGCAAGTTCGAATTCCGGCGGTGCCTGTATCAATAAGCTTTCTACAAAAGCTTATGTGCAGTGATTTTACGCCATGTAATAATAATTAACAATAAAAACTAGTTGCTCATTCTTTTAAATTTTTTTTCGCTCGGACCGAATTTTATTTCGTGTCGTATTTTAGATTATAAGCAAAAATCTGTTAATTCGGAATTACAAACGGACACTTCAATTTTATTTATTTGCATATATGAATAGGTTTGTTTGTAAATGGCAAGGTATATGTTACAGTTCTAGAGTACTAGAGTTTTAGAGTTCACCCGTATTTACAAATGATATCAGACAGAGGAAAACTTTTATTAAGTAGGTACTTATATAATAATAATAGAATGAAAAATAGTTTTAATTTTGGTGGGCCCACTCCCAATCTAGTTACCCAGACTGGGCTCAAAGCCTAATAGTAATAATATAACACGTTAATTCGGTTTATACTTAACTAACAGGTACAAAAAAACTAATTCATAAAAATAAAAAAGTTGAATACAGAAAAAAGTGTTTTCCTTGTTTTCGCAAATCCTTACCAGCCAGCACTAAAACTAATAAAGTATTTGCGGAATTTACACGGAAGTACGAAGACGGAAGTACTTTAAAGTTTAAAAAAAACAAGAAAAAATACTAACATTATTCATGTAAGGAGTCCAATCATGATTTGTGGCGTCCCATTCCGGCGGAGGCTCCTTTTCCCGTAACTTTTCTATCACTGTAGCATCACTGTCCGCATCCACTATCGTATGATCGAAATCAAAAACAGCTAACCCAGACATGTTTTTAAAAATACGCGCGCACTCCCTACAACAGCTGGGCTTAAACTGCAATATTTTTCTAAGCTTGATCGTCACGCAAAATTACGTCATGACTGTGTGCTGCTGGATTTATAACGAGCGGAGATTTTCAGCATGATGTAAGATTTATAAGTTTGTGTGAAATGTAATTCAATGGTTGGGGAAGATTTTGTTTCAGAGAGGTATTGATTGCTTCACATCGTCGACTCTACGCCACCGTCAGTCAGTCGTAAGCCACTGACGTTGACACTTGACGTTACGTTACGTTTGTTTCACACACGCAATTGTTTTTCAAATTGCATGGAATTAATAAGTAAGCTACGTAATTTCATGTTCCATTGTCATTATTTGGACATGCATGCTTTGGCTTTACGTGAACTAACTGCGTCACAGAAACTATTATTCCCGTCCCGGGATATAAATCCCGTCGTGAGTTAAGAACGATTAAGCTTTGAACGTAGTCATTTTATGAATCTGTCTCTCTCTGTCTATATTTATGGTGCGAGGTGTTATTCTTTTTTACGCTGCGCGTTCTTTATTCGCAACGGGCAAAAGCACGAAAAAAAATGTTTGATGTCGTTAGGCGGGAATTCATTTATAATAATAATAACTTGTGACGTTGCAGAATGTGTAAGACGGGGGGATACCTTCACATAAATTCCATTAGATCGAAAAAGAGATTGATTGTTACGTTTTCCTTTTCTATGGGTATTTCTTAGCTGTCTGTGGTGATCGCGAATTTTTTTCTTTATCTATGCGACAACATTTTTTCAGTGTTGCCAGTTTGTTATCTTTGTTCGAGTTGGTGACAGATAAGGATTCTGACATAACCTCTTTTTATGCGAATTTATCACGAAAATTCATTGAAATATATTTAAAATTCGAGAAAAATGGCTTCGTTGAAAGTATATTCAGTCGGTAGACTGGCAAAATACGTGACCGAATCTACATTGCGCGGTCTCCGAGGGAATGTATACAGGTATTTGTTGCGCAACAGAGTATAAGAATATAACCTAAAATATTTTAAGTATTCTTAATTTTTCGTATTTATTTTGTATATATATCTCGTATTTACATGTCTGAAGCCATATTTGCAATAGTTTGCGTACTTTGTCATATACATACAGCTATTGAAGCTTAAAGTATATTACTATTTCTTTCGTCATCTTATATTTGTATATAATTATAAAATCGTAATTTAATACAATAATTAATGAGAAAAAATAGAATACACTTAAACGACTTGAATTCTGTGTGAAGAATTATTTCGTTACACTATTAATCGTGATATATCAATAGTTGATAAGGTTGTAACCTTTGGCCTGTTTGAATATAAAATTATATTTATCCAAACATTTTTATTAATCTGTGGAACCTAATAGTTATTCAGGCATAGAGCTATATCTATATAAGCCTACCTTATGGAATTGGAGGTCTTTTTCAGGCATATTTTAGTCTGTTGTTGAAATAATCAATTTATAAGCTGTCTGTCATGCTGTTCCACCCGCGTAGTTCCCATTCCCGTGGGAGTACGGGGATAAAATATAGCCAATTCGTTACAAACGTACATACAAACCTTTCCTCTTTATAATATTAGTATAGATCTAACAGACGTCACGCGGTTTCATCCACATAGTTCCAGTTCCTGTGGGAGTACAGGGATAAAATATAGCCTATATCAATGATAATGTAGCTACCCATTGTTGAAAGAATATTTAAGATTGGTCTACTAGTTTTCGAGCATACAAACAAACAAACAATCAAAATTGTGGGAACATAGCAACCGTAAATATATAAGGTATCTTCTGAACTTTACTGAACAATTTCCTTTGTTCAGGACAACAGCTCGGTACAGCACAGAAGAGAAGGCAGCAGAAGATGGGTCGGAGAAGTCCCAGTGGCCGTCTTCCATCGAGGAGTGCCACAAACACCTGGACATATTGTCAACTGATGTGTCGGCTCTTAAAGAAAAAGTCAACATGTTGGAGGTTGATCATACTTTATCTATGCTGATAAATAAAATTGTAGTGTCTGTTTGCTAAGCCAAAATAATAGCTTTTCACTGTTTAGTTATGCATTTGCATAAAGTATTACTGTGAATATTTATACCTATTATCAAATTTGATTTTGTATGATGATTTCATTATGATTTATATTGTTTCGATGTTATGTACATGATGCCAGCTGAGTTTCTTGCCGGTTCTTCTCAGAAGGCTAGTTTCCGAACCGGTGGTAAATTCTCGACTTTCATAAGTGCCTTACCAGGGGCTGAACTGAATAAATATTTTTAATTTTTTTTCATTTTCATTCAGTATGCTAATCCTAAAAAAACAATTAATAAAATTCTCCGTCTATTTGTCCCAGGTAATTTTTGAAAAGCCTGGACCGATATTAATAGAATGTTCCCTAGCAAATAGTTGATGTTACATGGAGCAACTTAGGCTACTTTTATTCATTAAAAATATTAGGGTTACATAAACAATGCAGGTGAAATCACGGGGCCTGAGTTTCTTGCCAGTTGTTCTCAGAAGGCTAGCTTCCGAACCTGTTGTCAATTCCTTAACATTCATAAGTGCCTTACCAGGGCCTGAACTGAATAAATAATTCCCATTTTAATTTCTGACTGAGTTTATAATATAAAATTGCAGGATAAATACAAACGTGCCCTTGCGGACGGTGAGAATGTAAGACAACGTATGCTGAAGCAAGTGGAAGACGCCAAGTCGTTCGCCATCCAGAGTTTCTGCAAGGACCTGCTGGACGTGGCCGACACGCTGGCCGCGGCCGCCGACAGCGTGCCCGCCGAGGGGGCGGAGGCCGGGGCTTCGGCCGCTCTCCGCTCGCTGCACGATGGACTTAACCTTACCAGGGCGCAGCTGCAACAGGTAATAAACACTACAGAATAGCAAGGGTCTAAGTATTTGGCTATGTTATCCCCTGTTGAAAGAGGCGACTTGGCGGGGGCCGGAGCGCCTGCTGGCGGTGGTCGGGGAAGGTGCCTTGCCCAGCGAGGTCTCCAGGGGCGGCGATACAGCTACCCCGGGGATGTGCCCCGGCAATGTGTGGGGGGGACACCGGTGCGACCTATCGGAGTACCCGGAGTCCCCCCTGAGCACTGAGGATGGCCACCAAGGGGGTTTTATCGCGGGAAAAATCCCACATACCCTGGAATTTGTAGTTCCCCCCTCGTCAATAAAAACAAAACGGCAACATACATAAGCTTTCTATACAGATGCCGGCACGAATTATGAGTACTGACCCTGAATGCGCAGCCATTTTCTCAGTCTGTCTATTGAGACAGAATGATAAAGAACCTATAGAGGTTCTAGACTATTTATGTGCACATTTTTCTCACCATATTGTTTTTTAAATGTGTAAGAGTCGCAGAAATTTTATATATAGTATCTGTACAGGTGTTCGCGAGACACGGCCTGGTCGCGGTGTCACCGTTAAGAGAGAAGTTCGATCCCAACTTGCACGAAGCGCTCTTTCAACAGGTAATTCAATAAATATCATCATCTCCCTGGCCTTATCCCATACATAGTTGGGGTCGGCACTTGATTCAACCCGATGTGGCTCCATGTTAGTCGCAATCAACTTATTAACTCCTTGTCCGTTATGTGCGCCTGGTACTTCGTATACCATATCATCATCTCCCTGGCCTTATCCCATACATTGTTGGGGTCGGCACTTGATTCAACCCGATGTGGCTCCATGTTAGTCGCAATCAACTTATTAACTCCTTGTCCGTTATGTGCGCCTGGTACTTCGTGTACCATATCATCATCTCCCTGGCCTTATCCCATACATTGTTGGGGTCGGCACTTGATTCAACCCGATGTGGCTGATCACCTGATTTTTATACGAAGCGACTGCCATCTGACCTTCGCAACCCTACGAGGAAAATTGGTAATCTGGGTCAAGCCAGTTGTCATACTCTCTTAGGCCTCCGACTGACACTGGCCTGTAACAATTGCCAAAGATGTTAAATTAGTAACTGGGACCAGTAATATACAATGTACAACATAATCTTAACTTGATCTTTGCTTTGACTGGCTGGCATTTGCCATGCTCACAAATATTTGTAATATTTTAGTTATTATTTTTGACAATTGAGCATTAGAACTGTGTCCATGGACTTATATTCATGAGATATACTGTAACCATTAAATATTGTTAAACATCAGCGGGGTCCCCATAGCAAAAGCAACCTTCTGAGTTTTTCTAATAACTTATGTGCAGTGAAATCACACCACGTGCTTTACGGTGAAGGAAAACATCGTGAGGAAACCTGCATATGTCTGAGAAGTAATTCAAACACGTATGTATAGTGGCTGAGACGGCGATGGACTCACCATCGTCACATGTCACGTTGGCACTTAATATTCGGTGAAATGTGGTGTTGTTATAACACCTCTGCTTACCCCTTCGGGGACCCTTCTGGGATGGCGTGAGCATTTTTTTACAAGATGGCGTTATATCCTTTTAGATGGCATCTGTATGACACAAATTAGGCCTGGGAGCCAGGATCAGTCGGAGCAGACCTTGGGTGGTTGGAATGAACTCCGTAACTTGGGCAGCCCTGGTTTATTGGTTCGATCACACTATCAATCATTCGGGTCTTCTCGCAGTCCCTGTAGGGGGACTGGGCTATCCGTTTCGGGGCTTTTGGCCCCCTGGCGGAGATTTTCTTCGCCGCGCGGGGCGTTGGAGTGGTGTGCTTGCACCCAGAGGAGTGCTGGCCAATGGTATCGCCTTGACACTGGGCAACCAGTGAGTGTGGCACGCGGGAGAGATCCTCTTCACGCCGCCCTCAGCGCGGTACAAGCCAGCCGGGTGAGACCCCGTGGGGGGAGGCCCAGCTAACGACCAGCGAGCAGGTGGCGACTAGGTGTTTCGATCACACTAAGAACTAATGTATTTGCTATATACGATTGGAGAGAGACTTTCAACAGCGCGATCTAAATGCATATAACGCCATCTTGTGTTAAATAGCTAAACTAACTTGGTGGTAGGTATTCTACGTTTAACATTCTGCTCACTAAGAACAAATTTCAACAAATTTGGTCTTCTAATGGTAACATCACTTAGTCAAACATTAGATACAGAACAAACAATACATCATCCAGACTGAATGCAGGATGTATATTTATATTTTTAGGAGGTGGAAGGAGCCACAACAGGCACAGTTGTAGCAGTAAGCAAGGTGGGTTATAAGCTTCATGAGCGCTGCGTGCGGCCGGCACTCGTCGGGGTCGCCAAGTGACCAGCTTAGTGTCGCAAACACATGTAGCGTACGATTTTAATATGTATTATACACACCCTCAGAACAATAGGGACTCAATTCAGATATATTACAATCATAAGTCGGAAAAAAATTATTCATAACTCAAATCAAATCAAATCAAAAAGTTTTATTCAACTTAAGGGACACTTGGAACACTTATTGAACGTCATTTGTCGCTAACGTTAGGTTAATTTACTACCGTTTCCAAATGTAAGCCTGTCAGGAGAAGACACGGCGAAACAAACTCCCTTTTTTACATGTGTCCCTTCTATATACATAGGGTTGTTTAAGTACAATTTAATGTAAGAGCGAGCAACTCATTGCCATGCTTGGCTATCATCGATATACTCAGTTACACTATAATATGCTTTTTCACAGTTTCTGTTAAATTATTGCCATAAAAATGGTAGCTCACACATTTTTAATGATAGTAACTTTGTACACAGTAATTATTTTACCAAATTTTCAAATACAATGTACTTTCTTCTGTACAAATAATAATAATATAAAGTGCTTTATTTATAATGGTTAAAAAATATATTTTTTTAAGGACTGAGAATGAACTTACTCATTTTTGCAAAATTTTGTTTTGAGTCCCTAACGTTCTGAAGGTACGCTATGATTACTGTAGTTACGTTACGAGAGTGGAATCACTGTGCTAGCTATCGTGGGACTAAGTAAGCATAGTGATTCCTTTAAGACCAACGCTTAAGTGCCACCATTTGGTCATGGGCATGGCAGTAGCTTACCATCAGTGAACACTCAGACCTTTTGAGTGGAACCACTGTGCACACAGCTTGCTATTATAATGTTAATTTAAAGTTAAAATTTGGATTTATAATTCCAAAGAATTATTGTAAATACTTTTAACTTTGTTCTAAACTATTTATCGATATTATTCACTTTTGGTTTGTTCTTATAATTCGGCAATAGATGGCGTTGTATATTAGAGACCTAATGTTTAATGCAAATGACATAAGTTTCATCGTATCGGGTGAAGTAATCGTACGCATTGAAATCCATTTTTATTTATGTAATCGTAATATTTGGCTGCAAGTGAATGCATTTATTTTGAACACTGTTATGTGTTGTTTTCGTTTGTATTGTAATTACTTATTCAACCATCAGTTGAGTAAAGCTTTTTCCAAATTTGCTCAGATTTTTTTATTATTTCTGTTTGTACCTAAAATGTAGTGTTCATTGTATACAATATGGGAATAGTCCATTTGCTATATATACAGGATGTCGGGGAAACCGTGACAGCTCTTAAAATATGTGATAGGGTATAATTTAAGGAAGCAAATAAAATTATTATGACAAAAATATCTTCTTCCGTTTTCGAGTAATTGATGTTCCAAGTTGACCATATCAAGACCTTATTTTCGCATAAAAATCAGCTGTAACGTAGAGTTATTCACGTGAAATCTAACTACGTTTTTATTTTTTTTCTCCCACTAATAAATCCTGATATAATCCCATAAAACCATTTTTCGAAAGCATTAACCTTCCCCTTAATTTAAAAAGTTTAATGACGTTCATTCAATCGCTTAAGGCCGCGAGCTCTTCGGCCCTTAGCAACCATAGCCTATAACTACGTTATCGTTGGAGCTAGATATTTTACGACTTCAACATAGTGATATATTCATAAAACCCTACAACTTTTAGAAGACAACTGTTTTTCTCCGACACCCTGTATACATATAAAGTAATTGATCTGAATTCAAGATACTTCATAAATCTTTTGTATATAATTCAACTGTGCAATTGTAATCTGAATGTCACTTATGTACAGACAAAAGTGTCTCAAACTCAAAATATATATTTAACTAGCTGTGCCCCGCGGTTTCACAAGCGTAGATTTAGTTTCATCCTTATTGTCGCGGAACCCTAATATTTTTAATAAATAAAAGTAGCCTAAGTTACTCCTTGAAACATCAGCTACCTACCAGTGAAAGTCCCGTTAAAATCGATCCAGCGGTTTCAGAGATTACCCAGAACTAACAGACAGACAGACAGAAAAAATATTTAAAACTTGGTTTTTCAGTGTGTATACTTTCATATGCATTTAGTGAAAAGCTGTTATTTTGGAATTACAAACAGACACTTCAATTTTATTTATCTGTATAGATTAGATTTTTAACAAAGTACTTTCAAATCGTCAGAACATATGTCACGTGACTGATTTATGTCATTTACATACATTTTGTATCGTTTCTATTAGCGCAAGCGCAAGAGAATGTTACTTTGTCTAGGACTGGTGGTGAATTAAGTTAGCGATAAAACTGCGTAACCCGGAGCTTGAACCTAGGACCTAGCAATAGTATAGTTTAACGTCAGGAGTAAATTATTATTGGACACTTTTGACAGTGCTTACGTGACATGTTCTGAAAACTGTAAATGGTCTAAATGTAATATAAAATTCCACATGTGTGTGTCTATAGACGAGTTCATGTATTTTTGTATGATGTGTATGTGTGGGTGGGTGTAGTTGTTTCAAATATAGATAATTAATTGTTAATGTGTTTTATTTATTCAATTACATTTTTACGATCTTTAAATATCATCTTATACCTTTAAACGAGCAATTCTTATCTTAATATCTGGATCTCGTGAACGGCTGCAACGATTTCCATGAAATTTTGTAAGTAGGGGGTTTCGGGGGCAAAAAATTGATCTAGCTAGGTTTCAATTTCAGAAAACATCGTTTTGACCATGTTTTCATGCACTGAAAAACTCATAAAATATCAATACAATACGACAGTAAATTTGGCCGCCAACTGTCAAGTTATGATAGCTCAGAGGTGAGGCTGTCAGCTTACGAGGTGATAACGAAACTAGAGTACCCCGGTAAGAGACTGACGTTCACCGGTTCGATTTTTTCTACAAGCTTTTTTGAGCAAACGTCAAGATTTTTTCTTTTGTTAAAAAAAAGAAACCGAGCATAGCTCGGTCAACCAGCTACTATTTATTTATATCTGATCCACAGCCTAAAAATAGCTTAGCCTTTAGCTTTGTGCGACATGACAGCTTCTTTAAAAACATAGAAAGGTCGAAGAGAAGAGAGGAAGAGGAAGACCAAGGTTATACATGAGACAAGTTAAAGGCGCCTGTCATGTCGTATAAGGAGGTCAGAGAGATGGTACTGGACAGAGACTAATGGGATGAGTAGCATCGGTTACACCGACAAGAGTTATTACTCTTACATTCATGATGAGATATGCATGTATGTCAGTTCTAAGTGCATTCAGTGTATGTAGGCAGAGGTGTTGTAATAACAACACACTTCACACAAGATGAATTAAGTGCCAACGTGACAGATGGTGAGTCCATCGCCGTCTCAGCCACTATACATACGTGTTTGAATTACTTCTCAGACATATGCAGGTTTCCTCACGATGTTTTCCTTCACCGTAAAGCACGTGGTGTGACATCACTGCACACAAGTTTTTTTGAAGTTTAAAATAAAACACGGTAATATTACTTAACCACAATTATATTTCCACATAAAACACTCCGGCTCGGGACGTGTCGAACACTTCATACAAACGACCATACACAGGTGCTACAAACAAAAATACAGCCAAGAACCTCTTTTTAAGTCGGTTAACAATATAAACAAAACTATTAAATAATTATTAAGACCAAGGATACATAGCAGTTCTACAAAATCATTTTTTATATCATCGCATATTTTTTCGTTTTCAAGTGCCCAGATTATGAATATATTCATGAAAGTTCTCGTATTTTCACGATTTTAACATATCTTATATTTTGAAGAATCATCAGCTTGTTAAAAATAAAATGTAATTAATCTGAGCAAATGTTACATATCGTCGTTGCGCGTGCAAAAGTAGCTATGTGTATTTCGTGAACTCTGTGTCAAAATTTTCAGTAATGTTTAATTTTGTCATTATTAATAATAATACCTATCCAACATTAATCTAAAAATAACTATGTAAATTTGTTATATGTATCAATAGTAATAATATTATTTTTTAATACTCGGGCCATATTTCGAGAAAATCCATTTCTGCATCTCCTAAAGTGTGTAAAAACACATAGCGACTTTTGAACGCGCAACGACGAAAATCATTGATAGTTTCTAGAATTGTGTGCATAAATAGACCCATAATCATTTTTATATCTAGAGCAACAAAACCTTAGATATTGGTGAAGTGACATCTGTGATTACCCCTTCGGGGACCCTTCTGGGATGACGTGCACATATATTACATAATATTACCTTTCTAATGGTGAAAACCTTACCTAAGTAAATTAATTTATATTAAGATTTGTTTTATCTTATAATGTCCTCATTTAAAAACGACGTATTAACCATAGTCCCACTGTTATTGACCCACAGTGGATCCACAAATAATACATTTTACCCGTGGACCCATTAGCTTAGTTATAATTGATCCTTTTCAATATATCAGTGTCTGTGAGTACGGACCACACTTCTAGCTTAACATCCAAGAGTGATTCGGGTATTCCCAAGGATAAGGTATCAATGTTCTCAAAAAGGATATATTATAACTACAGCAGTGGGTCTCAGGGTAAAAATATGACACCACTATATGGACCCACTGTGGGTCATTAGCAGTGGGACGACGGTTAATACGTCCAAACTTTCCGTGACTTATGTAATTCCCGTAGTGTCTCTCCCTTAGACTCAATATCACAAGTAAAGAAGCTATCTGCCAGTGAAAGTCACATAAAAAACTGTCCAGCCGACAACAAGTGTCAACTTTTATAAGCATTTATTAAAAAGCTGATGTTACATTAACAAAAAGACTCTCCCCACAGTGGCCAGCGAGTGATCGTGCTCGTCCCCAGCAAAGGGAAGATCTTCCAGCCAGGCGGGTATCATGCCTGGGGAACCGCGGCTCCACTGTTCTAGTTGGAAACTTGTATATATACTGCAATGCGCTTGAAAACTCTTCTGGCGCGATTTAGGTTCTAGTGTATTTGTATCTAAACTTCGCATTTGTTAGCGAGTAGCGCCATCTATGAGCGAGTGGAGAAACGCTGCTACAAACATATGAAAGCTAATTAATATATTATTAATTCAACCAATAAATTTAAACTAGACAGCTTTTAATAATATATCAGTTTAAAGTGACATTCGTGAGATCAACTCAAATTTAACGGGAAAAAAAACAATCAATTCATAAAAAATCCTTTACTCTGACCTAATATAACTGTACCCCGCGGATACACTCGCGTAGTACTTAATTTCATGCGTTTAATACGTACCGTAGTCAAAAAAAATTAAGTAGCCTAAGTTACTCATTGTAAGTTCAGCTATTTAGTGAAAGTCCTGTTAAAATCGGTCCAGCCGTTACAATCGTCGTTCCGTAACCAAAGTCGTTCAAATATCTATGATCACGAGTAGCTGAGTTAATAGAGCAACTGCACGGTTTGCTGAGGTCGTGGGTTCGAGTCCCGCCTCGTGTTTGTATTTTTGCCAATCATTTTAAGAATTAAAAGCATACAAAACTTTTATGTTATGCGAAAACATCAAATATTAAATTCAATATTTTCACAATTCATGACATCCGGAAATAAACAGCATTAGTCAACAAGTTATGCTTGGGGAACAAAGAAATGCTTGGGGGCCTAGAGGCCAAAATATCCGTGGGCCTAGAGGCCTATATATCTGGCGACCTAGAGGCATAAACAGCCGGGGGCCTTCAGGCATAAACAGCCGGGGGCCTTCAGACCGAAATGCACGGGGGCCTAGGCTCCTACGCCTCTGGTATAAAGTAGTCTTAGCTTCCACTAGTAAGGAGGCATTCGCTACATACCTAAGATAGACCTCAAACCTTTTATTTTTTTAGTCTAGTATCCACGAGAGGCCTTAAGTATGAAGTAATCTTAAGTATCCCCGGTTTGGAGGCCTATATATATAGGGTACTAGACATTTTAGACGCAATTTTTTATCACAGAGCATCAGTTGGTAGTACATATCAATTTGAAAAAAAAAAAAAAAATCCAATAAATTTTTTAATAATTCTTCGTTTATTAAAACTGGCGACATTATAGTTTTTAGAAATTCATTTTACAACAAAATAATCATTGTCTTATCCAGTGGCGTGCATTGCATATAAGCAGATAAGCAGAAGTTATAATTTGTGATCACTGAATACACTCGTGTCGTGTGTGTTTATGTTCGTGAGTGTATCTTTACCAAGACGTACGTACCCACGCCGCGACACAGGTATTTACTTAACCTGCCTACCTACCTACCTATTGTTATGCCTACCCCTCTGAAAATCCAATGCACGCCCCTGGTCTTATGTTCCACATATGATCCAATAAGCATCGAACCTTTAGTGACCTCTAACAACTACACTTTACCACACTAATACACAGGAGTCGGGGAAACCGGGACAGCTCTTAAAATATGTGATAGGGTATAATTTTAGGAAGCAATGAAAATTATTATGACAAAAATATCTTCTTCCGTTTCCGAGTAATTGACGTTCAAAGTTGATCATATCAATACCTTATTTTCGCATAAAAATCAGCTGTAACGTAGAGTTATTCACGTGAAATCTAACTACGTTTTTATTTTTTTTCTCCCACTAATAAATCCTGATATAATCCCATAAAACCATTTTTCGAAAGCATTAACCTTCCCCTTAATTTAAAAAGTTTAATGACGTTCATTCAATCGCTTAAGGCCGCGAGCTCTTCGGCCCTTAGCAACCATAGCCTATAACTACGTTATCGTTGGAGCTAGATATTTTACGACTTCAACATAGTGATATATTCATAAAACCCTACAACTTCTAGAAGACAACTGTTCCTTTTTCACCGACACTCTGTATAGTAACGTTTACCAAAACTAAAGGGATTTTTTACTATATTTTTAAATTGTGAAGGAAAACATCGTGAGGAAACCTGCATATGTCTGAGAAGTAATTCAAACACGTATGTATAGTGGCTGAGACGGCGATGGACTCACCATCTGTCACGTTGGCACTTAATCATCTTGTGTGAAATGTGTGTGTTGTTATTACAACACCTCTGCCTACACCCGAGGGGGATACAGAGAATATGTATTTTAAATTCACTTGTACCACCAGCCGTTGCTCTGCGTCTAAGACCCTATATTCCCTATAGACCTAGACAAAGTAACATTCTCTCGCGCTTGCGCTAATAGAAACGATACAATATGTAAATGACATAAACCAGTCACGTGACATATGTCATTCCCGTACGTTGTATCGTTTCTACTAGCGAAGCGTTGGGATAATGTTACTTGGTTTACAGGGCCTGGTATATATCATTAGTGTCGACGTGTGAGAGGCCTAGCCTGTATCCTTGGAGGGGTGGAGGCCTAGAACCCTTCCTGGTAGGCCTTGGACTCCAGCCTGGTCTGCAGCAGCTCCAGCTGCCGTCGTGCTTCGCACTGCGGGAAGTTATTCAACTCGTAGTACTGAGGCGCTATCTTCAGTAACCACTCCGCTGTGAAGACAAAATTATTGATTAGTCTACATCTATACAGATAAATAAAATTGAAGTGTCTGTTTGTAATTCCAAAATTACAGTTTTTCACTAAATGCATACGAAAGTATACACGCTACTGACACTAATAAACCAAGTTTTAAAATTTTTCTCTCTCTGTCTGTCTGTTTGTTCCGGGTAATCTCTGAAACGGCTGGACGGATTTTAACGGGACTTTCACTGGCAGGTAGCTGATGTTTCAAGGAGTAACATAGGCTTTATTTGAATTTTATTAAAAAACTAGCTGTGCCCCGCGGTTTCACCCGCGTAGATTTAGTTACTTCTTTATTGTCGCGAAACCCTCATATTATTAATGGATAAAAGTAGCCTTAGTTACTCCTTACAGACAGACAGAGAAAAAATTTAAAACTTGGTTTTTTAGTGTCAGTAGCGTGTAAACTTTCATATGCATTTAGTGAAAACCTGTTATTTTGGAATTACAAACAGACACTTCAATTTTATTTATCTGTATAGAAAAAGGGTATAAGGGTTCCCCGGGACATCTATTATATCTATGCGGGTGAAACCGGGTGTCACAGCTAGTAAACAAACGTTGTAAACTCACGTTTGATATCAGTGACAGTCCTAATATAATTCTTGGTGGTGAGAACGAATTCGTTGTATATGACCCAGTCCGGCTTGTGGTCGAGGCACGTGGATGGGTGCAGTTGCACCGTCTGGTTGTCCTTCACCGTCAGGTAGTGGCCGGTGCGCTCTAGGTGGGCCACCTAAAACAATTACAATGTAAAATAAACTGGGGATTTTGTTTAGCCGTTTCAAAATTAAAATCTAAAATAATTTATTCAGTTCAAGACCAGGGGCCTTACCATGAGCTCTTATTGCCATGATAGTTTCACTCATTTATGAGACAGATGTATGTGACGTGTATACATCTGTCACTGTCGCACAACTGGATTATCATTGCAATAAGAGCTCTTGGTTGGGCCCTGGTAAGGCACTTCTGAATGTCGAGGAATTGACCACCGGTACTCGCGAGCGTGTCTGCCGAATATTTGTATCAGAAATTGTACAGCGCCTCCAAGCGGTGACGTGAAGAACTAAAATATGTCATACAAATATTGACGGACACGCTAGCGAGTGTAGATTAGGAACACGGTGGCTAACTCGTGATAGGGGTACAGTTCTCAGTTACGTTTGGACTTAGTTATCATCGGTGAAAAGTGGGTGTTATTATTAGACTGACTACCCCTTCGGCGAATATAGGCGTGAGCATATTTATGACCACCGGTTTGGAAACTAGCTTTCTGTACATTTCATTACACAGTAAATAATGATAAATTACAATAAAATTCACATAAAATTATTATTTTAAAATACATAAATAAGTATGTTCACGCCATCCAAGAAGGGTCCCCAAAGGGGTAGGCAGAGGTGTTGTAACAACAATCTCACACAACATGATTAAGTGCCAACGTGACAGATGGTGAGTCCATCGCCGTCTCAGCCACTATACATACGTGTTTGAATTACTTCTCAGACATATGCAGGTTTCCTCACGATGTTTTCCTTCACCGTAAAGCACGTGGTGTGACATCACTGCACATAAGTTTTTACAAAACTCATAGGTACAGCACTAGGTCATAGGTCATCTATAAGTCTTTTTTATATCGTGTTGTTAGCTATCAAATGGGCTATATGTACCTGCATGAAGAATCCGTTAACGAGTGCTTTCCTAATGTTAATATAATAGTCTTTGCTTGTAAATTCTGTACTGGTCCTCTTCAGGCTAAATCTGGAATAAAAAAATAAAATTACATATGGTGTTAAATTAGATCTAAATATATATAACTCCAAGGTGACTGACTGACTGACTGACATAGTGATCTATCAACGCACAGCCCAAACCACTGGACGGATCGGGCTGACATTTGGCATGCAGGTACATGTTATGACGTAGGCATCCGCTAACAAAGGATTTTGATTTATAATAATATATAACTACCCAAGGGGATAAAATAGGGGATGAAAGTTTGTATGAAACTAACTACTCGAACTCACGACCTCTGCTCATCATCATCTCCCTGGCCTTATCCCATGCATTTGGGGTCGACACTTGATTCAACCCGATGTGGCTGATCACCTGATTTTTATACGAAGCGACTGACATCTGACCTTCGTAACCCCTTTTACGAGGAAAATCCGCAATCTGGGTTAAACCAGTTGTCAGACTTTCTTAGGCCTCTGACTGACCTGTAACGATTGCCAAAGATGTTAAATAGTCAACCGGGACCGACGGCTTAACGTGCTCTCCGAGGCACGGAGGGAACTCCCGCGGTCACCCATACACCTACTGGCTAGGCGTATGGTTGCTTAACTTCGCTGACATCTTAAGTATCATATTTTCTTTTATTATTGTATTCAGTTTGTTTGTGAAGTGTGTATATACAGATGGTGTGCGTGTCGCCGTGCTAGTGCGTTACCTGTCCATGATCCGACTGAGCTGCTGCCGCACGTTATCTCCCGACTTGAGCGATCTGTAGTTGATGAAGTTATCGTAGCACCAGTGTGGGTCCTCCATGTCTGCAAATCAATACAGATAAATAAAATTGAAGGTCCGTTTGTAATCCCAAAATTATAACTTTTCACTAAATGCATATATATATGTGAATGACATATGTCACGTGACTGATTTATGTCATTTACATACTACTTGTATCGTTTCTATTAGCGCAAGCGCTAGAGAATGTTACTTTGTCTACGCCCACAGGCATCTATATACGGTCTTTGACGCAGAGCAACGGCTGGTGGTACAAGTGAATTTAAAATACATATTCTTTGTATCCCCCTCGGGTGTAAGCAGAGGTGTTGTAATAACAACACACACTTTTCACACAAGCTGATTAAGTGCCAACGTGACAGATGGTGAGTCCATCGCCGTCTCAGCCACTATACATACGTGTTTGAATTACTTCTCAGACATATGCGGGTTTCCTCACGATGTTTTCCTTCACCGTAAAGCACGTGGTGTGACATCTATACTTAACATAATTATAAGGAGAAAAGATTTGATGGTAAGTATGTTTGTTACGAATTGGCTCAAAAAGTACTGGACCGATTTTAAAAATTCTTTCACCATTTGAATGCTACATTATCACTGATTAATATAGGCTATATCTTATCCCCGTCCTCCCACGGGAACCGGACAGTACTCACTCTGTTTGAAGGCGTGGTAGACATTGAGCAGTGTGAGATGGTCTCCGTCGATGTGTGCGAAGCGCATCTTGGCCTCGTCGGCCGCCTTGCGAGCCTCGTTCGGACGGACGAAACACTGCGGCACTGTAACACAGATAATACTATTATATATGTATGTCTATACACTATATCTATACATCTATACAGATAAATAAAATTGAAGTGTCTGTAACTGCAAAATAAGTTTTTTCACTAAATGCATATGAAAGTATACACGATACTGACATGAAAATTTGTATGAACCATAATGTTACCTGAGAGCATGGCTGTGATGGAGAGGATCTCGTTGGAGCAGTTGTGGTTGCAGCTGGCGATCAGCATCTTGGCCAGCTGAGGGTCCAGGGGGAACTCCGCCATCACCGCGCCCAGGTCCGTCAGGTTACCATCGTCGTCTGTCAACACCAACAACTTGGATTAGCATTTCATATATAAGTAGACATGACACCCGCCTCAATGGAACATCTTGTCTTTGCTGGGGATGACACTGATCATGAGCTCTCCTCACAGTATATATACAAGTGTCCAACTAGAACAGTTGGAGCCGGTGTTCCCCAGACATGACACCCGCCTCAATGGAACATCTTGTCTTTGCTGGGGATGACACTGATCATGAGCTCTCCACACAGTATATATACAAGTGTCCAACTAGAACAGTTGGAGCCGGTGTTCCCCAGACATGACACCCGCCTCAATGGAACATCTTGTCTTTGCTGGGGATGACACTGATCATGAGCTCTCCACACAGTATATATACAAGTGTCCAACTAGAACAGTTGGAGTCTTGTCTTTGCTGGGAATGACACTGATCATGAGCTCTCCACACAGTATATATACAAGTGTCCAACTAGAACAGTTGGAGCCGGTGTTCCCCAGACATGACACCCGCCTCAATGGAACATCTTGTCTTTGCTGGGGATGACACTGATCACTCGCTCTCCAAGTGTAGGTAGTGTAAGTATTGTAGGACTCACCGAGCGCTGCAAGGTAGTTGAGCAACTCGAGGGCCCTCATCAAGGTCTCCGGGGCTGGGGGGTCCATGAAGTCAAAGTGCACCAGGTCGTCGATACCCAGCTTCTTCAACTGCAAAACTACAGACCCTAAATTCGATCTGGAAGATAATGCGATGGCACCATTAGATTGGCTCCGGAGGGAAATATACGGGGGATGTAACCATTTCTCTGGTGTTTTCAATGTGGCCTTGGGGTTTGAGTAGTCACCAGCCGCGTTGAAATAAAAATATATTTTTATTTGATTAGACTTTTTACAAAGTACTTTCAAATTGTCAGAATGACACAATTACACAGTATTATACATGCTACCGCCAGGTTCGGAAGGTTGCTTTTACTGAGAACAACCTGGCAAGGAACTAGCAAACTACACACATATATGTAGTACCTACTTTTAGTTTGTATATTTTTTTGGAACTGCGTCCATGAGCCTATTTATATTTTTTTAGTAGCTGTGCTCCGCGGTTTCCACTTGCTACTTTTAATAAAAAAAATTGCCTAAGTTACTCCTTGAAACATCAGTTACCTACCAGTGAAAGTCCCGTTAAAATAGATACAGCCGTTTCAGAGATTACCCGGAAAAAACAGAGAGACAGTTTTTTTTTTAAATCTGGTTTATTAGTGTCAGTAGCGTGCATACTTTCATATGCATTTAGTGAAAAGCTGTTATTTTCAATTACAAACAGACACTTCAATTTTATTTATCTGTATAGATAATTAGTGTAGTAGGTATTAATTGTAAAATTATTTTTTTGAAAAATGTTCCGAGTTTATTGTGGGCTTTACTGATGTGTGTGTTGTCAATAGCCAGATAGCTGTTGCAAAGCATAACATAGGCTATATATATTTTAGACTATCTGTGCCCAGCGGGTCCACACGCGTAGATTTAGTTTCATCAAGAACCCTAATATGTTTTCGAAATAAAATTAGCCCAAGTCACTCCTTGAAACATCAGCTATTTGTGAGTCTCGGTAAAATCGGTCCAGCCGTTAGTCTCCGTAAAAACATGGTTTGAAATAGTGTGGCCATTTCCAAATCACAGTCACAGAATAGACAGACCTACTTGTAAACCAAGGATTAACTCAGGCCACTAATAAATAAAAAAATATAAAAAAATACCACATATTAACAAGTCACCTCAAGATCTCCGGATAAGTATTATCTTGCATTTCATTCTTATAAGCCTTCTCTGTATACAGCCTGAAGCACTTCCCCGGCCTCGTCCGTCCGGCTCGACCAGCCCTTTGCTGAGCAGAAGCTTTACTGATCGGAGACACCAGCAACGACTCCACCCTGATCCGAGGATTATACACCTTCTGCTTCGCAAACCCTGGATCAATCACAAACACTACACCATCTATTGTCAGGGATGTCTCCGCTATATTCGTGGACACCACCACTTTGCGACCAATCGCTCCATTTGCTCTATTCGGTGGTGCAGGTTCGAATATCCTTTGCTGCAGATTCGGTGGTAGTGTTGAGTATAATGGAATGCACTTCAACTCCCCAGCGTCAGGCCCTAAATTATCTATCTCCCTCTTAATCCTCTTACAGGCGTCTTCTATCTCTTCTTGTCCCGTTAAAAACAGGAGAATATCACCGGATATTTCTTCGCAAAGATGTATTTGTATTACTGTTCGTATAGCTGCTTCGAGATAGTCTCTCTCTGGTTGCGGAGTGTAGAATATCTCTACAGGATGTGTTCGTCCGGGGACGTTCATCAACGGAGCGTTATCAAAGTACTGTTGGAACTTGCCAGCGTCTAACGTAGCAGACATGATAACCAGCTTCAAGTCAGACCGCTGCTTAATAACCTCCTTCAAGACTCCCATTAGGATATCTGTGGCTAGCGTTCTCTCGTGAGCTTCGTCAAGCAAAATCACTCTGTATTGCTCCAACATAGGGTCCGACATCGCCTCTCGCAGTAACATACCATCAGTCATGTATTTGAGGACTGTCTGCGGGCCGGAGCAGTCTTCGAAACGGATACTGTATCCTACTTGCTGTCCCAATGCCACATCCATTTCCTCAGCAACTCTTTGAGCTACTGACATAGCAGCCACTCTTCTAGGCTGTGTGCAAGCCACGCCTTTGGACTTCCCGGCTGTAACAGCTGCGAATTCAACAGACCACTGGGGGATTTGGGTTGTTTTGCCAGAACCTGTCTCTCCGACTAGCACTACACATTGATGTGTGTTAAGGAGTCTCATGAAGTCATTCTTGTATTCCCATACGGGGAGGCCTAAGCGGCGTCGTAGGAGCTCGTGGTAGCGCTGAGAATGCGGTAGTCCTGAGGGAGACAAATGTTTCATGATAGAAAGGTACACAAAATCCATACAAATAAAAAAATATTTTACTGTAAGTCAAAATTCAAAAATCTTTATTCCTTTGTCAGAGCAGCATGATACCACAAGGAATATTGCCTTAGCTAAGTTATTTTTGTTCTTTATAACAAAAATAATTGTCTTATGTTCCACATATGATCCAATAAGACTAACAACTACACTTTACCACACTAATGTATAGTCAGTATTCATCATCATTTATTTAAGAGCTAGGCTCTTGTTGGTGAAGCAAAGCTCTCTATTGGCCGCTAACACTTTGACTTCCTTGTACGACATGGCGCTGACTTTTTTTTCAGCTGTCAGTATTACGAAACATCATCTCCCTGACCTTATCCCATACATTGTTGGGGTCGGCACTTGATTCAACCCGATGTGGCTGATCACTTGATTTTTATACGAAGCGACTGCCATCTGACCTTCGCAACCCCATTTAGGAGGAAAATCTGTGATCTGGGTAAAACCAGTTGTCAGATTATTTTTAGGCCTCTGACTGACCTGTAACGATTGCCAAAGATGCTAAATTGGCAACCGGGACCGACGGCTTAACGTGCTCTCCGAGGCACGGAGGGAACTCCCGCGGTCACCCATCCAACTACTGGCTAGGCGTATGGTTCCTTAACTTCGCTGATCGAATGATATGCGCAATAGCAACTGTGCCACGAGCTCCTCTGTCAGTATCAGTAATACGAAACATAAAAAAAATATAACATTTTTTAATTCATACAACCACCATGACTAAAATGTATGTCTAAAAGGTCTATTATATCAGCAAGACATTAATGACCAAGATCTGTTAAAATATGACACATTTTTATACTATCATTCATTTTATCTAGTCTGGTCTGAGAAAGCCCAGGATCAGAAGGGATGGATAGAGGGAGGCCTTTGCCCAGCAGTGCGACACATCAATCTCATAATAATACATACATACATATGCTCACGCCTGTATTCCCCAAAGGTGTAGGCAGAGGTGTTGTAATTTTCAACACCCACATTTCACCAAATATGATTAAGTGCCAACGTGACAGATGGTGAGTCCATCGCCGTCTCAGCCACTATACATACGTGTTTGAATTACTTCTCAGACATATGCAGGTTTCCTCACGATGTTTTCCTTCACCATAAAGCACGTGGTGTGAAACCACTGTACATAAGTTTTTAGAAAAACTCATTGGTGCAGGCCCCACTGGGATTCGAACTTGCGTCGCTTGCGCAGCAGACGACTGCTCTAACCACCATGGCCAACCAAGGCCATCACGGCTCTCATAATAATAATAAAAATAATAAGTTTATAAAAATAATTGCTTAGTTACCTGTATAAGGGTTGATACCCGGCGTGCTGGTGGCGGTGGGGGCCACGGCCGAGCTGAGGGTGGCCACGTCCGACGGCTCCCCACCGCCCGCCTTCGCTGCCGCTGCTGCTTTCTCCTCCCTGTGGACATACAGATAATATAAGAAAACAGAAATAAAAAATTACTTTCAACCAATGCAAAATAAAAAATGTGTAACAATCAATACAGATAAATAAAATTGGAGTGTCTGTTTGTAATTCCAAAATAACAGCTTTTCACTAAATGCATATGAAAGTATACACGCTACTGACACAAAAAAACCATTTTTTTTTATTTTCTCTCTCTGTTTGTTCCGGGTAATCTCCAAAATGGCTGGACTGATTTTAACTTGATTTTGTTTTATACTTACCTGCATGCTAATACAATTTGTCACTATTGTGAATATTTATACCCATTATCAAATTTGATTTTGTATTATATTAATGACTAGCTGTGCCCCGCGGTTTCACCCGCGTAGATTTAGTTTCATCCGTATAGTAGCGGAACCCTAATATTTTTGATAAATAAAAGTAGCTTAAGTTACTCCTTGAAACATCAGCTATCTACCAGTGAAAGTCCTGTTAAAATCCGTCCAGCCGTTTCAGAGATTACCCGGAACAAACAGACAGACAAGGAAAAATTTTAAAATTTGGTTTTTTGTGTCAGTAGTGTGTATACTTTCATATGCATTTAGTGAATAGCTGTAATTTTGGAATTACAAACAGACACTTCAATTTTATTTATCTGTATAGATTTCATATGATTTATATATTTAGATGACATGTACATGATGCCTGGCTGAGTGTCTTGCCGGTTGTTCTCAGAAGGCTAGTTTCCGAACCGGTGGTCAATTCCTCGACATTCATAAGTGCCTTACCAGGGCCTAAACTGAATAAATATATTTCATTTTTCATTTTAACGAGACTTTCACTGGCATGATACAAGGAGTAACTTAGGCTACATCTATTTAAAAAAACATTAGGGTTCTGCGGGACACCTATGAAATTATCTCTATGTGGGTGAAACAGCAGGGCACAGCTAGTAAAAAATAAACATTGCTTCTTGAGATTTACTGAGAGAAGTTACACTGAACTGATTCAATCAAAGTACCCAGAAATATTTCAATTAGTGCCCAGTTCATATTATGAACTAGCTGTGCCCTACAGATTCACCCAGTGTTTAATATTTTTTTTAATAAAAGTAACTAAACCTAAGTTACTCCTTGCTTCATCGACTATCTACCAGTGAAAGTCCTGTTAAAATAGGTTCAGCAGTTTCAGAGATTAGCCAGAACAAACAGAAAGACAGAGAAAAGAAAATTAAATTTGTATTTTAAGTAAGTACGTACAAAATATACTTTCATATGCATGAATTGAAAAGCTGTTATTTTTGAGTTACAAACAAACACTTAAATTTATCTGTATATACAGATTTACAAAATACTTATATACGACGGAGTTGATAACGAATTGGTTATTGTAATTATTAAAATTATTAGTTATCAAAAACATTTAAAATGATAGACATGACGGAAACACGGAACGGAAACAATACCGCCAAAGGTAATTATTGATTAAAATATATTTAAAATTCATGCTCCGATTCAAATATAATTCTTAATAGATAAGTACGTATTTTAAGGAGAAGGGAGAGATAATTTTACAGTAAGAAGTAATAACCTAATATCACATAATTATTGAAACAAAGAAATACAAATACGAGAAATGTAAAATCGAGCGTGGTAAGCCGTATAGTGGATACAACGTGGTTTTCCATGAAACTAACCTTTTTTTCTTAATAAAAGGATCCATTACTTCAATCCGACGCTTGGACATTTCCAATAATCACATAAAACACAAAATTGGATGATAGTAAGAGAAAAAAAACCTGAATTAAAATTCACACAATACTAAACATCCATGAAACAAAATGGCGACCCACAGCAGCGTAGCACTTCTTGCTTGATTTAAAGAAAAAAAATTACTGCAAAACTATGACAACTTGTGTTGACAGCTAAGTTTGGCATGGCAGCACTTTGACGAAGTTTTAGTATTTTGCCTTTGTCTATGATTATTATATCAAAGAAACGATTTCTTTCCTATCACGCTTTTTTATTTCGCTTTCTGTATGTAGGATAGCTCTAGTGGAGGTAGAAATGTGCAAAGGCCGAAATCAATACTTCGAGCAAGCCGGTTTTGCTTACATTCTCAACTCAATCATAGACATAATATTTTTTTAATTCTTGCCTTATGCTTTTTATTTTACTGCAACACTACATGACGGGGTCCTGTCGCATCAAATTTGTCAATGTCATAGTGACACTGCTTCCATGACATTTTGTCACTGACATAAATAATTATCTATACAAATACATTAAAATTGCCTATTTATTTTATACCCACAACAGAATTCACGGAAATATTGCGTATTTTATTTTTATTTCACTGCGTGCTACTTATTCGTAAAACTTTTTAAGATGCTGTGTAAATAGCGTGTATGTGTCTACAAATATAAAATAAATGTGCCGTGGTTTTATGTGGTTGGGTGCTGTACAAAGTTAGTTTATTGAAATAAAAAGTTTGACATCAACTATTTTGACGACGATAATACGAACACAAAAGGATTTTAACTCCGTATCGAACGATTATTGCGAATAATAAATATTATAATCACAAGTTCTCCGCAATAGACGTGAGTATAGAAAACTTTTGTTTATTTTTTTGTTGTTAGAGCATGAGGAAGTGTGAAGTTAAAGTTCCAAGATGGCCGTCGATTGATATTTCATGTGATTTTATTTGTTTGTTTTGTCAGTTTTATTCGCGTCTGTAAAGTTGTTTATTGTTTTTATTGTTGAATATAAGTGGCTATAATAGTAACAGTGAGTTTTAATTAGTTTTCAATGAGGTCATGTGAGGTTAATGAACTTGTCAGGACCTGTTCCGAAGCGCTAACAGAAATCCCGCGACTTCGCCTGCTGATTTACTAAGTTCTTGCTCAATGTTTAGGTATGATTTATAAATGAATTCAAAGCTTTCGTTGAGTTTCTAAAATATTTAAATTGTGCAGGTAAGAACTATGTGTTAAGAAAATAACACTATGAATTTTATTTTCTCATCTCAAATTTTCGTAATAAATGCACTCCCTTTACTTAAGATTGAGAGGACTTATTGCCAGCAGTTTGGGAGACTTTCAGATTGAATTTGAAATTTGAATTGAATTTGAATTTGAATTACTCTATACATTTTGCAGACTTTATTAAAGATTCTTAACAAAATACTTAACTATTGTAAATTATTAAGACATAAATATACTAGATGACTTGGCATACGGTTCACCTGATGGTAGGTGTTCACCGCTGTGCTATGGTAGCTTGCAATACATGGGACATCACTTGTTACCGACACTGTAAAAAAAATCTGCATCATCATCCTCCTGCCCTTAACCCATGTTATTTGGGATTAGCGCATTTATGCTTACTACAATATATTGATAATTACTGCGCTCTGCTGTCCAGTGATTTCACGCCACATGCTTTACTTAGGAGAGGAAACCTGCATATGTCTGAGAAGTAATTCAAACACATGTATAGTGGCTGTGACGGCGATGGACTCACCATCTGTCACGTTGGCACTTAATCATCTTGTGTGAAATGTGTGTTGTTATTACAACACCTCTGCCTACACCCGAGGGGAATACAGGCGTAAGCATATGTATATATGTAATACTGTGTGGGTTTTATCAGTCATTTTAATTAATCACTAAATGTAAACGCATCATTCATTAACAAGCATTAATGAGAGTAATGTGTGTCGCAACAATTAATGCTGAGCCCTTTGTAAGCTGTAATTAATGATTCACTCATTGTTTTATACTGGACAGACCCATCTATGTAGTAATTATATTTTTCTACTAGCTGTGCCCTGCGATTTCACCCGCATAGATTTTAATTTCATGTTTGCCCGCAGATCCCTAATGTTTTTAAAAAATCTAAGTAGCCTAAGTTACTCCTTGTATCATAAGCTATCCGTCAGTGAAAGTTCCGTCAAAATCCGTGCAGCCGTTTCGGAGATTACCCGGAACAAACAGACAGACAGACAGAGAAAAAATAAAAAAATTGGTTTTTCTTTGTCAGTACCGTGTATACTTTCATGTGCATTGAGTGAAAAGCTGTTATTTTGGAATTACAGACACTTAAAATTTATTTATCTGTATAGATATAACTAGTGCACGTCACTCGGTTTCCGTAGTTAAGCGTACTTCCCGTTCCTGTGGGAGTACGGGGATAAAATATAGCCTATATTAATCAGTGATAATGTAGCATTCAAATAGTGAAAGAATTTTCAAAATCGGTCCGGAACTTTTCGAGCCAATTTGTTATAAACATACTTAGATATAAATATTTCTGCTTTATAATATACTGGGAAAAGTGAGTGTTGTGACACTTCGGACATAGATAATAGAAGTAAAGCCTTCCCAGAAGAGGCTTCTTAGAAGGTGCTACTCATGTAAAATGAACTTAAAGGCTTACATTGGTACCTCTGGTACCTCACTGCTAGTCCAAAGGCATTTATCTTCAAAATTATAAAACCCAATTATTTGTTTATTTGATTGAATGCGGTAATCTGTGGAAGTAGTGGTTTGAATTTGAAAAAAGATATTGAATCGTGAGGAAACCTGCATATGTCTGAGAAGTAATTCAAACACGTATGTATAGTGGCTGAGACGGCGATGGACTCACCATCTGTCACGTTGGCACTTAATCATCTTGTGTGAAGTGTGTTGTTATTACAACACCTCTGCCTACTCCTTTGGGGATGGGAGAAAATTTATTGTATTGCATAGATTAATGATGTATTTTTTATATTGCAGATGTTAGTTCGCTGGTTGAACGTCTCATCGTGGAAATAGCAACAAGTTGGGATCATGGGACAGCAGAACTCCAGGAAAAGTGAGTGTACGTTTGACATCACAACATTATACATATAATATTAGCTGTGCCCCGCGGTTTCACCCGCGTACATTTAGTTTCATCCTTCTTATCGTGGAACCCTAAGATTTTTGATAAATAAAGCATCAGCTACCTGCCAGTGAAAGTCCCGTTAGAATCGGTCCTGCCGTTTCAGAGATTACCCGGAACAAACAGACAGACAGAGAAAAATTTAAATACTTGGTTTTTTTGTCTCGGTGTATACTTTCGTAAGCATTTAGTGAAAAGCTGTAATTATAGAAATTACAAACAGACACTTCAAAATTTTATTTATCTGTATAGATTACTAACTGAACCCCGCGGTTACACCTGCGTTTAAATTTAACTACCACGAAAATGTATTTCTTAAAGCCTATTTGTTATTCTAATACCGCCGGTTGTTCTCAGAAGGCTAGTTTCCGAACCGGTGGTAAATTGACGCAAGTTCGAATCTCAACGGCCTGTACGAATTAGTTTTTCTAAAAACATCGTGAGGAAACCTGCATATGTCTGAGAAGTAATTCAAACACGTATGTATAGTGGCTGAGACGGCGATGGACTCACCATCTATCACGTTGGCACTTAATCATCTTGTGTGAAATGTGGGTGTTGTTATTACAACACCTCTGCCTACACCCGAGGGGAATACAGGCGTGTGTATCGATCGCTATATGTGCATAACTCTCTGTATTGTAACTAGATAACTGATAAGCGTGTGTAATTGTGTAAGCGCGTGCGTCACGAGGCTACTTACGATGCAAGGAGGCCAGGATTCATAGCTTATCTCAATCGCTAATCATTTGCGTCAATGCATTCTGTATGACTACCTGAGCAGGGTCAGGGGATAGATCGCTCATCTGATATGAATATATCTAAACATATATATAATGTATATGTATGTTTGTAATTCCAAAGTACCATATTTAAAAAAAAACCCTGTCTGAACCAATTTTAATGGGATTTTCATGACGTTACAGAGAGTAACTTAGGACACATTTATTTAAAAAAGAACACAATCTATATTTATACATCTATACATATATCTATACATCTATATCTATATCTATACAGATAAATAAAATTGAAGTGTCTGTTTGTAATTCCAAAATAACAGCTTTTCACTAAATGCACATGAAAGTATACACGCTACTGACACTAAAAAACCAAGTTTTATATATTTTCTCTGTCTGTCTGTTTGTTAGAAGGTAGAAATGTAATCTACGCGGATGAAACCGCAGGGCACAACTAGTTATATTATATTTTTGAAAAGAGTATTACTGAGTTTCTTGCCAGGTTGTTCTCAGTAAAAGCAACCTTCCGAACCTGGCGGTAGCATGTATAATCCTGTAAATTGTGTCATTCTGACGATGTGAAAGTGCTTTGTATAAAGTCTAATCGAATAAAGATATTTTTGACTTTGACTTCCCTTTTTCGATCCCTTCTTATCCAGGGCTTGCTCAGGCCAGTTTCTGTTTAATTAATCATCTCCCTGGCCTTATCCCATACATTGTTGGGGTTGGCACTTGATTCAACCCGATGTGCCTGATCACCTGATTTTTATACGAAGCGACTGCCATCTGACCTTTGCAACCCCATTTAGGAGGAAAATCTGTGATCTGGGTAAACCAGTTGTCAGATTATTTTTAGGCCTCCTTAGACCTGTAACGATTGCCAAAGATGTTAAATAGTCAACCGGGACCGACGGCTTAACGTGCTCTCCGAGGCACGGAGGGAACTCCCGCGGTCACCCATACAACTACTGGCTAGGGGTATGGTTGCTTAACTTCGCTGATCGAATGATATGCGCAATAGCAACTGTGCCACGAGCTCCTCCTTAAATAAACTTTTTTATTTAGAACTAGATTGAATGGAGATGTGTGGTGGATTGTTCCAGGTGGGGAGTGTACGTGTGGGTGCGGCGCGTGGGAGCGACGTCGTTTCCCAGACTCCACGCCGAGCAGTGTGCATCGATACGTCAGCGCCGTCACTGACAGGTATATACTAATTTTTTTATTTACTAGCTGTGCCCTGAGGTTTTTCCCGCGTAGATTTAGTTTTATCCTTATTGGCGCAGAACCCTTATATTTTTTAATAAATAAAAGTAGCCTAAGTTACTCCTTGAAACATCAGCTACCTGCCAGTGAAAGTCCCGTTAAAATCCGTCCAGCCGTTTCGGAGATAACCGGAACAAACAAACAGACAGACAGAGAAAATTTTGAAACTTTTTTTTTTAGTGTCAGTAGCGTGTATACTTTCATATGGATTTAGTGGAAAGCTGTAATTTTGGAATTACAAACAGACACTTCAATTTTATTTCTCTTTATAGATGGAGTGGTCGCGAATGCGTCTGTCGCCGTCGTCGATGGAGGCGAGCGGCCTGTGTGTGCACTGCCTACCGCCGCGTCAGTGACACTTGCAGAGACGACCGGTAAACACTATACTATACATACATACGCTCACGCCTGTATCCCCCTCGGGTGTAGGCAGAGGTGTTGTAATAACAACACACACTTTTCACACAAGATGATTAAGTGCCAATGTGACAGATGGTGAGTCCATCGCCGTCTCAGCCACTATACATACGTGTTTGAATTACTTCTCAGACATATGCAGGTTTCCTCACGAACATGTTACAAGGTGTAACTTAAACTATTATTGTTTTAGACAAAGTTTAAATAAGAGCTGTGGTGGCCTTGGGGTTAGAGCCTGCTACGCAAGCGACGCAAGTTCGAATCCCAGCGGGGCCTGTACCAATGAGTTTTCTAAAAACTTATGTGCAGTGATTTCACATCACGTGCTTTACGGTGAAGGAAAACATCGTGAGGAAACCTGCATATGTCTGAGAAGTAATTCAAACACGTATGTATAGTGGCTGAGACGGCGATGGACTCACCATCTGTCACGTTGGCACTTAATCATCTTGTGTGAAGTGTGCGTTGTTATTACAACACCTCTGCCTACACCCGAGGGGGATACAGGCGTGACCATGTGTATGTATGATTAGATAAATCCTACGCAAGCACAGGTAGTGTGATATATTATTTGTGTTTCCAGCCTGGCTGCAGTGTTGACGTTAGGGGCGAGAGACCTCCGCAGGGAACTAGATGCTATCGTTATAAACGCAGGTATAAATACGGTTTAAGATAATATATTTCTCACGAGCTGTGCCCCGCGGTTTCACCCGCGTAGATTTAGTCTCATCCTTATTGTCGCGGAACCCTAATATTTTTAATTCATAAAAGTAGCCTTAGTTACTCCTTGAAACATCAGCTACCTGCCAGTGAAAGTCCCGTTAAAATACATCTAGCCGTTTCGGAGATTACCCGGAAAAAACAGACAGACAGAGAAATTTTTTAAAACTTGGTTTTTCAGTGTCAGTAGCGTGTATACTTTCATATGCATTTAGTGAAAAGCTGTTATTTTGGAATTACAAACAGACACTTCAATTTTATTTATCTGTATAGATGTATAGATAAGTAGGATTTAACATTTGAATTGTGTATATTTCAGATGGTGATACCAGTAGAGAGAACGGGGAGGGCACGGCGGAGGTATATGTGCTGTCCGTAGGGCCCAGGCAGTGAGTATATTATCATAGCACTAGGTTTTAACCAAGACTTTGTTCGATAAACGAAGTAGCGTGAAAATCTGTTCAAAAATATCTGTAAAACTTTTCACACAAGATGGTTAAGTGCCAACGTGATAGTGAGTCCATCGCCGTCTCAGCCACTATACATACGTGTTTGAATTACTTCTCAGACATATGCAGGTTTCCTCACGATGTTTCCTTCACCGTAAAGCACGTGGTGTGACATCACTGTACATGTTTTTAGAAAAGTCATTGGTATAGGCCCCGCTGGGATTCGAACTTTCGTCGCTTATGTAGCAAGCGACTACTCAAACCCCACGATCGTCTCTTTTAGCAGTCTGTATTAGTGGCCGGTTAATGGCAATAGGCTCGCCCTCTATTACATGGGACTTAAACATTACTGGTGGAATGTGGGGGTACCTACTATCTATACTAATATTATAAAGCTGCAGAGTTCATTTGTTTGTTTGAACGCTCTAATCTCAGGAACTACTGGTCCGATTTCAAAAATTCTTTCAGTGTTGGATAGTCCATTTATCGAGGAAGGCTATAGGCTATATTTTATTCTCATTAAAATTAGGGGTCCGTAAGTAAAATGCAATTTTGTAACCTAAGGTGTAAAATCGAAAACCTATTTATGCGTACGCTGCAAAAACTATTGACAATAGAACAAAATGATGTACTACGGGTTTGTAGGTCTTATTAAGATCTACAAAAAAGTCGTATTCAAAGTTATTTTTACTTTCCTAATCTATCACTATAAGTACGCCTCTGCCTAATCCTTGGGGGTATTACAGGCTTGAGCATATGTATGTATGAACTTAAAAATTTAGTATATGTATATATTTTCAGGTCTGAAAGTGACTCCGAAGGCCGTAGGTCAGAGTTGTCCCAAGGGAACGATGGCTCAATCAGGTTGCATCCACATTTCCAGGTATGTTATCTTAATCTATACACATAAATAAAATTGAAGTGTCTGTTTGTAATTCCAAATAAACAGCTTATTACTAAATGCATATGAAAGTATACAAATTCTGACATAAAAAAAAAATTTCTCTGTCTGTTTGTTCCGGCTAAATTCCAAAACGACTGGACCGATTTTAACGTGACTTTCACTCGCAGATAGCTGGTGATATTAGGTAGTAACATAGACTGATTTTAGTTCCGGTTCAAGGGGATTAAATATAGCCTATATTAATCAGTGATAATGTAGCATTCTAATGGTGAAAGAATTTTTAAAACCGGTCCAATACTTTTTGAGCCAATACGTTACAAACAAACACGATAGCATAGAGAGAGACTGCCTCGTTGGTCTAGTGGTTAGTCGATCCACCTGCCGATCACGAGGTCCTGGGTTCGATTCTCGGGTCGGGTCAAAAATAGATATTGGGTTTTTCTGTCAAGAAATTCACAATAAAATGTCCGGAGTTTGGGTGTGTTTCCACCCCCGTGGGTCGGAGAGCACGTTGCACCGTTGGTCCTACGCGTGATCTCTCTCCGGTCGTGTGGGATTGCCTCCCATCCCACTATGAGAGTGAGCCAATAAACAGTGCACCTGTGTTTGTAAGTAGTGTGTGTTTCCACCCCCGTGGGTCGGAGCACGTTGCACCGTTGGTCCTACGCGTGATCTCTCTCCGGTCGTGTGGGATTGCCTCCCATCCCACTATGAGAGTGAGCCAATAAACAGTGCACCTGTGTTTGTAAGTAGTGTGTGTTTCCACCCCCGTGGGTCGGAGAGCACGTTGCACCGTTGGTCCTACGCGTGATCTCTCTCCGGTCGTGTGGGATTGCCTCCCATCCCACTATGAGAGTGAGCCAATAAACAGTGCACCTGTGTTTGTAAGTAGTGTGTGTTTCCACCCCTGTGGGTCGGAGAGCACGTTAAGTTAGTCCTACGCGTGATCTCTCTCCGGTCGTGTGGGATTGCCTCCCATCCCACTATGAGAGTGAGCCAATAAACAGTGCACCTGTGTTTGCACACACCCCTGCACTATAATATCTCCTGCACATGGCTGATCCTCGTTGAGATTAGCCGTAACCGTGATTCGGTAGATCATTGTTATTATTAGCATGGTGTTTTTTCCATATGTTTGTGATATATATATTGCAGGTGGTGTGCGGTGGAGAGCTCCGAGCGTTATTGCTGCGAGCACCGTCGTTACCACAAGGGCCGCACCAACCCACCGCTAAAGTCCACACACAGGTGAGTTTTATAAATGATTATGATGTTGGTTCGTGTTCAAAATATCTTTATTTGATTAGACTTTTATTTGATTGGACCCGGGTACGTCCTTAAACTACGACCAGCCACCGATGGGACGACGGGCAGCAGCGTCCTTTATAACTCTCGGTGAACTATCTGCGATCCCCAAGCCGCCTGCCAAGCGTGGGGATTATGGCAACCCCCCCCCCCCTTTAAGGGGGAGGCCTATGTTCAGCAGTGGACGTCTTCCGGCTGATGATGATGATTAGACTTTTTACAAAGTACTTTCAAATCGTCAGAATGCCATAATTACACAGTATTATACATGCTAGCGCCAGGTTCGGAAGGTTGCTTTTACTGAGAACTACCTGGCAAGAAACTCAGTCATTACTCTCCAAAAATATTATACAATTTTAAAAATACAAAATAAACACTTGAGAAATGTAATGTAGCAGCGTTTCTCCACTCGCTCATAGATGGCGCTACTCGCTAACAAATGCGAAGTTTGAGTACAATTACACGAGAACCTAAATCGCGCCATAAGAGTTTTCAAGCGCATTGCAGTATATATACAAGTGTCCAACTAGAACAGTTGGAGCCGGTGTTCCCCAGACATGACACCCGCCTCAATGGAACATCTTGTCTTTGCTGGGGATGACACTGATCATGAGCTCTCCACACAGTATATATACAAGTGTCCAACTAGAACAGTTGGAGCCGGTGTTCCCCAGACATGACACCCGCCTCAATGGAACATCTTGTCTTTGCTGGGGATGACACTGATCATGAGCTCTCCACACAGTATATATACAAGTGTCCAACTAGAACAGTTGGAGCCGGTGTTCCCCAGACATGACACCCGCCTCAATGGAACATCTTGTCTTTGCTGGGGATGACACTGATCATGAGCTCTCCACACAGTATATATACAAGTGTCCAACTAGAACAGTTGGAGCCGGTGTTCCCCAGACATGACACCCGCCTCAATGGAACATCTTGTCTTTGCTGGGGATGACACTGATCACTCGCTCTCCACACAGTATATATACAAGTGTCCAACTAGAACAGTTGGAGCCGGTGTTCCCCAGACATGACACCCGCCTCAATGGAACATCTTGTCTTTGCTGGGGATGACACTGATCACACGCTCTCCCCACAGTAAGACCATGGACACAGTTCCAATGCTCAATTGTCAAAAATAATAACTAGAACATTATATAATTGCATATTAATGACTAGAACCACAGTATAAATATAACCTTTACAAGCAGTGAGGAATCTAGGAACAAATCGTTCGAAATGCCACACACACAGGCGCGATAAGAATTCTAACAATTACTTTTATATCGGCATAACGACATGATTATACAGTAATATCGGACGACACGCGGTTTCACCCGCGTAGTTCCCGTTCCCGTGGGAGTACGGGGATAAAATATAGCCTATGTTACTCGCTGATGATGTAGCTATCCATTGCTGAAAGAATTTTCAAGATCGGTCAAGTAGTTTCGGAGCCTATTCAATGCAAACAAACAAACAAACAATCTTTCCTCTGTATAATATTAGTGTAGATTATATATGCTACCGTCAGGTTCGGAAGGTTGCTTTTACTGAGAAGAAATCCTATTACTATAAGAATTAAAAAACAGGGATGATATTTGAATTATATGTTTTCAGGTGGATTACATACACTGCCTAGTGCCTGACTTGCAGAAGATCACAGCGTGCTCCTTCTACTGGGGCAAGATGGACCGGTATGAAGCAGAGAGGCTGCTCGATAATAAGCCTGAAGGTAAGTGGACACCCGTGCACTATTGAGACAAAAACCTTTTAGCTTTGTGGTTCGACTCGAATTTTATTCTAAACTGTGATTTCACCCGCGTAGATTTAGTTTCATCCTTATTGTCGCGGAGCCCTAATATTTTAATAAATAAAAGTAGCCTAATATACTCCTTGAAACATCAGCTACCTGCCAGTGAAAGTCCCGTTAAAATCGGTCCAGCCGTTTCGGAGATTACCCGGAACAAACAGACAGACTATTTTAAAAACTTGGAATTTTAGTGTCTGTAGCGTGTATACTTTCAGACACTTCAATTTTATTTATCTGTATAGATTTATTTTAAGTATATTATTGTAGGCATCACCAGTTGTCACTGGGTCACCCTCCAAAAATCAATTTTGCATTTATAATATTAGTATAGATATAAAGTATAATTATTTATACCCGCGACTTCGTCTGATCAAGTCAGTGTGCGGTGTATATCAATTGCACTTTGAACGCAACGCTAGCGCGATCTAATATCATACAGCGCCATCTTGTGGCGGGGAGTGGAAACTTTAGTCACTTACATGTAGTTGCTGAAAAAAATATTATTCTACACTAATATTTAAAAGAGGAAAGATTTGATTGTGTTTTTGTTTGTTTGTTTGCATTGAATAGGCTCCGAAACTACTTGACCAATCTTGAAAACTCTTTCAGCAATGGATAGCTACATCATCAGCGAGTAGCATAGGCTATATTTTATCCCCGTACTCCCACGGGAACTACGCGGATGAAACCGCGTGACTAGTCGTAAATATTTTGAAAAAAATATTGTATTGCTATAATTTTTGGGACTTTTTATTTATTTATTCGATGACAATACAGTCTGCGAATGAATAACAAGCAACTCAAATATTTTGTAGTATATGCTCACGTATTATCGCACGGGTCCCCGAAGGGGTAAGCAGAGGTGCTAACACCCACTTTTCATCGAAGATGATTAAGTGCCAACGTGACAGATGGTGAGTCCATCGCCGTCTCAGCCACTATACATACGTGTTTGAATTACTTCTCAGACATATGCAGGTTTCCTCACGATGTTTTCCTTCACCGTAAAGCACGTGGTGTGACATCACTGTACTTCAGTTTTTAGAAGAAAATCATTAGTACAAGCCCTGTTGGGATTCGAACTTGCGTCGCTTACGTACACGGCTATCATGATAATCTATATTAATGGAACGCGTAGATTTCGTTTCTTCCCTATTGTCGCGAAACCCTGATATTTTTAATAAATAAAAGTAGCCTAAGTTACTCCTTGAAACATCAGCTACCTACCAGTGAAAGTCCCGTTAAAATCCGTCCAGCCGTTTCGGAGATTACCCGTAACAAACAGACAGACAGACAGAGAAAAAAAAAAATACTTGTTTTTTAGTGTCAGTAGCGTGTATACTTTCATATGCATTTAGTGAAAACCTGTTATTTTAGAATTACAAACAGACACTTCAATTTTATTTATCTGTATAGATTTTGGTCTAAAACTTAAAAAAATTGAATAGTGAGGTGGCCCTTTAAACCCCAAAACAAGTGTTCGTATTTTTAAGAATTGTTATTTTAAATCTTTTTTTTTTACGCAACCTGCAGGCACATTCCTGCTCCGCGACTCTGCCCAGGAGGAGCACCTGTTCTCGGTGTCGTTCCGCAAGTATGGCCGCTCGCTGCACGCGCGCATCGAGCACTATCAACATCGGTTCAGCTTCGACTCGCATGACCCCGCCGTGTTCGCCGCTCCCACTGTCACTGGACTTATTGAACATTATAAGGTACGCTAGATGTATGAAGGGGCGTGTATTGGATTTTCAGAGGGGTAGGCATAAACAATAAGTAGGTAGGTAGGCAGGTTAAGTACATACCTATGTGACGCGGCGTAGGTACGTACGTCTTGGTAAAGATACACTCACGAACATAAACACACACACGACACGAGTGTATTCAGTGATCACAAATTGTAACTGGATGTATGATCATGGCTCTGAAGGGTTCTTAAAGGGGGAAATTTAACCGCCGTCCCACTGCTATTGACCCACTGGTCCACGGGTATTTTTTTCTGAAACGGCTGGACGGATTTCAACGGGACTTTTACTGGCAGATAGCTGATGTTTCAAGGAGTAACTTAGGTTACTTTTATTTATTAAAAATATTAAGGTTCCGCGACAATAAGGATGAAACTAAATCTACGCGGGTTAAATCGCGGGGCACAGCTAGTCTACACTAATGTTATAAGGAGGAAAGATTTGATTGTTTTTTTGTTTGTTTGCATTGAATAGGCTCCGAAACTACTTGACCGATCTTGAAAATTCTTTCTCGATCTGAATGCTACATAATCACTGATTAATATAGGCTATATTTTACTCGTAAACTCAAACTCAAATATCTTTATTACATTACACTTTATACAAAGTACTTTCAACTCGTCAGAATGACACAATTACACAGTATTATACATGCTACCGCCAGGTTCGGAAGGTTGCTTTACTGAGAACAACCTGGCAAGAAACTCAGTAATTACTCTTTTAAAGAATATTATACAGTTTTTCCCCGTACTCCCACGGGAACGGGAACTACGCGGGTGAAACCGCTAGTAATTTATATTATGTAACCTTTTCGTCCCCTTTTAGGACCCAGCCTGTGTGATGTTCTTCGAGCCGATGCTGACGGCCCCATTAGCTCGTCGCTCGCCATTCTCACTGCAGCAGCTGGCCAGAGCTGCCATCGTCACACACACCACCTATGATGGTAAGCGGACACCCCAACACTCCACTGTCATCATCATCTCCCTGGCCCCGTGTATTTGGGGTTGGAACTTGATTCAACCCGATGTGCCTGATCACCTGATTTTTATACGAAGCGACTGCCATCTGACTTTCGTAACCCCTTTTTCGAGGAAATTCGGCAATCTGGGTTAAACCAGTTGTCAGACTCTCTTAGGCCTCTGACTGACCTGTAACGATTGCCAAAGATGTTAAATAGTCAACCGGGACCGACGGCTTAACGTGCTCTCCGAGGCACGGAGGGAACTCCCGCGGTCACCCATCCAACTACTGGCTAGGCGTATGGTTGCTTAACTTCGCTGATCGAATCATATGCGCAATAGCAACTGTGCCACGAGCTCCTCTGCAACACTCCACTGTATTAATTTATAATTTAAAAGATTTTACCGACTTCTTAAAAAGGATTATATGTTTTTACTCAAACCTTGCAATTGTTAGCGAGTAGCGCCATCTATGGAATTCATCACTGGAACTGTGTCTATGGTCTTATATATTTTTTGTGATTTATATTGTACTAGCTGTGTCCCGCGATTTCACTGTAAGTTAAAACGTACTCCTTGAAACATTAGCTACCTGCCAGTGAAAATCCAGCCCCGTTAAAATCGGTCCAGCCGTTTCAGAGATTACCCGGAACAAACAGACAGACAGACAGACAGAGGGAGAAAAAATTTAAAGCTTGGTTTTTCAGTGTCAGAATACTTCGCGTGTATACTTTCATATGCATTTAGTGAAAAGCTGTTATTTTGGAATTACAAACAGACACTTCAATTTTATTTATCTGTATAGATAAGTTATTTATTCATAGTTTAGTAATAGTTTCTTGCCGGTTGTTCTCAGAAGGCTAGTTTCCGAACCGGTGGTCAATTCTTCGACATTCATAAGTGTCTTACCAGGGGCTGAATTGAATAAATAATTTTCCTTTCATATTATTTTATTTTTCTGTATTTTCAAGCGATTTCTTTTAAAAAAAAAATTCATAGTTTTTTTTTATATTCCCAGGTGTGGAACAACTCCCGCTCCCTCCCAGACTGCGGGTGTTCCTGAAGGAATACCATTACAGGCAGAGGGTGCGCGTGCGTCGTCTCGAACACGACCTATACGCTCTCGCACCCACGGAACACTAGCGTATATCATACTATTCGTGACGTCGTCCAAATTAAAACTACCCTCGTTTGATGACAATTAGAAAAACAGGAGGATAACTCAAATGTGTTTTTCACTGTAGCCGTCACAAGTCACCGCGTTGACGTAAACACAGAGTGCCTAGTGCGAGTTATTCTCTGCCGCCGTCACAAGTCACCGCGTTGACGTAAACACAGAGTGCCTAGTGCGAGTTCTTCTCTGCCGCCGTCACAAGTCACCGCGTTGACGTAAACGCAGAGTGCCTAGTGCGAGTTATTCTCTGCCGCCGTCACAAGTCACCGCGTTGACGTAAACGCAGAGTGCCTAGTGCGAGTTCTTCACTGCCGCCGTCACAAGTCACCGCGTTGACGTAAACACAGAGTGCCTAGTGCGAGTTATTCTCTGCCGCCGTCACAAGTCACCGCGTTGACGTAAACGCAGAGTGCCTAGTGCGAGTTATTCTCTGCCGCCGTCACAAGTCACCGCGTTGACGTAAACGCAGAGTGCCTAGTGCGAGTTCTTCACTGCCGCCGTCACAAGTCACCGCGTTGACGTAAACACAGAGTGCCTAGTGCGAGTTATTCTCTGCCGCCGTCACAAGTCACCGCGTTGACGTAAACACAGAGTGCCTAGTGCGAGTTATTCTCTGCCGCCGTCACAAGTCACCGCGTTGACGTAAACACAGAGTGCCTAGTGCGAGTTCTTCTCTGCCGCCGTCACAAGTCACCGCGTTGACGTAAACACAGAGTGCCTAGTGCGAGTTATTCTCTGCCGCCGTCACAAGTCACCGCGTTGACGTAAACACAGAGTGCCTAGTGCGAGTTCTTCACTGCCGCCGTCACAAGTCACCGCGTTGACGTAAACACAGAGTGCCTAGTGCGAGTTCTTCTCTGCCGCCGTCACAAGTGACTGCGTCAAAGTTAACGCAGATTTGTATAGGATCGGAACAGCGCCTCTGTCGGCTCATATGGCACTGTGTTGATCCGAGCCCCGCTGGGATTGGAACTTGCGTCGCTTGCTTAGCAGGGATTTGTTCAAACCACAAGGCCACCACGGTCTACCTAACTAGCTTTATTTATTAAAATAAACAATAAAATATAACTTCTTCATTAAGAAATTCCCATTGAGACATTACTAAAATCGGAGGGTAGTTTTGAATTGGACTGTATACCAACATTATTCTTAGAATTTTCGTGAAACGTCATGTATATAGGCACATACAGTTAAAATTATACAGAGGTAATATTAAGGTATAGATTATACCTAGAACAGTTTTAAATGTAAAACAGACAAGGAGTGCCTAATTAATACCTGATATTTCATTAGCTTTCGCCCGCGGCTTCCCTCGCAGTATTCATTAACATGCAAACTCAAAAACTTCATTCATATAATATTATTCACTAGCTATGCCCCGATTCACCTGCGTTGTCTTAACTTCATGGGGACCCGCGGAACCCTAAAGTTTTTTTAAATAAAAGTAGCCCAAGTTACTTCTTGTAACATCAGCTATCTCTCAGTGAAAGTCCCGTTAAAATCGATCCAGTAGTTTCGGAGATTCGGAACAATTAGACACGCAGACAGATGGACGGACAGACAGACAGAGAAACACTTTAAACATACATACATATGCTCACGTCTATATTCCATGGGGGTAGTTAAGTTAGAGACCACAGCTTGTCAGTTGCTATGATCCTAACATACTTCTTAACTTACACTTTGAAAATTGTTTTTTTATGTGATTACCGTATACAAGGTGTCGGGGAAACCGGGATAGCTCTTAAAATATGTGATAGGGTATAATTTTAGGAAGCAATTAAAATTATTATGACAAAAATATTTTCTTCCGTTTTCGAGTAATTGACGTTCAAGGTTGACCATATCAATACCTTATTTTCGCATAAAAATCAGCTGTAACGTAGAGTTATTACCGTGAAATCTAACTACGTTTTTATTTTTCTCCCACTAATAAATCCTGAAATAATCACATTAAACCATTTTTCGAAACCATTAACCTTCCCCTTAATTTAAAAAGTTTAATGACGTTCATTCAATCGCTTAAGGCCGCGAGCTCTTCGGCCCTTAGCAACCATAGCCTATAACTACGTTATCGTTGGAGCTAGATATTTTACGACTTCAACATAGTGATATATTCATAAAACCCTACAACTTATAGAAGACAACTGTTCCTTTTTCTCCGACACCCTGTATACTTTCATATGTATTTAGTGAAAAGTTAATTAGGAATTGCAAACAGACACTTCAATTATATTTATCTGTTTAGATTATACTAAAAAACAAAAGTATTTTTCGTATCTTATCTTATACCTTTAAACGAGCAATTCTTGTATATATAGAATCTGGATCTCGGGAACGGCTGCAACGATTTTCATGAAATTTTGTATGTAGAGGGTTTCGGGGGCAAAAAAATAGATCTAGCTAGGTTTCTCTTTCAGAAAACATCGTTTTGACCATGTTTTCATGCACTGAAAAACTCATAAAATATCAATACAATACGTCAGTAAATTTGGCCGACAACTGTCAAGTTATGATAGCTCAGAGGTGAGGCTGTCAGCTTACGAGGTGATAACGAAACTAGAGTACCCCGGTAAGAGACTGACGTTCACCAGTCGATTTTTTCTTTTGGTTCCTTTTTTTTCTACTAGCTTTTTTGAGAATACGTCAAGATTTTTTCTTTTGTGGGAAAAAGTTTAGTTTTTTGTGAGAAAAAAAAACCAGGTACTAAAAAAAATATGAAGAGTTCACGAAAATTCTAAATAAAATGTTAAAATTATTATAGTATACAAAACTGTATACGTTATGACTTAAGGTGCCCAGTATATTTAATCCCCCTTTAATAAAACACAGTTTAAGTTAGTCCTTGGTTTAAAACTAGTTGCATCTCTCAGTGATACGGATTTGAAAACGAATGGACGTAGTTTTAGTTCTATAAACCATGTTTTGTTAAAAGGGGGTACCGGTTTTGATTGTGACATTTCAAAAGGACAGTCTTATTAAGGGTTTACATACATATGCTCACCCCTGTATCCCCCTCGGGTGTAGGCAGAGGTGTTGTAATAACAACGCACACTTTTCACACAAGATGATTAAGTGCCAACGTGACAGATGAGTCTATCGCCGTCTCAGCCACTATACACGTGCTTTACGGTGAAGGAAAACATCGTGAGGAAACCTGCATATGTCTGAGAAGTAATTCAAACACGTATGTATAGTGGCTGAGACGGCGATGGACTCACCATCTGTCACGTTGGCACTTAATCATCTTGTGTGAAGTGTGTGTTGTTATTACAACACCTCTGCCTACACCCGAGGGGAATACAGGCGTGAGCGTATTTCGAGTTTTCATACGGATTTCATGCATCATTTTTTTAGACATATATATATATATCTATACAGATAAATAAAATTGAAGTGTCTGTTTGTAATTCCAAAATAACAGCTTTTCACTAAATGCATATGAAAGTATACACGATACTGACACTAAAAAACTAAGTTTTAAAATTTTTCTCTGTCTGTCTGTCTGTCTGTTTGTTCCGGGTAATCTCTGAAACGGCTGGACGGATTTGAACGGGACTTTCACTGGCAGGTAGCTGATGTTTCAAGGAGTAACTTAGGCTACTTTTATTTATTAAAAATATTAGGGTTCCGCGACAATAAGGAAGAAACTAAATCTACGCGGATGAAACCGCGGGGCACAGCTAGTATATATATATATATCCGTGGTGTACTGTCCTTTTATTATGTAACTTCACTATGTACCGGTAACATTGTATGTGTAATTATAGTATATGTTTATTTTATCTATATACTAGCTGTGCCCCGCGGTTTCACCTGCGTAGACCACTAAGTGGAGCCCTAACTCTTTTTAAATACACCTGCAGGCGAAAGCTAGTATATTTATAAAATATAAAGTTATCCGAATTACAGTTAATATAACTTTGTAGTTCAGCGGTTTAGTATTCTGCTTATATACGTGCCGTCACAAGATATAAGCGCTCAGTGAAATAAGTGGTGATAGCTGAACATGTATTGATTCGCGTCGCGCCTAGGGAATGCAAATCCCGCTATGGGGCGGTCTTTAACGTTCCCATACAAAATGAACTTACGCAGACGATATCGTCAAAGTAAAATCATGTTATAACCTTTACAGACACTCGAGGAGAGAGGAGCTCGTGGCACAGTTGCTATTGCGCATATCATTCGATCAGCGAAGTTAAGCAACCATACGCCTAGCCAGTAGTTGGATGGGTGACCGCCCGAGTTTCCTCCGTGCCTCGGAGAGCACGTTAAGCTGTCGGACCCGGTTGCCAATTTTACATCTTTGGCAATCGTTACAGGTCAGTCAGAGGCCTAAGAGAGTCTGACAACTGGTTTAATCCAGATTGCCGATTTTCCTCGAAAAAGGGGTTGCGAAGGTCAGATGGCAGTCGCTTCGTATAAAAATCAGGTGATCAGCCACATCGGGTTGAATCAAGTGCTGATCCCAAATACATGGGATTAAGGCCAGGGAGATGATGAACTTTTACAGACAGTATCCTCTCGTAAATTTAAATACACATTATGTAATTTTTGCTGTGAATTATCCCACATTCAAATACACATAAAATGAAATGAAAATGAATTTGTACATATTTGTAAAAAATACCCAAAAATTCTACTTAATTTTTTTATAATTTTTTCTTATATTTACTCTTAAGAGTTCCAGCTATCTATTTACAAAGTTCAATCAACATTGGTTCACTAGTTCTGTGAAATGCGAACGAACAGAAATACGCATTTTTTATATTATTAAATTAAGATTAGAGTTGAAATGTATTCTGTTATTTCAGCCATTTTTATTGATTAAGTATTAATTGAACGTTCGTGTATTGTATGTAATGTAATATAATGTTAGATAGATATAACGTTAGTTAAGGGCGTAGCCACGCTATGCGTACAAACTATATTATATAATATACGAGAAATATATTTTGAAGTATTACTTTTGTTTTATTATAAAAATCTATACAGATAAATAAAATTGAAGTGTCTGTTTGTTCCGGGTAATCTCTGAAACGGCTGGACGGATTTTAACGAGACTTCAAAGGTAGGTAGCTGATGTTTCAAGGAGTAACTTAGGCTACTTTTATTTATTAAAAATATTAGAATTCCGCGACAATAAGGAAGAAACTAAATCTACGCGGGTGAAACCGTGGGGCACAGCTAGTATATAAATAAATATACTCACCCCATCCCAGAAGGGTCCCGGAAGGGGTAGGCAGAGGTGTTGTAACAACACCCACATTTCACCGAATATTAAGTGCCAACGTGGCAGATGGTGAGTCCATCGCCGTCTCAGCCACTATACATACGTGTTTGGATTACTTCTCAGACATATGCAGGTTTCCTCACGATGTTTTCATTCACCGTAAAGCACGTGGTGTGAAATCACTGTACATAAGTTTTTAGAAAAACTCGGGAAGGGATTGTAACTTGCGTCGCTTGTGTAGCAGGCGACTACTCAAACCCTTTTAAATAAGGCGGTATCCTTAGAAAGAAACTCACCTGGCATCATGTGCATTTCATTATATAGTAAATAATACTTAATTACAATAAAATTATTCACAATAGTGAAAATTGTATCATCAATGCATTTGTAAAAAATAACAATTCGAAAAGTAGAATCAATACCAATTGATTTACATATCATGTTTGCATACCATGTCATTGCCAGGAGCTACTTGTGCAGAGTTTTAATTCCATATGTCTTTATCATTTATGTAATCCGAAATTGTATAATAAGCTTTCTTCATCAGTACAGTTTTAATGTGTGTCAACGCGTTCGCTGCTAACGACGCACCTGCGCGTCCAACTGTTAGAGAATTTACGAAGAAGACGAAATTTCAGCAGCGAATGTGTTAAATTTATCATAATTTAACGCGTTTATTGACTGTGGGATTTTATTGTAGAAACGAACACAGTTCCCCATAAATGATTTATTATTTTTAGATTTATACTAGTTGTGCTCCGCGGTCTCACCCGCGATTTTATTCTTAGATTTAGTTTCATCCTTATGGTTGCGGAAACCTAATATTTTTAATAAATAAAAGGTAGTATATGTCCTTTCTCAGGGTCTAAAGATTGTCTGTGCTAAATTACATCAAAATCGGTTGAGAGGTTTAAGCGGGAAAGCGTTACAGACAGACACGAGTTACTTTCGCATTTATAATATTAAGTAGGGTAAGTACTTTCTTATCCTTGCACACCATAGGTATAGGTAGAAAAACAGGTAATATTTCTAACATCATTTATTACATTAAATAAATTATAAAGTTGGTACACAATAGTATTATATTTAAAAGCGCTTGCTATGGCAATACCACGATATAAGCTACACATTGATCAGTACCCTAACTATAGGATTTAACATGTTTTTACGTCAGCGATATCGCCTGCGTATTGCCCTCATTGTGTATGGGAACTTGAAAAAGCGCCCCAAGCGGCGAGTGTGAGTTTTACGTCTCGATACAAACGCAAAACGCAAGGTCAAGCGACGACGTTCGAAGGTGTCAAAACATATAGTTAGGGCTATTAAGTTATAAGGAACAACCGCTAAATTTTCATTATACACTTTTTCGTACGAAGAATACAAATCCAATTAAAAAAAAATGTCTTACATCAGTTCTATGAGGACTTTTTATTTACGCGAACCAAAACTTTTAGATTTTTTTTTAATATGAATCTTAGGACTTCTCTATGGTTTCAATTTACTCTAAACGTAAACAGACAAGGGTCTATTTGACACTTCGCTCAATAGAGCTTCTAACCTCACCCCTATCACTAGTTTGCCACCGTTTTCTAATCTACACTCGCTAGCGTCTCCGACAATATTTGTATGAGAAATTGTACAGCGCCTCCAAGCGGTGACGTGAAGAACTAATATGTCATACAAATATTGACGGAGACGCTAGCGAGCTTAAAAAAACGGCCGCAAATTCGTGATACTGTTTCTTAAATATAATCTTTACAATCAGAAAGGAATCAAATCCATTCTCCTGACAGGCTTACATTTGGAAACGGTAGTAAATTAACCTAACGTTAGCGTAAGACAAATGACGTTCTATAAGTGTTCCAAGTGTCCCTTATGTAATATTTTATTTTATTTTAATGAGCGTGAGGGTTCAATCTTAAAGAATTTAAATTTTACTCTTTTATTGTCAAAATAATGTAATTTGTCAGTAACCCACGTGATTGCCGTATGGGCTCCCATCCCCACCGTACCTCTTACTGTCATTACGACTACTGCGCTTATTGACTCGTACATGGGCGTCTTGTGACTGGTGACTGGCGCATACACAACTATGTGATCATACACTCCTAACTATTTGTAAAGCTTATATTTATACTGTGCCAGATGTCAACTTCAAGTCTGTCAGGTCGGTGTCAAGACTGAGTCGACACTACCTCAAGTACCCGGGGAGCGAACTCAGGACCCGGGGCCTTACCTTGAGCTCTTATTGCCATGATAGTTTCACTCATTTATGAGACAGATGTGACGTGTAGACATCTGTCACTGTCGCACAACTGAATTATCATTGCAATAAGAGCTCATGGTTGGGCCCCAGGGCCTGTAGACAAAGTAACGTTATCCCCACGCTTCGCTAGTAGAAACGATACAAAATGTACGGCAATGACATATGTCACGTGATAGATTTATGTCATTTCCATACATTTTGTATCGTTTGTATTAGCGCAAGCGCGAGAGAATGTTACTTTGTCTAGGGCTACTGGTGTTTTACAGAATCGCTTGCAACAAGAACACGGCAGTCATGAAGAATGTTTTTCTGAATTTAATATTTTATTTGATAACTGGAAATATTCGATGAAACCTTTTGAATATGTAGCAGCGTTTCTCCACTCGCTCATAGATGGCGCTACTCGCTAACAAATGCGTAGTTTGAGTACAAATACACGAGAACCTAAATCGCGCCATAAGAGTTTTCAAGCGCATTGCAGTATATATACAAGTTTCCAACTAGAACAGTTGGAGCCGCGGTTCCCCAGGCATGACACCCGCCTGCCTGGAAGATCTTCCCTTTGCTGGGGATGAGTATGATCACTCGCTCTCCCCACAAATATAATGATTGTTCCTTATCCCATACAACTTAAAGCATATTTCATTAAACATTAACTATAGTTTCTATAGATGTATATTACTCCTAGAAAAAGTATTAATATAAAACAATTTCATGAGACTTACTTCTTAAAAGGAATCTACCAGGAATTGCATAAAATAAGTATTTTATAGGTCCCGTCACGAATAAAGAGCTCCAATCAAATATGGGGATACCGCGCATGTTTTTATTCGCCTCGCGCCATACATATAGACAAAGACAGACTTATAAAATGCTTGCGCATTCATAAGTACTCTTTACTCATGACGGGACCAGAGCCTAGTGCGATTTTTCTTAAAATCGCCGTGACAAGTGATCGCGTCGACGTAAACGCAGATTAGTATGGGCTCACAATAGTGTCATGTTTAGGCCGACAGAGGCGCTGTTCCGATCCTATACTAATCTGCGTTTACGTCGACGCGGTCACTTGTGACGGCGGCTGTGAAAAACTAACACTGTATTTATTAATTTCAGATATGGCAACAATATATTTTTTATTATGGCAGTGTTTGACGTGTTACCTGGTAGATAATTAATTAATAAAGACCTTTAATACTGTTTTTAATTATAATGTTAGGTCGTTAAATGCGTTGTATATTACAGTAACTATACGATTAAAAGAAAAATAAATACGGAATGTCAAATAATAATTATATAAAAATGAATAGCTGATTGTGTTGCTAGGCGTAAATATCGAGAGCAGCTGAACCGATATTGCCAACTCCTTTTTAAGAATATGCCTTGAAGTCAGGGGCGGATTTGATACGTTGGCTGCCCTAGGCCTACGAAAGATTGCCCCATCCCCCCTATGTGCTGTAAAGCATGCAAAATTAAATGAAAATAAAAATAAAAACTAACGATAGTCAGTAAATGATTTAATTATCTCAATCAGTATTTCAGATACTGATTCTTACCACGCGCAGCAACTACTAAAAACAAAACGACCAAATTTTGCCGCCCTATAGGCCCGGGCCTACTCGGCCTATAGGGAAATCCGCCCCTGCTTGAAGTACGAGGCTGGTCCTTACTGAGAGAAAAATATTACAAAATGCCTGAAAAGGTCTAAAAACAACTTTCTATACCATACAATAGATCCGCAATAAAAAATAAATAAAAGTTAAAGAAACGACTGTTAGGCGGTACGAAGTTCGCCGTGTCAGCTAGTACACAAATAAAAAAGGTAAATTTTTTTTTAATTTTCGCGCGCCATCTCTTGACATTACACCAAACTATTATTAAGTAATGGTTCTGTAAACTATAAATAATAACGCCATCTAGCGTCCAATAATCGAATGTGAATCTTACAACAAACAAGTTAATTAATTTCACCATACACTTTAAATATAAATTTACATTATATCTAAAACTATTCGCAACGAAATAAATATAATTTATACAAAAGACTTTATCGATAAACAAGCTTTATATGCTAATATTTATGTCTGATAGCTATGTTTTTGTTCGATACATAAATGCAAAAATGCGTGTCAAATTTGTTATGAGAAAGGTTTTCTTCCCTTGTAGCGCCCTCAAGCGGACGGCAATGGAACTAATATGGCCATAAACTCTTTTTTTTATATATATTGGCAAGATTAATTCATGTTTTTGTACAATTTACGGACAAGATGTGGCAAATGTATTTAGATTCTTTCGGCTTATGAGTTTTATTTTTCTTATAATTCTCTATGGCGCGTGTACTTATTCTAAACTTAATTACACTTAACTCTAAATATAACCAGCTTTAAATAATAATAATAAATAATAGTTACAATTGAACACATATTTTAAATATACTTAGTCAAAATGCGTCTTATGTTTTCGTTACACACACATAAGCAAATTCTGTTTTTTTTTTCTATAGAATTATTTATTCGTAAAGTTATAATACAAAAAAAAAGTTTTTTCCGTTTGATTTGCGAAAAATGATCTTGATTTAAAGAGCATAAGATTGATTATATTCGAACTGTGTCTAAGTGTCAACACATAAATAAGAAAAAGTTTTTTTTCTTTTTTGGTGTCATTTCACATGTGATATGTTTTCCAAACCAATATTAATTAATGCAGCATGACAAATATTTTTATAATAATTATTAATCAGAATTTTCTTAATAGATATTCATTAGGTACTCCTAGAACTACTGATATTACAAAAAAAGGGGTACAAAAGTGAGGTTATACTTATGTCAAGATGACATTGACATGCGTCAACATGACAGGTGTCAACTTGACAGCTGAGTAATTACTACATTCGTTAGGCCGCCGCTACTCGTATTAAATCCGAATGGTAAATGTAAATTCGTTATTATTATTAAGTTTATTCAATTCGCAATTGAATTGTATTACAATTTAAGACCGAAGGGGTAGGGATAGGTGTAGTTACACCTACGGTACAATATATTTAAAGTGTAGCAAGAATGTTGCTATTCGCGAGGTTTTAATGCAGTTTTATTCTGACAGAAGTTTTATTTTTTATGGACTTGGAAGTCATCATAATCTTCACCACCATCATCATCATCGTCATCACCATCATCCTCCTGTCCTTATCCCATGTTATTCATGGTCGGCGCAATGTGTTCTTCTCTTCCATGTCTCTCTATCAGCCGTCATATCTGTATTCACTCCCTCCCAAGATAATTTAACGTTACTTTTAATACAATTCAATTGCAAAATGTTAATGTATAAATTGTTGATAAATGTCTATAAATATTAAAAAGTACTTATTGTCTATTGTAGGTTATGGTTGGAGCCTCTATATTCTATTCACTTATTAGTAAGATGATTAAAAAAAACTTTTTTATGTGGAGTGGCAATACTGCGTTGTTACGATGTCAAAACGTGAAATTCACAAAGTTGCCATATCGTTAGATTGTGTATCTTTCAGTGTTACAAGTCTATGATAGGTTAGGTACCCTGAAAATTCATTAATAAATGAAATAGGAAAGGAAATTTGTATGTAAATACGATATATTCTATGATATAAGATCAATTTAATAGTGAAATGTCTAGATTCTACTTCCTGGGTGTATTTTTACCCAGATAGGGCATAACTTAGGCGCCATATGCCCTTAAAACTAACCTTATTTTTTTAATCAATATAAAAAACATATAGACGAATTGATAACCTATTTTTTAAGTCGGTTAAAAACAATTTAAGATGTATTATTAAATTGATTTGCAAAATCACGACTTTTGCGCTATCATCAAAAATAATGGTTATAAATTGTTTTTTGAAGATTTTTTAGCTTTCATATAGTCTGGTATGTATTCAAGGTGGTTTTATTTGTTTTTTGTTACTTTTTCATAGTATGGCGACATTTCAGGGTACCTCAGTCTTATGCCTAGTGCAGGAATGTGGCGGATCGCTGACATTTCTTGCCGCACGCACACTTGCGCACTATCTCGATGTCTTTGGTGTAGCGGGTACCGTCGGCGCACACGAGGCGGATCTGAAATGTATAAAGAGTTTTTGATATAACTAGTTGAGAGGTATCACTCGCGTAGACTAATTATCTATACAGATAAATAAAATTGAAGTGTCTGTTTGTAATTCGCAAATTACAGCTTTTCACTAAATTAATATGAAAGAATACACGCTAAAGACACCGAAATACCAAGTTTTAAAAAATTTCTCTGTCTGTCTGTCCGTCTGTCTGTCTGTCTGTTTGTTCCGGGTAATCTCTGAAACGGCTGGACCGATTTTAACGGTACTTTCACTGGCAGGTAGCTGATGTTTCAAGGAGTAACTTAGGCTACTTTTATTTATTTAAAATATTAGGGTTCCGCGATATGAAGCATGAAACTAAATCTACGCGGGTGAAACCGCGGGGCACAGCTAGTTGTTTAAATATATGTAGTTCAAATTACTCCTTGCATTAGCTATCTGCGAGCAAATTCACGTTTTTTTTTTCAATACAATTCAATAATATCTTTATTCGATTAGACAAAGTACTTTTCACTACTCAACTCGTCAGAATGACATAATTACACAGTATTATACATGCTACCGCCAGGTTCGGAAGGTTGCTTTTACTGAGAACAACCTGGCAAGGAACTCAGTCATTACTCTTTTCAAAAATATTGTACAATTTAAAAATCTATACAGATTAATAAAATTGAAGTGTCTGTTTGTAATTCCAAAATAACAGCTTTTTACTAAATGCATATAAAAGTATACACGCTACTGACACTAAAAAACCAAGTTTTAATTTTTTCTCTGTCTGTCTGTTTGTTCCGGGTAATCTCTGAAACGGCTGGACCGATTTTAGCGGGACTTTCACTGGCAGGTAGCTGATGTTTCAAGGAGTAACTTAGGCTACTTTTATTTATTAAAAATATTAGGGTTCCGCGACAATAAGGATGAAACTAAATCTACGCGGGTGAAACCGCGGAGCTCAGCATAAAATAAATCACAAAAACATATAAGCCCATGGACACAGTTCCAATGCACAAAATTCCTTAAAATGATTGAATGATTAAATCAGTCGAGCCGTTTCAGAGAGCGGAACTAACAGACAAAAACACAGAGGAAAGACATAAAATACATCGTACCTTCCTCTTCTTAGTCTTCCTGGGTGCGCAGCAGTGTCCCCGGGGACAGTTGCCCCCCGGGGAGGTCCCCGCGCCCCCCGCGCCCCCCGCGCCCCCCACACCCCCCGGGGAGGTCCCCCGCACGCAGCGCGCCCCCCGCACGGCGCGCCGGGATCGACACGACCCCTCCGTAATGAACTCACGAGTCGGTTCCTATAACATTACATCAAAATTAGTTCAAAGATAGTTAAGATCAAAGATCGTTATTTATTTTTGCTATTTGATACAGATCTAATCTTGGTTTTAACCATGTTTTGTAAGGCCAGGTGGGGAAGAATTCAACTACACACTACATACATACACACTTCTTGTGTATGTGTGAAAATGAAAAATATTTATTCAGTTCAGCCCCTGGTAAGGCACTTATGAATGTCGAAGAATTGACCACCGGTTCGGAAACTAGCCTTTTGAGAATATTCACAATAGTGACAAATTGTATTAGAATGCAGGTAAGTATAAAACATGATCAAAGAGAAAAAAGAACAATAACAGATAGATTTGAAAATAAAAATGATAATGATTTATTCAGTTCAGCCCCTGGTAAGGCACTTATGAACGTCGAAGAATAGACCACCGGTTCGGAAACTAGCCTTCTGAGAACAACCGGCAAGAAACTCAGCTGTCATCATGAACATTTCATCGATACAATATAATCATATGAAATAATCAAATTTGATATCAGGTATAAATTCACAATAGTGACAAATTGTATTAGCAGGTAAGTATAAAACATGATCAAAGAGAAAAAAGAACAATAACAGATAGATTTGAAAATGAAAATGAAAATGATTTATTCAGTTCAGCCCCTGGCAAGGCACTTATGAATGTCGAGGAATTGACCACCGGTTCGGAAACTAGCCTTCTGAGAACTGGCAAGAAACTCAGCTGGTATCAAGTACATTTCATTACACAGTAAACAATGATAATCACAATTAAAACATTTAAAATTATTCACAATAGTGATTTACAAGTGTATTTGATGTAAGCCTACCTTCCTGCATGCGCCGGTAGATGGCGTGACGGCGGGCGTGTCCGGGGACTGTTTGTGTGACGGGGCCGCTGAAATAAATATTACATCTATACAGATAAATAAAATTCAAGTGTCTGTTTGTAATTCCAAAATAACAGCTGTTCACTAAATGCACGTGAAAGTATACACGCTACTGACACAAAAATCCGAGTTTTAAAATGTTTCTCTGTCTGTCTGTTTGTTCCAGGTAATCTCTGAAACGGCTGGACTGTTCTTAACGGGACTATCACGTGCAGGTAGCTGATGTTTCAAGGAGTAACTTAGGCTACTTTTATTTATTAAAAATGTTAAGGTTCCGCGACAATAAGGATGAAATAAAATCTACGCTGGTGAAACGTCGGAGCACAGCTAGTATGTATATATATTCACCTGGAGAAGCCTGAATGTTGCTGAATCCCTGTTTTCGTTGCTGGAACTTGCTGCCCTGGGTGATTACTGGGGCACCGCCTGAAAAAAGAATTTGATTTTGTATTAATCATCCCCTATTTTACTACCCTAAAGGAATTCTCCCGAAGTATACAGTTTTCAAATCAAATAATTAAAAAAATCAACATAAGGGACACTTGGAACACTTATTGAACGTCATTTGTCTTACGCTAACGTTAGGTTAATTTACTACCGTTTCCAAATGTAAGCCTGTCAGGAGAAGACACGGCGGAACAAACTCCCTTTTTTACATGTGTCCCTTCTATATACATAGGTTTGTTATAGTACAATTTAATGCAAGAGTGAGCAACTCATTGCCATGCTTGGCTATCATCAATATACTCACTTACACTATAATATGCTTTTTCACAAAGTTGTTGCTTGATGATTGCCAAATTGAAGTGTCTATTTGTTGTCTAGTTACTCAAAAAATCTGTCTGTTTATACCGGCTAATCTCCGAAACAGTTGTACCGATTTTAACGGGACTTTCACTGACATATAGCTAATGTTACAAAGACTAACATATACTTTTATTTAAAAAAAAGGATCATGCATTATAAAGTCTACGCGATCAAAACCGCGGGGCAACAGCTAGTCATAAATAAGAAAATATTCGAAATTTCTCTTTTTTGTCTGTTTTCATTATTTTTTTAAGGAAACTTGACTTTCATATGTATTCAGTGAAAAGCTGTTATTTTGGAATTACAAACATTCACATCTATATTGTTTACTAGCTGTGCCCCGCGGTTTCACCCGTGTAGAGTAAATATCATGGGTGTGCCGTGGAACCCTTATGCTTTTTTTAAATAATAGTAGCCTCGTAACATTAGCTATCTGCCAGTGAAAGTCCCTGTCCCTACAAACAGACAGAGAAAAAATTAAAAATTATTTTTTTTTCAGTATCATATATACTGCCTCGTTGGTCTAGTGGTTAGTAGGTTCGCCTGCCGATCACGAGGTCCCGGGTTCGATTCCCGGGTCGGGTCAAAAATAGATATTGGATTTTTCTGTCAAGAAATTCACAATAAAATACCCGGAGTTTGGAAGTTGGTGGTGTTTACACCCCCGTGCCTCGGAAAGCACGTTAAGCCGTTGGTCCTACGCCTGATCTCTCTCCGGTCGTGTCGGATTGCCGTCCCATCGGACTAAGAGGCTGAGGGAATAAAGAGTGCACCTGTGTTTGCGCACACACTTGTGCACTATAATATCTCCTGCGTACATGGCTAATCCCCGTTGAGATTAGCCGCCGTAACCGAAATTCGGTAGGAGATCATTATTATATACTTCCATATGCATTTACTGAAAAGTAGTTATTTTGGAATTACAAACAGACACTTCAATTTTATTTATCTGTATAGATGTATAGATATGTATCTAACTCACCGATAGAAGCTCTCAGTTCACACTGGGCCCCAGTAGTGCCAGCTCTGCATTTACAAGTATAGTCGGATTTGGATCCCTCCTCGCGGACACATCTCCCGCCGCGAGCACACGGGTTCGGGACACAGGGGTCCTGTGGGAACAATCAACGTACTGTCATCATCATCTCCCTGGCCTTGTTGTGGTCGGCACTTGATTCAACCCGATGTGGCTGATCACATGATTTTATACGAAGCGACTGCCATCTGATCTTCGTAACCCTTTTTACGAGGTAAATAGGTAATCTGGGTTAAACCAGTAGTCAGACTATGTAAGGCCTCCGACTGAACTGAGAGCCTACTATCATCGTTACATTCTGCTCCGATGCTAGGCCCCCTGTAACGATTGCCAAAGATGTTAAATAGTCAACCGGGACCGACGGCTTAACGTGCTCTCCGAGGCACGGAGGGAACTCCCGCGGTCACCCATACAACTGACTGCTATCTCGCTGATCGAATGATATGTGCAACTGTGCCACGAGTTTTGATTCTACAACTATAGATAGGTTATTAAGTTCTGAAACACATTTAAAAACGACGTATTAACCTTCGACCCACTGCTATTGACCCATGAAAGACCTGGGGCGGATCCAGCCTTGGCGCCAGGAGGGGGTCACATTGTCGTGGTCAAGTCAAGAACTTATAATTTAATTTTGATAATAATAGATACAAATAAAAAGTAGGTCGTCTAGAAGCGCGCGCAAGTACGTAAAATTAATATTTTCGATGCGTTCGTTCCCAAACGTTTGCCATCATAAAAAAATATTATATTATATAAAATCTGTACGGTGACAAAATATATTAAATAAAATCATTATGTTCAATTAGCGGTTCACCTAAGTCCTGGAACCAGGGGCCTTACTATGAGCTCTTATTGCCATAATAGTTTCACTCATTTATGAGACAGATGTATGTGACGTGTATACATCTGTCACTGTCGCACAACTGAATTATCATTGCAATAAGAGCTCATGGTTGGGCCCCAGGGCCTGTAGACAAAGTAACATGATCCTCACGCTTCGCTAGTAGAAACGATACAAAATGTACGGGAATGACATATGACACGTGTTGGGTTGTGCATTGGAACTGTGTCCATGGGCTTACATTTCTCAAGTGATTTACTTTGTTTTTATAAATTGTATAATATTTTTAAAAGAGTAATTACTGAGTTTCTTGCCAGGTTGTTCTCAGTAAAAGCAACCTTCCGAACCTGGCAGTAGCATGTATAATCCATGTCGTTCTGACGATTTGAAAGTACTTTGTAAAAAGTCTAATCGAATAAAGATATTTTCGACCTTGACTTTGACTTTGACTTGGGTTGGGCCCCAGCTCAGGGGGGGTCATGACGCTGTTGTTAAAGTGTGTGCGGTGGTGGGAGCGGTACCTGGTGGTGCGTGGCGTCCTCCTGCACGACGCCGGGCGGCGCGGGCGCTCCGGGCTCGTCGTCGCCGCAGCCCGGCGCCGTGCGCCGCGTGCGCACCGCGTTCACGAAGTCCACGCGCTTGTGGTTGATCCACGCTTCTTTTACACATCCTATACGAGTGGGATTTACACATTTATAAGGTTTTGATTGATCATGGGAGTGGGCCTTGGGATTTGAGCAGTTGAGCCGGCTACGCAAGACCCGCAAATTTAAAACGCAGCCTGTACCAATGAGTTTTTCTAAAGACTTATGTGCAGTGATGTCACACCACGTGCTTTACGTTGAAGGAAAACATCGTGAGGAAACCTGCATATGTCTGAGAAGTAATTCAAACACGTATGTATAGTGGCTGAGACGGCGATGGATTCACCATCTGTCACGTTGGCACTTAATTGTCTTGTGTGAAGTGCGTGTTGTTATTACAACATATCTGAAAAGTAATTCTTACATACATACATATGCTAACGCCTGTATTCCATGGGGGTAGGCAGATACCACCGTATGCCACAAGCTACGGTCCTTACATACTTCTTTCGCTTCATCCTTCATCCATAATCATACTTATGAAGAGATGCATGAACATTCATAGACGCATTTATAGTGGCTGTGACGGCGATAGACTCACTATCACGTTGGCACTTTGTCATCTTTGGTGAAGAGTATGCGTTGTTATTACAACACCTCTGCCTACACCCGAGGGGAATACAGACGTGAGCATTTATGTAATAAACATATATTTAACAAAAAGCTAATTATTTGAAATTCCAAACAGATACTTAAATTTTATTTATCTGTATAGATATAAATAGGAATGCTGCGGTACCTTTAAAGCTGGTGATATTCCTGAGATGCCACTTGCTGAAGGCCTCTTTGGCGACGTCCTCCGGCACTCCTCCGATGAACATCGGCCTCTCCAGCCGCAGGTACTCCTTGCTGCCTGTGGACACGCGCTCAGGTTACACAATGGATGGGTGACCAAACAAAAAGATTTATATATCTTTTTGTAATACATACATATGGGGCTCCATACAACAAACGTGATTCATTTTCCCTCTTTTGCTCGCTATTGATAATATTCACAGATTATAAAGGGTTTCGCAGAAAAAGGAACAGTTGTCTTCAAGAAGTTGTAGGGTTTTATGAATATATCACTATGTTGAAGTCGTAAAATATCTAGCTCCAACGATAACGTAGTTATAGGCTATGGTTGCTAAGGGCCGAAGAGCTCGCGGCCTTAAGCGATTGAATGAACGCGCGCCCGCGTTTACCTACATTACGTACGCGGTCATTATACTTGTTTAATTAAGAGGAAGGTTACTGGTTTCGAAAAATCGTTTTATGGGATTATTTGAAAAACTATTAGTGGGCCAAAAAAATAAAAACGTAGTTAGATTTCACGTGAATAACTCTACGTTACAGCTGATTTTTATGCGGAAATAAGGTCTTGATATGGTCAACTTTGAACGTAAATTACTCGAAAACGGAAGAAGATATTTTTGTCATAATAGTTTTATTTGCTTCCTAAAATTATACCCTATCACATATTTTAACAGCTGTCCTATTTTCCCCGACACCCTGATTACTTAGCTATTGATTCACTTCGATTGTATTATTTTTCAATAAAAAGTTATATTAAGATTTCACTATAAAGTGAAATGTAGTTTTTATAGTAAAAGCGATAAAGAAATAGAATTGTTATGTTTCAAATATTTCAATACAATACCAATGAAAGCATTAGGTACTAGTGAAAAGTAAAGCAAGTGAGTTGGTATTTATTTGTACGTAGCTTACGACAGTTATTTGTGTACTTATTCTCTATATATAATTACTAGCTGTGCCCCGCGGTTTCACCCGCGTAGATTTAGTTTAATAATTCAGTTTTGCGACAGTGACAGATGTATGCACGACACATACATCTGTCTCATAAATTAGTGAAACTATCATGGCAATAAGAGCTCATGGTTGGGCCCCTGGTGCAGTGACTAACTATGAGTGCTCTATGAACGATAAAAGCGCATTCCAGGTCAGCGCTCTTACCTTGTGATGAGACCTTGGGCCCAACCATGAGCTCTTATTGCAATGTTAATTCAGTTGTGCGACAGTGACAGATGTATGCACGTCACATACATCTGTCTCATAAATGAGTGAAACTATCATGGCAATAAGAGCTCATGGTAAGGCCCCTTAATGGCTTTCAAAAGATTACTAGAGAAAAACTTATTAAAATCCCCGAAAAAAAAGAATAAAAAATTGGCAGCCATTTAAATTGTCAACAGATGGGACCTAACGCAAATATGGAAGACTCAATTTTGGACGAACAGGTCCCTTTCACAGTAACGAAAACACCAGATTTAGAGTCGCGGAAATATAAAATAGTTTACTCTTACGTGGGGATTTTCCTTTACCTGCATATATTTGCATTATATGGACTGCACCTCGCGATCACATCTGCTATGTGGCAAACTTTATGGCTTTGTAAGTATTACAGGGTTGCCAACTTACATATCTCTATCTATACAGATAAATAAAATTGAAGTGTCTTTTTGTAATTCCAAAATAACAGTTTTTCACTAAATGCACTTGAAAGTATTATACACGGTACTGATATAAGAAAAACTATAAAAAACTAGCAAACCCGGCGAACTTCGTCTCGCCATTTTCACAATTTCACAGTGAACACAATACCGGTTTGTCACATGAAATTAACTGAGCAGAGAACAATGAGTAGCTGTCAAACAATGTATCACGCACCGGCGCCATCTACTTAAAATGTTGGTTTGTCCTGAATTTTTCCTGAATTTTCTTTGCTATAAACCTCACGGAGCCCGAATAAGAATAAGAATAAGAATAAGAATAAGAATAAGAATAAGAATAAGAATAAGAATAAGAATAAGAATAAGAATAAGAATAAGAATAAGAATAAGAATAAGAATAAGAATAAGAATAAGAATAAGAATAAGAATAAGAATAAGAATAAGAATAAGAATAAGAATAAGAATAAGAATAAGAATAAGAATAAGAATAAGAATAAGAATAAGAATAAGAATAAGAATAAGAATAAGAATAAGAATAAGAATAAGAATAAGAATAATTTATTTACATGAAATATGGTTACAAAAGATGGAGGTTAAAATAATAGGTACATAGCATATTTCACCCATTGTGGGTATGTAAATATTAATAACATATTAAACATTTTGTCTACCAACAACATGGCTCTGACCAAGCATATTATTTTGTTTAGACCTTTCCAACGAATGCAAAACCGTGGAAATCGGTTCGTGCGTTCTAGAGTTATAGCGTCAGGAAGAAAAACCAGACTTCTTTTATATAGTAGATAGTAAATTTGTAACACCATATTATGTCAAATAAATGACATATGCTCACGCCTGTATTCCCTCGGGTGTAGGCAGAGGTGCTGTAATAACAACACACTTAACACAAGATAATTAAGTGCCAACGTGACAGATGGTGAGTCCATCGCCGTCTCAGCCACTATACATACGTGTTTGAATTACTTCTCAGACATATGCAGGCTTCCTCACGATGTTTTCCTACACCGTAAAGCATGTGGTGTGAAATCACTGCATATAAGTTTTTTTTAGAAGTACTGCGTCGCTTTGGCAGGCAGGCAGACTATTCAAACTTCAAGGTCATCACATCATTATTATATTTAAATTTTCAGCTATAATAACCTACTTTTGCTCCGGTGTGGGCGCATCTATAGGCGCCCACAGACTCTGGTCCCACAACTCATTCAAGGCGACACCACTATTAGAGACCTTTCTAATGCTCTGTCAAACAATATCGTACCAAAACACAGCGATACACTGGGTGCGCGACCATCGCCTTCATCATCAACACACGGACACCGACGCCGACCCTCATAATATTAATAGGGGGTTCTTCTACGCACATATTGGGTGGTTATTGGTGAAGAAACACCCATTGGTTGTAGAGAAAGGAAGGCTTTTAAATGTTGACGATTTGAGGAGGAATATGATCCTGCAGTTTCAAGAGAGGTGAGCTCAAAAGAGTTTGGTATTCTAGAATTAATCTCTGAGCCGTGGTGGCCTTGGGGTTTGATCCCAGCGGGGCCTGTACCAATGAGTTTTTCTAAAAACTTATGTTCAGTGATTTCACACCACGTGCTTTACGGTGAAGGAAAACATCGTGAACAAACCTGCATATGTCTGAGAAGTAATTCAAACACGTATGTATAGTGGCTGAGACGGCGATGGACTCACTGTAACGTTGGCACTTAACCATCTTGTGTGAAAAGTGTGTGTTGTTATCACAACACCTCTGCCTACACCCGAGGGGAATACAGACGTGAGCATATGTATGTATTTAAGCTGTAAAGTCAGCTTGAAAAGAATTAAAAAGTTCCCGTTCATGTGGGAGTACAGGAAAAAATATAGCCTATGTTACTTGCTGATGATGTAGCTATCCATTGCTGAAAGAATTGTCAAGATCGGTCAAGTAGGAGCCTATTCAATACAAACAAACAAGCAAATCTTTCCTCCTTATAATATAGTTTTCGGACTTTTGAACCTAATTAGTTTTCTGAGGCTTCTGAAAGGCATAATAATAATAATCTATATATCTATACAGATAAATAAAATTGAAGTGTCTGTTTGTAATTCCAAAATAACAACTTTACACTAAATGCATATGAAAGTATACACGCTACTGACACAGAAAAACCAAATTTTAAATTTTTTCTCTGTCTGTCTGTCTGTCTGTTTGTTCCGGGTAATCTCTGAAACGACTGGACCGATTTTAACGGGACTTTCACTGGCAGGTAGCTGATGTTTCAAGGAGTAACTTAGGCTACTTTTATTTATTAAAAATATTAGGGTTCCGCGACAATAAGGATGAAACTAAATCTACGCGGGTGAAACCGCGGGGCACAGCTAGTAATAATAATAATATTCTTTATTGCACACCATAATACAGAGTATATACTTAAGGTAGAATTATTAAAGTATGGTAACAAAAGGCATATAATTAAATTATTTTTCAGAAACAAAATATGGCTTCTTCCAACAGTGGCAATCATTCTCCCAACAATAATACCAATATACTTCTGGCACGAGACGTTATCAAACGCCTGGCACCTAAACATCCTGCGATACGTCATCGTTCTCAACCTAACACTATTTCTAAACAGTGCTTCCCATAAATGGGGGTTCAAACCCTACGACCGCACGAATTCTGCTACTCAGAATACTTTAATATCATTACTGTGCTCCGGTGAAGGCTTTCATAATTACCATCATGTATTCCCGTGGGATTACAGGTCAGCAGAGATCGGGAATTACTTCTTAAGTGTTGGTACGTGGTTGATAGACGTGTTTGCATATTTCGGCTTAGCTTACGATTTAAAGACAGCTTCTGAGGAGATGGTTAAGGCGAGAGCAGATTTGACCGGGGACGGGAGTGATCTGTGGGGATTTAAGGGGGATAAAAGTGGGGTCAAACATTGATTTTACCCCGTTTTAATCCCAAGTTATATTCATTTTCTATCAGCCGTTCTGTATTCACTGCCTTTCTAGCCATAGGTCTTTCACACAATCGGATTGCCGGCGCTTTAACGTGGGGATGACAATTATAGGTTTATTTAAGCAGTTAGTATGTTTTGTTTTTAAAATGTTAGTGTTGTTAGTTAATAAAATAAATAAAACTGACTGTTATTTTAATAATTACGTTTTTCGATTGAGAATAATAGTATTGCTACTAAGTAAAATAATTAAACGAATCATAACATAATTCACAATTTTATTTTATTTCTCTACACTTCTTAGTAACTGAAGCCGTGGGAGGCTTGTGGTACATCTATACAGATATATATATATATACATATATACAGATAATATACATACAGATAAATAAATAATTATCTATATCATTACATCTATACAGATAAATAAAATTGAAGTGTCTGTTTGTAATTCCAAAATAACTGCTTTTCACTAAATGTATATAAAAGTATACACGCTACAGACATAAAAAAAACCAAGTTTTAAAATTTTTCTCTGTCTGTCTGTCTGTTTGTTCCGGGTAATCTCTGAAACGGCTGGACGGATTTTAACGGGATTTTCACTGGTAGGTAGCTGATGTTTCAAGGAGTAACTTAGGCTACTTTTATTTATCAAAAATATTAGGGATCCGCGACAATAAGGATGAAACTAAATCTACGCGGGTGAAACCGCAGGGCACAGCTAGTTTGCTAATATAATTGATGAGGTGAAGCAACGTTAAACTAGGCCAGTAGTTGTATGGGTGACCGCGGGAGTTCCCTCCGTGCCTCGGAGAGCACGTTAAGCCGTCGGTCCCGGTTGACTATTTAACATCTTTGTCATCCCCAAAGACAAGATTTTCCATTGTCTCTTGTATATATATATTGTAATGCGCTTCAAAACTCTTATAGCGCGATTTAGGTTCTCGTGTATTTGTACTCAAACTTGCATTTGTTAGCGAGTAGCGCCATCTATGTAGCGAGTGGAGAAACGCTGATGCCCAGGTCTGTTGGATGCCTAAGAAAGCCTGACAGCTGGTTTAGCACAGATTATCGATTTTCATAAATAAATAATAAGCCAAGGTCCGTAACAGAAATAGCGGAACACTATATAAAAAAAAAATGTTTATCTAAGTTTTATAGAAACATATACAAAAAATATGTAATTAGCAACAGGAAACATGATCTTAATTAACAAAATGATTAAGTAGCTCAACAGGAAACTATTAGTAGCTGCTTTTAAGATTATTTTTAACTTTAAACTATTGTTAATTAAAAAAAACGTTCAACTGTGAGTCTTGTTGATATAATAACGGTTTCGATTGAAGAGAGACTTAAAAAATAAACTTATTTTTGGGGTAATTTGTTCTTAATAATTCATTTTCCAACAAATATTATTGTCTTATGTTCCACATCTATACAGATAAATAAAATTGAAGTGTCTGTTTGTAATTCAAAATTACAGCTTTTAACTAAATGCATATGAAAATATATACGATACTGACACAAAAAAAACAAGTTTTAAAATTTTTCTCTGTATTTCTGTTTGTTCCGGGTAATCTCTGAAACGGCTGGACCGATTTTAACGGGACTTTCACTGGCAGGTAGCTGATGTATCAAGGAGTAACTTGACAATAAGGATGAAAATAAATCTACGCGGATGAAACCGCAGGGCACAGCTAGTCATCCAATAAATATCTAAAAAGTCTACACCCAGTATAATAAGAAGATAATAAGAGGAAAAACAAGTAACTAATTAATATGAGTTCTATGTTCTATTTATTATATCGTAAGCAAAATTAGGAGTGGACTTCTGTACAACGGACTGAATTGTAAAATTAAAAAGTGCTTCGATTGTCTATGAAGGAACACTTTGAAAAAGGTATTTGGTTGTTTTTTATTTAAAGAAGTCGTGGTGGGGTTTGAGTACGCCTGCTACGCAACCGACGCAAGTTCGAATCTCAGCGGATTATACCAATGATTTTTCTAAAAGGGTTTATAATATAATTTATGATTTTTATAAATAAAAGTAGCCTATTTTACTTCTTGTAACATTAGTTATCTGCCAGTGAATGTCCCGCTAAAATCAGTCCAGCTATTTTGGAGATTAGCCAGAACAAACAGACAGACAGAGAAACATTTTAAAACTTGGCTTTTTAGTGTCAGTAGCGTGTATACTTTCATATGCATTTAGTGAAAAGCTGTTTATTTGGAATTACAAACAGACGACTTAATTTTATTAACCGTATAGATATAGATGTAACTGACTTAATGCAATTAATATATATATGAATAATTAAAGAGTAATCACTGAGTTTCTTGTCAGATTGTTCTCAGTAAAAGCAACCTTCCGAACCTGGCGGTAACATGTATAATCCTTATATATAAAAATGAGTCCCCATTTCTCTTGATCACGGCACAACGCATAAACGGCTGGATGAATTTTAACGGGACTTTCACTGGCAGATAGCTGATGTTTCAAGGAGTGTTTTAGGCTAATTTAATTTAAAAAAAACAGTATTAATTAAATCTACGCGGGTGAAACCGCGGGGCACAGCTAGTACTGTATAATTATGTCATTCTGACGATTTGAAAGTACTTTGTATAAAGTCTAATCGAATAAAGATATTTTTGACATTTGATCTTAATTATCTGCGACACCGAGCCAGCAGCCGGCACCGATTGTTCGTGCCGACCTGCCGAACTGTAGCCAGGGCGCAGTCTCCGGTGTGCCATACCCTGACTATGCTCAATGCCCTCCTAGATACCAGCCCTGAATGTGATCTGTTTGCGGATGCATGGAACTATATTTTGTTTGAATGTTTGAGATTCTTTGAGGTTAAGTATGCGAGAGTGTCCACTATTTTATAAGTGTGTATTTTATAAGGAATAAGATTATAGTTTTAAAATGTCTAAGTTAATTATTGTAAGTGGTATCTCCGTTATAATTAACTATAAATAAATAAAATAAATTGAATAATTGTTTCAGGATAATGAGTTTAATAATTATAGTATTGAGTGTGATCATCACCCACGTGTCCGCTACCCATATCTGCGACGGCTACATGATCAACGGACTATATTACGAGAAGAACACGCTTATCCCTGGTGTAGACGTGCAGGACATCTTAGGTGTCGATAAAAATGGCTATTTGTACTTCACTTATTATAAAAATCGCAGTCCTTATTACGGTAAAGTGAGCGTTCACACTGGCCAATGGGCTGATGTATATATATCAGCTGTACGTTACCCGAGTGATGTTAGTATCAATCTCGATAATAATGAACTGTATATAGCTGGCGAAGACTCTATATACGCACATGATTTAGTTAATAACATTACTTATGTACACGGTGCGTGGCGCGGTACGCCTACCAAAATACAGTATTATAATAACAAGCTGTTTATTGGAACAGGACATGATAATTATTTTCGACAAAGTAATATCACATGGGTGGTTGTTTTTAACGATACTATTGAAGTATGTGATGTATTAACCAGTTTTAACGCTGAAGATTTTGTTATTGACGCCGACGATGTGCTGTATTATTACAATTCAAGTGGTTTATACGCTAAGAGGAAGGGTGAAGACTCTGTCGAGTTACTTAATAGTAAGTACAGCATCAGAGATTTAACATTATATGATAATACAGTTTATGTCCTCAGAGATAATGGCGTGGATCTTATTAATAAAACTATGCATTTAGAAAGGTTAATTTACATAAATTATAGACAACACAACACACGAAAGATTTTATTTGATAAAAATAACGGGCATTTGATATTTACTTCGTACCAAAATGGTAAACCGACTATTTTCTACTTGAAAAGGAATAGGAATATCAATAAAATGTTCACGTGTCTAGCTATAACGCCTAGTGTTGATAATTTTGATATTTTCTTCCCTTTTTCCGTTGCACGTAATGTTACCAGCACTTAATTTTCAGTCAATAAATTCTGAAATGTATATTCTGATTGTTTTATTTGTTTATAAAACTTCATAAATAGAAATATAAGATTATATGAAATAAATTACACAGGGGCCCAACCATGAGCTCTTTTTGCAATGATAATTCAGTTGGGCGACAGTGACAGATGTATACACGTCGCATACATCCGTCTCATAAATGAGTGAAACTATCATGGCAATAAGAGCTCATGGTAAGGCCCCTGTAAATAAAAATAATAAAAAAAAACACAATAGTGAAAATTGTTTGTGCCTCGATCAAAAACATGTGCAGTTATCACTATTCATTGAGCGCTCAAAGCTTGTGAAGGCAGATGTAGTACCTACCTTCATTGATGATGGAGCGAGCTGGTCCGTCGTCCACTCGCAAGGTGAAGTTCTTCTTAACAGCAAGGAGTTCAGCTTTGTGGTACTTTCCATCAGACACCATTTCAAAACTAGAAAAGTATAATAAAACATCTTTATATCTCCAAGATTCATTGAATTCAATCTTTATCTATATCTATACAGATAAATAAAATTGAAGTGTCTGTTTGTAATTCCAAAATAACAGCTTTTCACTAAATGCATATGAAAGTATACACGATACTGACACTGAAAAACCAAGTTTAAATATTTTCTTATTTAACTTAATAGTGAAAAATTATAATTAGCTTTTGCTTGTTTATGTATGAATTTAGTGAAAGGCTGTTATTTTGGAATTACAAACAGACACTTCAATTTTATTTATCTGTATAGATGTATAGATATATAAATTACACAATATTTAATGGTTACAGTATATCTCATGAATATAAGTCCATGGACACAGTTCTAATGCTCAATTGTCAAAAATAATAACGAAATATTACAAATATTTGTTGGGGTCGGCACTTGATTCACCCCGATGTGGCTGATCACCTGATTTTTATACGAAACGACTGCCATCTGACCTTCGTGACCCCTTTTTCGAGGAAAATCGGCAATCTGGGTTAAACCAGTTGTCAGACTTTCTTAGGCCTCTGACTGACCTGTAACGATTGCCAAAGATGTTAAATAGTCAACCGGGACCGACGGCTTAACGTGCTCTCCGAGGCACGGAGGGAACTCCCGCGGTCACCCATCCAACTACTGGCTAGGCGTATGGTTGCTTAACTTCGTTGATCGTATCATATGCGCAATAGCAACTGTGCCACGAACTCCACTGTTTAGTCGCCCGATATTGGTCAGTAATCTGTCGGCGACGATATCGCGGACGATAACGACACAGTGTGAAAGCGTTCAGTAGTAATTGTATCAAACTACTAGTCCCACGATATCGTGTCGTTACCGTTATCGTCCAATATGAAAGCGCTCTGCCGTATGGGCTCCCGTCCCCACCGTACCTCTTACTGTCATTACGACTACTGCGCTTATTGACTCGTACATGGGCGTCTTGTGACTGGTGACTGGTAACTGGCGCATACACAACTATGTGTTTGTAGCGGCGTTTCTCCACTCGCTCATAGATGGCGCTACTCGCTAACAAATGCGAAGTTTGAGTACAAATACACGAGAACCTAAATCGCGCTATGAGAGTTTTCAAGCGCATTGCAGTATATATACAAGTTTCCAACTAGAACAGTTGGAGCCGCGGTTCCGCAGACATGACACCCGCCTGGCTGGCAGACCTTCCCTTTACTGGGGATGAGCATGATCATTCCATCTCCCCACATGTTCATACACTCCTAACTGTTTGTTAAGCTAATTAAACCGTATAATACCTGTACATAGTAGAAGTAGGATGATTGCCGACGTCGTAACTAATCCTAATCCGGCCGTTGAACAGCTCGGCAGCAAGATGTTCGTTCTCCCCAAAGTACATTAATATTCCATGATGCTGAGTTGTGCTGAATACTGAAATAAACAAACGATTGTAGCAGCGTTTCTCGCTACATAGATGGCGCTACTAAACTTATGTGCAGTGTCACACCACGTGCTTTACGGTGAAGGAAAACATCGTGAGGAAACCTGCATATGTCTGAGAAGTAATTCAAACACGTATGTATAGTGGCTGAGGCGGCGATAGACTCACCATCTGTCACGTTGGCACTTAATCATCTTGTGTGAAGTGTGTGTTGTTATTACAACACCTCTGCCTACACCCGAGGGGGATACAGGCGTGAGGATATGTATGACTAAATTAACGAGGTAGTTGCAAAAAAATGTTTTTTATATTCTGATAACTAAAAGGTAAAGTCTTACCCAATGTGACGTTAGCCTGAGGGTTAGTCCTCAGCGGTTCCAGTTCCACGAGGGAGTCGTTGTGGCTGAAGGTCAGAGAGGTCAGGTATTCACACAGACGACCTGGAATAACGTTTTATTATATACTAGCGGTTGTCACGCTGTTTCACCCGCGTAGTTCCCGTTCCCGTGGGAGTACGGGGATAATATATAGCCTATGTTACTCGCTGATGATGTAGCTATCCATTGCAGAAAGAATTTTCACGATCGATCAAGTAGTATCGGAGCCTATTCAATGCAAACAAATTACCATGATTGCCGGTTGTTGTCAGAAGGCTAGTTTCCGAACCGGTGGTCAATTCTTCGACATTCATAAGTGCCTTACCAGGGGCTGAACTGGATAAATCATTGTCATATCATCATCCTCCTGCCCTTATCCTAAGTTATTTCTTACGCAATGTGTTATTTTGGAATTACAAACAGATACTTCTATTTTATATATCTGTATAGATTATATTACTTCTAATTGGTGTAATTGGTTTTCAGTTGTACTAATTATTAAAATACAATATCCTTACCTGAATATCCCGGTGCACACTTGCATAAGTAGTCATTAGGGGTGGACAGCAGGGGTCTGTCCATCATAATGTCGTCCTGACAAACGAAAATATATAATATTAGATGGTTTTAGCATGACACACATGTTTACATTCGAAATTCTTAAAAATATATAGTATGAGGTAGGATCACGAGTAGCTCAGTTGGAAGAGTAACTGCACGGTTTGCAGAGGTCGTGGGTTCGAGTCCCGGCGAGTGTTCGTATTTTTCTTGACCATTTTTAAGAATATTAATATTAAAAAAAAGCTTCAGTGTTCTCAGCAAGCTTCATTGAATACCCATACTATGGTGCTGCAGAAAAAATACCTAGTCGGCCATCTTGGATGATCCGCCATATTGGAATTAGAATGACGTCACATAGGTAAGCATGCATTGTCATCCAAAATCCTTGTATACTTTAGTATCTAGCTTTAACCGATTGAGCTGAAGTAAAGATAGTTTATTTAAAATTCAGTTGCATTGCACATATGTTTTTCGAAAGGTGACTGCTTAAACTCCACGGCCACCACGGCTCTAGTGTGAGGCAGTGGTACCATGTTATGTGTAGGTGGGTGTAGTGCTACCATGTAGTGTGTGGGCGGGGCAGTGTTACCATGTTGTGTTTGGGCGGCAGGTAGCAGACGCCGTGCAGGCAGTCGTGGTGGGCGCAGGGCGAGGTGCCCTGGGCGGCGAGGGGCGCAGCCTCGCAGTAGCGGCCGGCGTAGCTCGCCGCGCACACACACCGGTACTCGTCCAGGCCGTCCACACACGTCGCACCGTTCTACACCACATACACGAAAGGATTCATTCAGTTAACCTTTGTGGAAGGAGAGGGCGCTACTGGACTTAAATAAATTTTTTCTGCAATAGCAATAGTTCTTTTATAGTTTAAATATTGAAAGTTAGCCCTATTTTATTGACATTTACGAATTGGTGCTTTGGGTTTATTCATTTTGATATTTTTACCATATAAGTCTATTAGTCAGTAAGTTTCGATGACAGTATTATGGCTAAAAATATTAATATACTATCTATCTCGTGTTGTTACATACTAATAAAATTAAACAAATATTCTATTCAATTCTAAATTTGACATTCTTATGTAGTACGTACATAATTATGTACGTATTAGATAAGGCAATTGAAACCACGCGATTCAAACCCTCGCATTGTAACATACAACGCCATCTAGTGAGGAAAAGAAAACAATTTTATGCACCGCCATCTAGTGACAAAAAGAGTAACCAATTGGACGTGCCGCCATACCAACACCATCTATCGGCAAGCGGCGAAGCTACCTTATACAGCGCCATCTAGTGACAGGAAGCAAACCCAATACCAAATACAGCGCCATCTAGTGGCGAATGCTTTTATATTTTTAATCAAACTTATGTACAGCGCCATCTAGTAATGGATAGCAATATGGCGAAAGCATGTCCCATTTTTGCTTTTAAATTATAAATATTACATAAAAATTTAAACATTGGTTTACAGCATTCCCACAATTATCACTGAGCGCTCATAGCTCGTGACGGGTAGTATACTTAAAGTAATTTTTGGTGTCCTTCTGACGATTTGTAAGTACTTTGTAAGAAGTCAAATAAAGATATTTGATTTAAATATTTATATACCTGGCACATATGGTTGATGCAGTCATCAGCGTTGACGGTGCAGTTCTGTCCGGAGTACCCCTTGGGGCAGCTGCAGGTGTAGTGGCTGTAGTGGTCGGTGCACACACCATTGTTCGCACACGGGTTGAATTCCGACGTGCAAAACGGAATTTTCTTCTCGCAGTATTCACCTGGAAACAAAAATAAATATGTTCACGCCTGTATTCCCCTCGGGTGTAGGCAGGAAGTGTTGTAATAACAACACCCACTTTTCACACAAGATGATTAAGTGCCAACGTGACAGATGGTGAGTCCATCGCCGTCTCAGCCACTATACATACGTGTTTGAATTACTTCTCAGACATATGCAGGTTTCCTCACGATGTTTTCCTTCACCGTAAGCACGTGGTGTGACATCACTGCACATAAGTCTTTTAGAAAAACTCATTGGTACAGGCCCCGCTGGGATTCGAACTTGATAATGAATTTGATGATAACTATTATGAATGTATACCCATGAATCCAGGCGCGCACTGGCAGGAGTACCCCTCGAGGCGGTCGAGGCAGGTGGCGTTGTTCTGGCAGCGGTGCGCGGCGCAGTCGTCGATGTTCACCTCGCACCTCACACCCGTGTACCCGGCCTGGCACGAACATCTGTAATACACGCTTATTACAAACATACATATACACACGCCTGTATCCCATGGGGGTAGGCAGAGACCACCGTTCGCCACATGCTACGATCCTTACATACTTCTTTCGCTTCATCCACATTCATGCATCTCCTCACTACTACAGATAAATAAAATTGAAGTCTCCGTTTTTAGTTCCATAATAAGTTTTTCACTAAATGTACATGAAAGTATACACGGTTATGACATTCAAAAACCTTTTATTTTTCTCTGTCTGTTCATGGCTAATCTCCGAAAACGATTTTTCTACATCAGTCAATACTAGCTGTAATTTTAGAGTTACTAACAGACGTGTCAATTTAATTATTCTATAGATAAAGGATTATAATATAGACTTATTTTTCCATTTGGTTTTATAGTAGGAACATGATAATAAATATCACTACGTCCCCATCAAAAAAATAAAGGATTTGAACCCAGGACCTTGTTCAGGTATCCTGTTTTCCTTCACCGTACAGAATATAAGGGACAAAATGTTCTTATACTGCGCGCGGAACACAACGATAGCCTGTTAAATTAAAGCACAGCGCCATCTAGTGACGGGTTTTTTAAACTTATGTGAATCGATTTTTTTTTTAACTAAAAATCACCGCTAGAGTAATGATTAATTTCATTTCATTTATATATTAATTAAATAAAAAATATAAATAAAAATGTAAGTGACATTGATTTAATTAAAAAAAACAAAACATAAATTACTTACGTTCATAGACGAAAATATTTTTCGAGAATTTTTAATGAAATAACAAAAAATGCAGTGTTTTTTGTTTTAAAAGGAATTCATAAGATTCAATGGTAATTAAGGGAATTAATCTATCTATACGTATATTATAAATAGGATGCTTATATTATATATATGTATGTTTGTAACGAATTGGCTCAAAAAGTACTGGACCGATTTTAAAAATTTTATCACTATTAGAATGCTACATTATCACTGATTAATATAGGCTATATTTTATCCCTGTACTCCCACGGGAACGGGCACTACGCGGGTGAAACCGCGTGACGTCTTCAGTTTATTAAAATTTATTTATAGACTTGAAAGTTATTGGACGGGACCTATTTGTGTTGTTTTAATATATCTAGAAAGAGTTTTTGCGATGTAGATTTTAATTTTAAAGGAGTCACAAATAGATTAATTCCAGTGTTAGTTTAAGCAACCAGTCAAGTCTGTCTGTCTGTTAGTAAGACAGTTGAAATTTTCACAGATGATGTATTTATATGCTGACATAACGACACATACTAAAAACACAATAAAATATATATCTAAGTGGGGTCTCAAAAACAAACATGACTTTTTTGACAATGTTAGAGATTCTTCATGCGCGAGTCCGACTTGCACTTGGCCGGTTTTTTGATGTACGTATATAATACAAACAATATATAAATGATTGATAGTTTTGATAAATATACAGGTAATATACAATGTTTTGCTAAATATACAAAGTAATATACAGGTGTAGACTTTTTATGACGTAAAATTCTAGCACAGGGCTTCGGTTGATGCTACATAAATCAATATAATAATATTATAGTTCATAAAATCGCTAGTTAAATATATGGTATAGATTCAAACCTGAAGCGTCCCTCCTCGAGCAGCAGACAAGTGCCGTGCCGGCAGGGCGCGCCGTAGCAGGCGTCGATGCGGTGCTGGCAGCGCGCGCCGTGGAAGCCCCGCGCGCACCAGCACTGCAGGCCTCCGCCCCGGGGGGCGCAGCGCCCGCCGTGCTGGCACGGGCTGGAGTAGCACACGTCGCACTTCGACACCACCTCCGACGGCTGAGGACCTGCACATACGACCGATATTATATACTAGTACGAGTCGAGCGGTTTACGTACGGGGATAAAATATAGCCTATGTTACTCGCTGATGATGTAGCTATCTATTGCTGAAAGAATTTGCCGGCCATGGGGGGGGGGCTATAGGTGTATTGCCACGTGTAGTGACCTGAGCAGACGAAGGCGGAGGGGTTGGTGCTGAGCAGCAGTTTCCCGGCCATGGTCGGGGGCCCGGAGCAGCGTGCGATGCCAGGCTCCAGGAACTGCCCCGCGCCCTGCACCCACGCCGCCGCCCAGCGCGCGCCACAGTCGCAGTACAGCGGGTTCGACCCTAGAGCACTGGGGACCACAAACATTTCACTCTCGTATACATTTAGACTAGTCCCACACACACATAGTATTATCTATATATATAAAAATTAATCCCCATTTCCCTCGGTCACGACATCACGGGTGAACGGCTGGACCGTTTCAATAGTATTTTTTGGTTGTATTCGTTATTGTCAGGAGATGGTTCTTATGAAAGAAAAAACTAAGAAAATTGAGTGAAACATTTGAAATTTTATGAATACTTAACCACCATGTAAAATTATTTCTTTCTTCTTAAATCTAACCTTAGCGCTTTGGACAATAAAACTTGTTGATGTAACCTTATGACGTTTGACATAGAATTGACAGAATACGTGCTGCATTCTCATAATTAAGACAAGGCAACGCGGAACCCCATAACAATAAGCCATATGACATAAGACTATAAAAGTATGCGTAGTAAACTAATCTAACAGTATCGACATCCGTCATTGTTTGATTTTCCTAACAGCAAATGCTGCTGAGCTAAGGTTTCTTGACAATGTTTCAATATGAGAGCCCCATTGTAATTTTGAATCTACTGTTAGCCCTAAGAATACCGTACTATCAACCAAATCCAGTTTACTACCATCTAGGGAATTTAGCTTATTTATTTAGTTTACTTACACATGTGATATTCCGTCGAGATCTCGAAACACTCCCTCAGCCAACGTGGATATATTATTGCCGTGGAGGGACAGGACCCTCAGCTGGGTGAGGCCTTTCAGGGCGTCGCGCTGGAACCAATACAATACGTCTGTATCCCCCAAACGGGTAGGCAGAGGTGTTGTAATAACAACACACACATTTCACACCATCGTGCCTAGTGCGAGTTTGTTTCTGCCGCTGCCGGAACAGCGTCTCTGTCGGCCTAAACATGACACTATTGTGAGCCCATACTAATCTGCGTTTACGTCGACGCGATCACTTGTGACGGGAATTTTAAGAAAACTCGCACTAGGACCTCAGATGATTATGAGCCAACGTGACAGATGGTGAGTCCATCGCCGTCTCAGCCACTATACATACGTGTTTGAATTACTTCTCAGACATATGCAGGTTTCCTCACGATGTTTTCCTTCACCGTAAAGCATGTGGTGTGAAATCTCTGCAAATAAGTTTTTAGAAAAACTCATTGGTATAAGCTCCGCTGGGATTCGAACTTGCGTCGCTTGCATAGCAGGCGCCTGCACAAACCTCAAGGCCACGGCTCTTAGTGCTACGAATCAATTTAGTTACCTGAACACATCTGAGCTGGTTGTAGCTGACGATGAGAGTGGACAGTTTGTGGAGTCCCTCGAAGGTGTTGTTGGCGAGCACGGTGATGTTATTATTGGAGAGGTCCAATCGGGTGAGCTCTGACAGCGCAGAGAGCTGTCCCCCCTGCAGGCTGGTGATCTCATTCGACTCCAAGTACCTACAAATAACAAATATACAATAGATTAAAAAAATTACTAAACATGTAGCATCGTTTCTCCACTCGCTACATAGATGGCGCTACTCGCTAACAAATGCGTAGTTTCAGTACAAATACACGAGAACCTAAATCGCGCTATGAGAGTTTTGGAGATTGCAGATTAAATGAAGTGGTAAATGTAATGGAGTCGTGGTGGCCTTGGGGTTTGCCTGCTACGCAAGTGACGCAAGTTCCAATCCCAGCGGGGCCTGTACCAATGAGTTTTTCTAAAAACTTATGTGCAGTGATTTCACACCACGTGCTTTACGGTGAAGGAAAACATCGTGAGGAAACCTGCATATGTCTGAGAAGTAATTCAAACACGTATGTATAGTGGCTGAGACGGCGATGGACTCACCCACTCACACTCTGTCACGTTGGAACTTAAATATATTCGGTGAAATGTGCTGTTGTTAAACACCTCTGCTTGCCCCTTCGGGGACCCTTTTGGGATGGCGTGAGCATACATTTAATGTATTCAATACTCACAATTCCGTGGTCTGTTTGGGTATATTGTTGGGTAGGGCTGTAAGCTGAGCTCGCGAGCATCGCACGATGGTCCCAGTACACGTACACTGCGAGGGACAGTAGTCCGGCGCGAGGCAGCCCTTGTCTTCAGCTGGAAGCATTTATATAAAACATACAACCCGTAGAATAATAATGTATCAGTTTAGTCACTTTAAAAGTCAAAGTCATCAGTCGAACGAAGAGGATATCAAATTCGTTTTTCTTTAATATGATTGAGAATAGTTTATTTATATTATTCTGACGATTTGAAAGTACTTTGATAAAAGTCTAATCAAATAAAGATATTTTGAATTAAATTGAATATATATTACTAGCTGTGCCCCGCGGTTTCACCCGCGTAGTGGCGGAACCCTAATATTTTTAATAAATAAAAGTAGCCTAAGTTACTCCTTGAAACATCAGCTACCTACCAGTGAAAGTCCCGTTAAAATCCGTCCAGCCGTTTCAGAGATTACCCGGAACAAACAGACTATTTAAAACTTGGTTTTTTAGTGTCAGTAGCGTGTATACTTTCATATGCATTTAGTGAAAACCTGTTATTTTGGAATTACAAACAAACACTACAATTTTATTTATCTGTATAGATTGTGGCACATGTGAAGACACTGAATCAAATTAAGATATTTTTGAATTTGTAAGCCATACGTGCACACTTGAAGTCCTGAGCCTGTAGTTGTGTGAGCTGGTCTCCTCGCAGTGTGGGGGGCGCGGCGCACGCGGCGTCCGACCCCAGGCGGCGCGCCCGCAGCCAGCCCCCCAACCACGACATATGGCATGTACATTGCAGCCGGTTGTGCTCCAGGTTACTGGACCGATATCAGAACATTACAGTACCCCTATCACGAGTCTGCCCCCGTTTTCCTAATCTATACTGAGCGTCTGAGCCAGTAGTTGTATGGGTGACCGCGGGAGTTCCCTCCGTGCCTCGGAGAGCACGTTAAGCCGTCGGTCCCGGTTGACTATTTAACATCTTTGGCAATCGTTACAGGTCAGTCGGAGACCTAAGAGAGTCTGACGACTGGTTTAACCCAGATCACAATCCTCGTCAAAGAGATTGCGAAGTTCAGGTGGCAATCGCTTAATGAAAAGCCACATCGGGTCCACAACAATGTATAGGATAAGGCCATCATCATCCTCCTCCTGTCCTTATCCCATGTTATTCATGGTCGGCGCAATGTGTTCTTCTCTTCCATTCCTCTCTATCAGCCGTCATATCTGTATTCACTCCCTTAGTCATATCATCTTTCACACAATCCATCCATCGTTTCTTAGGTCTTCCTCTCCCCTTGTAACCATCCACATTCATAAACAAAACTTTTTTGGCAACATTATCCTCATCCCTCCGCATAACATGTCCATACCACGACAAATGTTTATTCTTCAACTTGTCAGTCACTGGTGCTACTTTCAGACTTCCCCTTATAAACTCATTCCTCACCTTGTCCAATCTCGTTACGCCACACATCCATCTCAACATCCGCATCTCAGTTGCATGCAGCTTCCTTTCATCCGTCACCTTTGTGGCCCAACATTCTGATTCATAGAGGACGGCAGGCCTATAATGTATAGGATAAGGCCAGTTTCAATATAAATATATATAATTATAACGTATAATAAGAAGTTAATCAACTTTCTTTAAAATCTAATTAATATTTACAAAGTTAACTAGACTCACAGTGTCGTCAACATGGTAAGATGATCAAACGCGCCAGGAGTGATGCACCTAATCTTGTTGTCAGTTAGTGATCTGAAAATAAACATCAACTTATATTTGTAGCAGCCTTTCTCCACTCGCTACATAGATGGCGCTACTCGCTAACAATTGCAAAGTTTGAGTACAAATACACGAGAACTTAAATCGCGCTATGAGAGTTTTGCGATGAACATGATCAGGTGGACAGCAAGTTTGTTTGCCCCGTTAGTAAAATAATTTAATATGATCACGCCATCCCAGAAGGGTCCCCTAAGAGGTAGACAGAGGTGTTGTAATAACAACACACACTTTTCACACAAGATGATTAAGTGCCAACGTGACAGATGGTGAGTCCATCGCCGTCTCAGCCACTATACATACGTGTTTGAATTACTTCTCAGACATATGCAGGTTTCCTCACGATGTTTTCCTTCACCGTAAAGCACATGTGTCACTGTACATAAGTTTTTAGAAAAACTCATTGGTATAGGCCCCGCTGGGATTCAAACTTGCGTCGCTTGCGTACAAGACGACTGCTAAAGCCCCACGTAAGTGGTATAAAATAAAGTGCCTAACTAATACACGTATGTATAGTGGCTGAGACGGCGATGGACTCACCATTTGTCACTGGCATGTAATGCCGTAAGTCCTCAAATGGAGTTGGTGAATACTCACAGAGTAGTCAGGCTGTGAAGTCCGAAGAACATCTTATCAGTGACAGTTTCCAACAGGTTCCCATCCAGGAGTAGTTCCTGGATGCTGGCAGCGCCGTCGAACGCGTTGTCCTCGATCACCGATATACCTGAAGGGAGATACACCAATTAAAACCACACGAGCTTTCCAAACGTTCTAATATATAAAATTCTTGTGTCGCGATGTTTTTACGAACCTTCGAAACAGCTGGACCGGTTTGTATGAAATGTTGTGTGCATATCGTGTAGGTCTGAGAATCGGACAACATCTATTTGTCATACCCCTGAATGATAAGGGAGATCCACCCTTAATATATGGCAATATAACGTTTGCCGGCCACAGATAACATTTAGCTATTCAAAGGGGGAATGCTGCCAGTATCTTCGGAACCTTGCCTACAGGGACTCCTTTAATAATATATTTTAGGTTATTATATTTTAGGTTCTTTTAGATTATATATTTCTTTTTAAGGCTTTTAGTGTATATAATAACGTGTATAATTTAAGTAAAATATAATAAATAAAAAAACACTTTAATAATACGATGTGACTATTTGTACGGGTACGAATAAATTATATTTATTCGTCCATAAAGGAGTAACCGTATTAATAATTATAAATTGTTCGTACAGTACCCGTATTAATAGGAAAGAGGAAAAGATTTGATTATTTTTTGTTTGTTTGTTTTCACTGAATAGGCTCAGAAACTTGGCCGGTCTTGAAAATTCTTTCAGCAATGGATAGCTACATCATCAGCGAGAAACATAGGCTATATTTTATCCCCGTACTCTTACGGGAACGGGAACTACACGGGTTAAACCGCGTGACGCGTGACGAAAACGGGTAAAAATGTCACGTTTTGTTGTATGAGATCACTTCGAGATATTTATTTTATTCTTTTATTTTAGTATTTGTTGTTAGAGGGACAACAGAAATACATTATCTGTGAAAATGTCAACTGTCCAACTATCACGGTTCATGATAGCCTGGTGACAGACGGACAGACAGCGGAGCCTTACCCGCCATGTTAACACAAACTTATGGTGAAACGGTTCCAAATTAATCAATGCATCCAAGGATTACTGGATTTCTCCGAAAAATGAAGCTTCGGCTTAACGTTCGCAAAGTTCCTACAAACGTGGTCTGCTAGGTAATTCTTTATTTATATATTCTAAACCTACTGTCAATTAATTATTTATTTATTTTTAAGGCTACCAACATAGAGAACACCAATTCATTAGTTTGAGTACATGATAGATGTAACATATGTAAGTGCCACTACAATTATAGGTAGCAACAGCATACAGTAAAATAACAGAGACAATGTTTTTGTATAGAAGACTGGGTATGAGTTTTTTTTTTTTTTGACTGTAATTATCTTAAAGATCTTTTGAAGGATGAGAGGTTGCGTGCGTGTGGTTAATTATTAAATATACTAACCATTATTTCTAAAGTCCAGTTTGGTCAAGTCTGGCAGCCTTCCGAACAGGCCGTCGGACTTGATCTGACCGAGAGAGTTGTCTGACATCAACCTGGAAGTACACAGATTATTTCAATATTCAAAATATCTTTGTTTGATTAAACTTCTTACAAAGTACTTTCAAATCATCAGAATGACACAAAAATATATTATACACTAGCTGCGCCCGCGGTTTCACCCGCGTCACTATACGCGGTATACAGTTTTATGGGTGTCGAAAACCTTATGCTTTTTTTTAAAATAAAAGTAACCTAAGTTACTCCTTTTAAATAAACTATCTGTCAGTGAGTCCCGTTAAAATCGACCCAGCCTTTTCAGAGATTACGCGGAACAGACAGACAGAGAAAAAAAATGGTTTTTCTACGTCAGTAGCGTGTACACTTTCATATGCATTTAGTGAAAAGCTGTTATTTTGGAATTACAAACAGACACTTCAATTTTATTTATCTGTATATATGTAAAGATATAGGTAGTTATTGAATACTTACAAAGTATCGGTATTAAGAGGCAGATCTCTGGGCAGTTCGTTGATACCAGCTCTCTCACAAGCGACGGTGAGTGCTCGGGCGCCGCTCTCACAGCTACAAGCGGCGGGGCAAGCGGTCACCACTCCACACGACCCTCCCGTCTCCTCCCCAGGCTTACATTTGAAGTTCTCTTCTCTTAAGGCATCTATTCTCTTCCTACTCATTCGTTTCGGAGCGTCGCACTTAGCCCCGGAGGTTTCAATAGGATTCTTGCGCAGATATGCAGCCAGCCAGCGTAAGGAACAGTCGCACGAGAACGGATTTCTACCTAAATGTCTGTGGGATAAGGTTTTATATTAATTAACAGGCAATAATTTAAGTAGCTATAATAATACCTCTCATATTGGTGTGCCCTAACAGGGGTCCAACCATGAGCTCTTATTGCAATGATAATAAAGTTGTGCGACAGTGACAGATGTATACACGTCACATACAACTGTCTCATAAATGAGTGAAACTATCATGGCAATAAGAGCTCATGGTAAGGCCCCAGTACTGTCTACACTAATATTATAGAGAGGAAAGATTAGCAATGGATAGCGACATCATCAGCGAGTAACATAGGCTATATTTTATCCCCGTACTCCCACGGGAACGGGAACTACGGGTGAAACCGCGTGACGACCGCTAGTAATATAATACATACATATGCTCACGCCTGTATCCCCCTCGGGTGTAGGCAGAGGAGTTGTAATAACAACACACACTTTTCACACAAGATGATTAAGTGCCAACGTGACAGATGGTGAGTCCATCGCCGTCTCAGCCACTATACATACGTGTTTGAATTACTTCTCAGACATATGCAGGTTTCCTCGCGATGTTTTCCTTCACCGTAAAGCACGTGGTGTGAAATCACTGCACATAAGTTTTTAGAAAGGATTGGAACTTGCGTCGCTTGCGTAGCAGGCGACTGCTCAAAACCCACGGCCGGTACGGCTGCTTAGCTAGTGTGAAGATTTGTATTTACTCACAGCGTCTGTATTCCGGTCAAGGCGTCAAAAGTCCCATTTGGCAACGATCTAATGTTGTTATCGTACAACGATAGTAACTTCAAGTTCTGCAGATCGCGGAAGGTGTCTTTTCTTACGCATGTGATTTCATTCGAGTTGAGTAGAAGTAGTTGGAGTGACGAGAGCCCGTGAAATAGTCCTGGGGAAGATATTACGAGGATTTAAATCCACGGAAATACTTTAAAATGGGGCACATACAATTATGGTAACAGATTGTATAGTGATATTGGGTTTTCCTTCTGTAATGTCTCAGTATCAGTCCGGAGTCTGGATTAGTGGCTGGTTAGTGGCAGTAGAATCGCCCTCTATTACATGAATTACATGAAGTGATTTTGTTTGTATTTATGTTTTGTTTTGTATAATTATTATTTTTGCAAATTTGTTAATTTTGATTTGAATGTAATTAGTTCACCGTTTTTGTAATATCTATACTAATATTATAAAGCTGAAGAGTTTGTTTGTTAGCAACATTGAACACAACCTATATATACAAGGAACAGTACTTAAAACTAATTAAGGTAGAAAACTTGTCCCTCACGGTGTCTCTTGGGATCGTGCCAAGAAGTCTGCCAGCATTGCCGCGTTGAATAGCAATGCTGATTCTCTGAGCGACCAAAGCGTGCTCAGTATAATTTTTATTTGTTCACAGAAGTAAATAAAAATACATACATATACTCACGCCTGTATTCCCCGAAGGAGGCACTATACATACGTGTTTGAATTACTTCTCAGACATATGCAGGTTTCCTCACGATGTTTTCCTTCACCGTAAAGCACGTGGTGTGACATCACTGCACATAAGTATTTAGAAAAACGTATTGGTACAGGCCCCGCTGGGATTGGAACTTGCACTTCGGCTCTTTACTTTTAGTTTTATTCTGTAGTATTTTTTGCTGTTTTTATAAATTTTTTTTTAATTGGGTGGAAGTTGTACATCGGGGAATACAGGCGGGGTCATTACCTGAAGGTAGATCTTTGATCTTGTTGCCATAAAGCACGAGGGATGTGAGGTGTGCAAGGCCGGTGAAGGCGTCGGCGGCTAGTTTGGTGATCTTGTTGTTAGATAGATCGATGCGCGCGACGCGCTTCACTGCTGAGAATGCGCCCGCGCCCACTTCGGTGATTTCATTCTGTTCCAAGCGGCTGGAAAGAGTTCATAATATTTATTAGCGTCATCTGGCGTCAAAAAGAACAACCAAGTTTTAAGTTTAAAGCGCTATCTATCGACGAAAATTTTTAACTAAATTGGCTGCAAGTCAATCAATAAAATGTATGCGCCATCTAACGGCGAAAAGTATAACTAGCGCCTGTAAGCTAAGTGAAGTAGTGCCATCTGGTGACGAAAAGCGTAACTAATATAACCACTAGTTGAATAAACACTACTACCATCTGTCGTCAAGGGGCGTAACTAATAAAGCAACAATGCGACTATGACTATAGACGCGCCATCTGGCGATGGAAAGCTTAACTAAAATAGCTACAAGTTTCATGAAGCAATAAAAACTAAAATGGCGCCATCTCTTGGTTCTGCGTGGAACTAATATAGCTTAAATTTTAGGAATGAGAAATATTTTTTCTTTAGTGCTTACATTTCGGTAGCTCGATGCGGTATGGTGGTAGGCAGTTCTGAAAGTAGCTTTTCCCTGCAGTCAATGGTGCCTTCGGGGCTGCAACGACAGGGCGGGGGACACCGGGGCTCCGCTGAACATTCACCCTGGACTGCCGTTGTAGGACCTGGACAAAATTAAAGCAATATCATTTTAGGCAAATAGACTTATTAGAACAATTAACAAAAATAGATATTTGGGTATTTGTTTCACAATCACACATAATGTCTGAACGGAATCAAATGAAATTAAGACGTAATGATTTTCTTTGTAGGTACCTAAATCTTTTTAATATCTTTAAACGAGCAATTCTTGTATAATTTATAAATATTATAACCTGAATCTCGGAAACGGCTCCAAAGATTTTTATGAAATTTTGTATGCAGGGGGTCTATAAATGGATCTCAAGCAACCAGGTAGGTAAGTACTAGGTAATATTAAAGTAAGAGAGTATCTAATACTAGCTGTGCCCCGCGGTTTCACCCGCGTAGATTTTGATTCAGGCTTCGTGTCGCGGAACCCTAATATTTTCAATAAATTAAAGTAGCCTAAGTTACTCCTTGAAACATCACCTACCTGCCAGTGAAAGTCCCGTTAAAATCGGTCCAGCCGTTTCAGAGATTACCCGGAACAAACAGACAGACAAACAGGCAGACGGACAGACAGAGAAAAATGTTAAAATTTGGTTTTTGTGTCTCAGTATCGTGTATACTTTCATATGCATTTAGTGAAAAGCTGTTATTTAGGAATATAGCTGTATAGATATAGATTCCGGGAAACTGGATAAAAACTAAGAGGCCTCTAAAATGCCCGTAGCTGAGCAAAATGTTAAAATCATAAGCAATAGCACATTATATTACTACCTCCGAAATGAGAATGACAAAGAGTAGTATGGTAAATTTGTTTTGGTACATACCACTGCAGACCAGCTCGTGAGGATCCAAGTCGGTCAGGAGCGACCCTCGCAGAGCAGCTGGTGCCTGACATCTGTCAAGGGCGATAAATTTGCTAGTTTACATAACAATACATTTCATTAGAATGTTGATTTTAAGCATAAAATAAGCAGCTGGCATCTTTTAAATAAATTAATCGCTGTGTTGCTATTCGTAAAATTCAACGGCTTTATTGATGTGGGTAATTATTATTGAATTGTAATACATAAATAAACAAAAAATATGTATGAATCGTCGTTAGCACCTGTATTCCCCGAAGTACGATTCCCATGCAATAGAGGGCGAGCCTATTGCCATTAACCGGCCACTAATCAATTTAAAAACATATTAATCAAAAACTCATAGTTAAGTATAACAACGAAAAAATTAAATAATGATAAATTAATTACATTTTTAAATTGATTTGTGCCACCTACCGTATATAATAACAATGTATGCACAGCAATTCTATCATTTATTAGGTATGCAATGAGAGACTGACACTCCGGTATTAGTCATGTTCATAGACTGCACCTGGGGCCTTACCATAAGCTCTTATTGCCATCATAGTTCCACAGTGTGACAGTGACAGATTTATACACGTCATATACATCTGTCTCATGATAAGAGTTAAACTATCATGGCAAGAAGAGGTCATGGTAGGGCCCCTGTTTACCATACTTACCTTACTGTTCGCTTGTTTGCAACCGTTTTTATACACAAATCAAAAGTTTAAAGTGTCACCTGGCCCCAACCCCGACGACCCCAACAGCCCTGATGGCGGCGGCGAGCCTGGCGACCCGGCAGTCGCACACCAGCGGGTTGTCCGTGAGGCGCAGCGTGCTCAGCCGCGTCACGGCGGCCGGCTCCAGCGACAGGTATGTTAAATTGTTGTTGTTCAACGTCCTGGAAGCGTTCAAACTAAAGTAAGCACCAAATTTAACGAATTTTATTCTACTCACTTACACTAATATTATAAGGAGAAAAGATTTGATTATTTGTTTGTTTGCATTGAATAGGCTCCGAAACTACTTCTATTCTTTCATAATTGCATAGCTACATCATCAGCGTGTACAATAGGCTATATTTTATCCCCTTACTCCCACGGGAACGGGAACTACGCGGGTGAAACCGCGTGACGTCCGCTAGTATGTTATAAATTAGTGTAATGGGCATTGCATGTCGTTCTAATCTATACTCTATACAGATAAATAAAATTGAAGTGTCTGTTTATAATTCCAAAATAATACCTTCTACCGGCTAATCTCCGAAACGGCTGGACCGATTTTAACGGGACCTTCACTAGCAGTTAGCTAATGTTACAAGGAGAAACTATGGCTACTTTTATTTAAAAAATCATTTAGGGTTCCGCGGGAATTAAATATAAAATAAAGTAACAATCACAAAATTAACAAATTCCACTTCACTTACAGAACTTCCAAGCTCTTCAGGAATTCGAATGCCTTTTCGTCGACACATTTGAGCTGGTTCCCGTCGAGGTGTAGACTCTTCAAGGCAGTCAGGCCCCGGAAGGTCCTGCGACTGATAGCTGTCAGTTCATTGCGACTTAGGTCCCTGGAACACATTCAGGCATACTACATTACAGCTACGTTAACACATTGTAATAGTTCATTTAATTATTGTTAGAAAACTATACATTCAGAGAGATACAATATATTATAGTTTATTGGTTTTGGCACAAGAGCATCGGTTGATCAATTATATAAAATTAAAAAAAATTATTAACAAAAAATATATAGGTTTCTCAGCGTCGCACTCGTCGTCGAGTGTCCAGTTTAAAGATACTAAATTGTACCTAATCCACTATTAATTATGTATCAATTTCCTATGATTAAAACCAACGCTTGTCGGCGATTTCGATGCTGAGAAACCTTTGTGAATAACACAGCTAGGTAAAGGTATAATAGGTATATTATATTCATTACCGCCCTCCTGTCTTTATCCCATGTTATTCATGGTCGTCGCAATGCGTTCTTCTCTTCATTCTCTGTATTCACTCCCTTTCTAGCCAAATCATGATTCACACAATCCATCCATCGTTTCTTAGGTCTTCCTCTCCTTGTAACCATCCACGTTCATAAACAAAACTATTTTGGCAAAAGCAGGATTTAAAAAAATCTTTTACCATAAGAATGCTACATTATCACTGATTAATATAGGCTATATTTTATCCCCGTACTCCCACGGGAACGGGAACTACGCGGGTGAAACCGCGTGACGTCCGCTATAGTAAATATTTTAGTTTTTAAAATGGGCCCAAAAACAGCGCTTAAAGCCTTGGTTCCAAAGTGCAATCCCGCGCCACCATTTAAAAACAAAATCCAATTAGCCTGACAGAAAGAAACGAGCTTTTCTCAGAGCCTTTTACCCTGTAAATCCCGCCATTTCCCTTTTAAAATGGCGTCAGAGCGACACAATAACAAATGCCGTCTGAAAGACTTTCAAACAATGCGACACTTTGCAACGGCTGTTCTCTTCCCACGGAGAGTTATATTTACTACTAGCTGTGCCCCGCGGTTTCACCCGCGTAGATTTGGTTTCATCCTTATTGTCACGGAACCCTAATATTTTCCACAAATAAAAGTAGCCTAAGTTACTCCTTGAATCATCAGCTACCTGCCAGTGAAAGTCCCGTTAAAATCCGTCCAGCCGTTTCAAAGTCAAAGTCAAAGTCAAAAATATCTTTATTCGATTAGACTTTTTACAAAGTACTTTCAAATCGTCAGAACGACATGGATTATACATGCTACTGCCAGGTTCGGAAGGTTGCTTTTACTGAGAAGAACCTGGCAAGAAACTCAGTAATTACTCCTTTAAAAATATTATACAATTTTTAAAAACAAAGTAAATCACTTGAGAAATGTAAGCCCATGGACACAGTTCCAATGCACAAATGTCAATAAAATTAACATAAAGAAAAGTCTAGTAGTTGTACTTATATCTAAATGCGTAGCTTGAGATGACCAGCCCCCACAAGCAGCACCTGTTCACAAGTATGACGAGAATGCCAGCCATCGCCCTCCTCAACCATTATAGAGGGAAGTGAGCGACCCGTCATCCTGACGCCGCCGCAAGCAAAGGCATTTTAGTGAGCATGACAACTCAAGCCAGTCAAGACAAAAATCAAACATAATATTAAAAAGAAATTGTTGCATAAGTACAGTGTCCATGAGGCTACTTACAATATTTATCTAGTATTACATTATTCCAAGGTTCCTTATCACACATATAATCACTAACTGTATAATAACCCTTTTTAAGTAATATAGATTTAACAGTCTCTTTAAATTTATCAAAGGGCAAGTTTACAATACATGCAGGTAATTTATTATAAAAGCGTATACTTTGCCCTAAAAATGACCCCCGGACTTTCTGCAAGCGGTGTGCAGGTTCGGAGATTACCCGGAACAAACAGACAGACAGACAGACAAAAATTTTCAAACTTGGTTTTTTAGTGTCAGTAACGTGTATACTTTCATATACATTTAGTGAAAAGCTGTAATGTTGAAATTACAAACAGACTCTTCAATTTTATTTATCTGTATACACGTATAGATATAGATTTGTCTATATATCACGAAGAAAAAATTTAAGTGGAAGAATTTTGTGAATGCGGTGGCCTATGCCGAAAATGGTCCCCCCTACCTATATTAGCGTGTATACCTAAGAAATTCGTTAAGAATTTAGCCCCGGGTTCATCGCCCGTTTTGGGCATTGTCGCCCAGGGCTATTAGGTGGCCAGGGCTCCAACAATTCATTACGGCCAAGACATGCAATCGGGCGTGTATCAATTATTCAGCTGTAATAGATAGCACGCCGGCACCCCTGTGGGAGACGAAATCTTAATATGAACATACCCTTAGGTACACTCTGCGAAAGACTGCTGATGTTGGATGCGGCAAGACAGGGCGCTATGGTGCTCATTAGGGGAGGCCTCAGTCCAGCAGTGGACCAAGATAGGCTGATGATGAAGATTAGGTATACTTACTTACGCTTTGCACAAAAGAATTAAATCTCGATTAAGTGGAAAATTTATTCATCTGACGACTCTGTTGGTCTAGTGGTTAGTACCTGACTGCTACACTAGGTGTCAGTTCTTCTCAGCTATAATAATGCCGCTATGTGATCATGTCCGAAGTATTTAAACTGGTTTTATACCTTGCACATCATACATACATATGCTCACGTCTGTATTCCCCTCGGGTGTAGGCAGAGGTGTTGTAATAACAACACACACTTTTCACACGACATGATTAAGTGCCAACGTGGCAGATGGTGAGTCCATCGCCGTCTCAGCCACTATACATACGTGTTTGAATTACTTCTCAGACATATGCAGGTTTCGAGGAGCTCGTGGCACAGTTGCTATTGCGCATATCATTCGATCAGCGAAGTTAAGCAACCATACGCCTAGCCAGTAGTTGGATGGGTGACCGCGGGAGTTCCCTCCGTGCCTCGGAGAGCACGTTAAGCCGTCGGTCCCAGGTGAATATTTAAGATCTTTGGCAATCGTTACACGTCAGTCGGAGGCCTAAAAATAATCTGACAACTGGTTTAACCCAGATCACAGATTTACCTCCTAAATGGGGTTACGAAGGTCAGATGGCAGTCGCTTCGTATAAAAATCAGGTGATCAGCCACATCGGGTTGAATCAAGTGCCGACGCCAACAATGTATGGGATAAGGCCAGGGAGATGATCACACATGCAGGTTTCCTCACGAAGTTTTCCTTCACCGTAAAGCACGTGGTGTGACATCACTGCACATAAGTTTTATCTGAGACTAATTGACAACTTGCAACTCGTAAAGATTTAAGACGAGTTAATTTTCCACTTAATGTAAATAAAGCCAGCCTAGTGTCTGATCCACAGTATTCTCACAAGTAGCTGAATGCCTAAGGGTCGGCCCATCGTGAATATTTTATATTTAATTGAGTTCCACTGGCCTGCTCCGGCGCGAAATATATTATAGCACACTGCACGCGACTTTGCCTGGAATCGTTCCAGCTATATCAATTTATGGCATTCTCGTCATACTTGTGAACAGGTGCTGCTAGTGGGGGCTGGTCATCTCAAGCTACGCATTTACATATAAGTACAACTACTAGACTTTTCTTTATGTTAATTTTTATCGACATTTGTGCATTGGAACTGAGTCCATGGGCTTACATTGCTCAAGTGATTTACTTTGTTTTTTTTTAATTGTATTAATATTTTTGAAAAGAGTAATTACTGAGTTCCTTGCCAGGTTCTTCTCAGTAAAAGCAACCTTCCGAACCTGGCGGTAGCATGTATAATACTGTAAATTAATGTCATTCTGACGATTTGAAAGTACTTTGTAAAAGTCTAATCGAATAAGATATTTTTGACTTTGACTTATGCAAAACTAGCGGATGTTACACGGTTTTTTTCATCCGCGGGATTACAATATATATTGAGAAAAGGTTTGTATGTTTGTAACGAATTGGCTTAAAAAGTACTGGACCGATTTAAACAATTCTTTCACCATTTGATTGCTACATGATCACTGATTTATATAGGCTATATGTTATCCCCGTACTCCCCCGGGAACGGGAACTACGCGGGTGAAACCGCGTGGCGTCCGCTAGTAAGCTGTGACACAGTTTCAAACTACATAATCCCCCAACCTCGTGCCCATGTAACCCCACTATGAATTACCCCGCTGCCTTGACACATATTCTCCATAAAATAACATTAACCAAGAGATCTTACAACAAATTGAATTAATTACAACAGTAATTGGGTCTCCGAGTCGGAAGCGTCGGCCATTTTGTGGTGCGCCACCAAATGGCGGACGGAAGTACGATTATTAATTAAGAAGCTCGCGGTGGTTGAATTAATTTAATGCTTTTAATTATTTTCGTTTTTTAAAGGGAAAATAAGACGAAGACTGGAAGAACTTTGTCCGTCAGAATATAGAAAATTGTTAAGTTGGGAACATGAGTGAAACGACCCGTAGTTGTAAAAGCACTGAATCCATTTGATTAAGCATGCATAGTTTACTGTCAAGTCATGACCATCGTAGTAGCCATCTGTAACATTAGCTATCCGTCAGTGAAAGTCCTGTTAAAATCCGTCCAGCCGTTTTGGAGATTACCCGGAACAAACAGACAGACAGACAGAGAAAAATTTTAAAACTTGATTTTTGAGTGTCAGTAGCGTGTATACTTTCATATGCATTTAGTGAAAAGATGTTATTTTGGATTTACAAACAGACACTTCAATTTTATTTATCTGTATAGATGTGGCATCGCTTGTTATTATACTATAGATAGCGTCTATTACTCCGCAATAATGAAGCATTTTATCTAAATCTATACATCTATACAGATAAATAAAATTGAAGTGTCTGTTTGTAATTCCAAAATTACAGCTTTACACTAAATGCATATGAAAGTTTACATGCTACTGACACTGAAAAGCCAAGTTTGAAATTTTTCTCTGTCTGTCTGTCTGTTTGTTCCGGGTAATCTCTGAAACGGCTGGACAGATTTTAACGGGACTTTCACTGGTAGGTAGCTGATGTTTCAAGGAGTAACATAGGCCACTTTTATTAATTAAACATATTAGGGTTCCGCGGCATGAAGCATGAAACTAAATCTACGCGGGTGAAACCGCGGGGCACAGCTAGTAAGTTACATATATTTTTTTAAATCGATAATTGTATTGAAAAGTGAGTGTTCTACCTCTGCCTACTCCTTTGGATCTCTTCTGGGTAGGCACTAGCCAGCAATCAACCACTTAAGCCTTAAGCATCATCAGTATTTCTAAGACTGACAAGTTGTCAAAGCTGTTCAACTGACTTTGAATAAACTTGGTGTTGCCAGCGCTTTATGAAAGCGTTCTTGTAATAAAGTTGCACCACTCCCGACGGAAGGAGGATAGACTCCTACAGGAAGCAAGGCCGCCATCTTGGAACGGAAGTGGGAGAGCTTAATGAGCTCTTTTGACTTAAAACTTAAAAGCTCTCGACTGAATGTTATTTGAAATCTAATATATCTTTACGGATTTTCACTAAGGAGTATTTTATTTTCTTGGGGAGAAAAACCGAAGAAAACTTAATTATAAGTTATGGAGATATTTACAGTCGAGACCTTTAAGGGTGTGTCCTTTTTGGCACGGATCATAATTTATTTTTATTTGAGCCGTGGTGGTCTCGGGGTAAGAGCAGTCGCCTGCTACGCAAGCGACGCAAGTTCGAATCCCAGCGGGGCCTGTGCCAATGAGTTTTTCTAAAAACTTACGTACAGTGATTTCACACTACGTGCTTTACGGTGAAGGAAAACATCGTGAGGAAACCTGCATATGAAAAAAAAATGAAAATGATTTATTCAGTTTAGGCCCTGGTAAGGCACATATGTCTGAGAAGTAATTCAAACTCGTATGTATAGTGCCTGAGACGGCGATGGACTCACCGTCTGTCACGTTGGCACTTACACATATTCGGTGAAATGTGGGTGTTGAAAATTACAACACCTCTGCCTACACCTTTGGGGGATACAGGCGTGAGCATATGTATGTATGTCATTTATTTTATTAAAATTTGAGCCATAGTTTTGAGAATTTCATTTTACGAACTCTACGTCATCGTATCCCCCGTAACATGTTAGAGCCAGCGCGCACCAAGCCACTAGCCTTAAACACGTCCCTAAATAATACAACTCAGATCCAGCTCCCTAGCTCATCCCCCAGCAACGCCCTAAGCCGAGGTCCGAGCCCCGCACCGGGGCGCCCTTAGCTGTGTTGCTTAGTTTAAGTTTAAGCTCAGCTGGAGGCCCTTGGGTCTCGCCCTTTAGTCTGGTTAAGCAGTGGAGGTAACTCCCCCCTACCAACCCACAAAAAGCAATATAATTCGTAAGCATTTATTAGTTATCCCTATAGCATTGTTTGATGTCAGCAAATGCGAGAAAACTAACTTGAAAATGTCACTTTCTCAGATAAAATGTGTTCATATTTTCTGGTATTTTCTCCACTACGCCATATTGAAGAACTAAGGATAGGATTCCTACGCAGGCTGGCGAGCGATACAATGCTAGTTATACGAAGCCAATAATTTGAGTGGGAAAGCTTGAGGTTGGGCGATGACCACGCGCCAAAAATCTCAACTTAATTGATGATTTCTGTGTTACGGATTAACTCAAATTTTTACTAGTATAATATGGGAACATTCAAATTTTTATTCTTTTTGCTATAAAGATTTTACGAATATTTTCTTACATACAATCTTGGCAATCATAAACATTCGGCAATTAGTTTGAGGCAATCATCATTTAGTTACTGCCTTTTTTAATTTTATTTTGGGCAATTCATTTCGGATAACACACTCGCTGCGAAGACAGCGAATGATAATGCCGGGCTCGTGAATAATCCTCATCTCCCTGGCCTCATCCCATACATTGTTGGGGTCGGCACTTGATTCAACCCGATGTGGCTCCATGTTAGTCGCAATCAACTTATTAACTCCTTGTCCGTTATGTGCGCCTGGTACTTCGTGTACCATATCATCATCTCCCTGGCCTCATCCCATACATTGTTGGGGTCGGCACTTGATTCAACCCGATGTGGCTCCATGTTAGTCGCAATCAACTTATTAACTCCTTGTCCGTTATGTGCGCCTGGTACTTCGTGTACCATATCATCATCTCCCTGGCCTTATCCCATACATTGTTGGGGTCGGCACTTGATTCAACCCGATGTGATCACCTGATGTTTATACGAAGCGACTGCCATCTGACCTTCGTAACCGCTTTTATGAGGAAAATCGATAATGTTTATAGCTCACCGCGAATTCCACTCTCAAGATATTATATGTTACTTAGCTTCCGATGGAGAGCCTGCCTTAGGGGGAACGAAATGTCAATACACTTGGGATTAAGGGGCTTCCTATTACTTCAAGAAATTCGACGAAGTGCAAAAGATGCCATACTAATATTATAAATGCGAGTGGTTTTGTTTCTTTATATCCCCTAAGGAGCTGACGGAGCTGTTAGATTTTTTGCAATAAGTTTATTAATTCAACTTACATCAGCATGCGGGCGAAGCCCCGTTTCACCCGCGTACTGTTACTTTCATCGATGACCCGAGTCCCGAGGAGCCCTAATGTTTTTTTGAAATAAAATAAAATTGAAGTGTCTGTTTGTAATTCCAAAATAACAGCTTTTCACTAAATGCATATAAAATTATACACGCTACTGACACTAAAAAACCAAGTTTTAAATTTTTTCTCTGTCTGTCTGTCTGTCTGTTTGTTCCGGGTAGTCTCTGAAACGGCAGGACCGATTTTAACGGGACTTTCACTGGTAGGTAGCTGATGTTTCAAGGAGTAACTTAGGCTACTTTTATTTATCAAAAATAATAGAGTTCCGCGACAATAAGGAAGAAACTCACTCTACGCGGGTGATACCGCTGGGCACAGCTAGATATCCTATAAATGTTACAACCACGTTACTATTTATACGTTTCGGGAGGTTGCTTTTACAGAGAAAACCGGTAAGAAACTCAGTAATAAGGTAAATATAATCTTTTTTTAATAATAACTAGCTGTGCCCCGCGGTTTCACCCGCGTAGATTTAGTTTCATCCTTATTGTCGCGGAACCCTACTATTTTTTATAAATAAAAGTAGCCTATGTTACTCCTTCATACTTCAGCTACCTGCCAGTGAACGTCCCATTATAATCGGTCAGCCGTTTCAGAGATTACCCGGAACAAACAGACAGACAGACAGACAGACGGACAGACAGACAGACAGAGAAAAAATTTAAAACTTGGTTTTTCGGTGTCAGTAGCGTGTACTCTTTCATATGCATTTAGTGAAAAGCTTTTATTTTGAAATAACAAACAGACACTACAAATTTATTTATCTGTATAGATGTATAGATGCATAGATAGGGAATAAAATGCGGGTGAAACCGCGAACGTTTGCTATGCAATATTACCTCCCCTCTAAGTTGTTAGTTTTTATAGCAATCATTTGATACGAAACCTCTCTTTGCGAGGTTTGTTACTTTGTACGGCTTTTAAGGTCTTTAAGGGTTGGGGGAGGGGATCTTACGAGGGGAGGGTACCCCTATCACGAGTTTGCAACGGGTTCCTAATCTGCACTCACCTAGGTTATGACTGGCGTGCGTGCACTTTGCAAGAAGTCATTGAAATGCTTGTTTTTTTTTTACAAAAAAATTAAAACCGTCTTCGAAATGAGACAAATAAAATTATGTCGAACTAGCTGTGCCCCGTGGTTTCACTCGCGTAGATTTAGTTTCATCCTTATGGTCGCGGAAACCAGATATTTTTAATAAATAAAAGGTAGCCTATGTCCTTTCTCAGGGTCTAAAGATTGTCTGTGCCAAATTTCATCAAAATCGGTTGAGAGGTTTAAGCGGGAAAGCGTAACAGACAGACAGAGTTACTTTCGCATTTATAATATTAGTAGGGATTCATTACTTACTTAATTTTATATTTCTCTTTTTGAAGGCGGTTTTACTGGTGTCTGCAATAAATATTTTCTTGTTTGCCATCTTAGGACCTGAGCGAGGCACAAGCCCTTTAAAACACATAAATATTTTCATACTAGCTGTGCCCCGCGGTTTCACCCGCGTAGATTTAGTTTCATCCTTATTGACGCGGAACCCTAATATTTTTAATAAATAAAAGTAGCCTAAGTTACTCCTTGAAACATCAGTTACCTGCCAGTGAAATTCCCGTTAAAACCCATCCAGCCGTTTCAGAGATTACCCGTAACAAACAGACAGACAGACAGAGAAAATATTTAAACTTGTTTTTTTAGTGTCAGTAGCGTGTATACTTTCATATGCATTTAGTGAAAAGCTTTTATTTTGGAATTACAAACAGACACTTCAATTTTATTTATCTGTATATTCCCCTCTCAGTCACACAGGTAGAATACTCATCTACCATCCCTCTCTAGAATTGTCCCATGGGAAATGTGCACTCCATAGGGTTGGCAATCAAGGCGTTTTTGTTTTGATTCAATGAATTGGAAAACTGCTTTGCATTTATGGTCGCCTGGTACTTTTGATTTTTTATATTCTAAAGTCGTACTATAGAAATATAATGCGATTGTTTGTCAGTTTGTCAGTCACTCGAATTGAGTGGCTAGAGGATTGGTTTGCCATGGCAGGGGTCACAAGTTCAATTCCTGTAAATTAGTAAAATTTTTTTTTTTTATTTTTGGTTAATAAGTTATGGATCGTAGCAAGTGGCGAAAGGTGATCTCTGCCTACCCCTATGTATGTAAGTTATGTGTTCAGCAACATTCCAGTGAGACTGGAACTTGCGTAGCTTGTGTTACAGGCGATAATTCAAAAATGTCCACCACGGCTCTCAAAAAACTATTGAAACTAGCTGTAGACTTAATTTCTAGGTTGGGCCGGGGAACCCTCGTGTTCTTTTTTAATAAAAGTAGCCTAAGTTGCTCCTTGTATCATTAGCTATCTGCCAGTGAGTCTTGTTAAAATCGTAATCCAATTGTCGGAACAAACAGACAGACAGAAAAATAAAAAATGTTTAATTTTTAATGTTGCTACTTACCATATGTGTCTTCATATACGTATAGTGACAATCTGTTTATTTGGAACTAGCAGACGTCACGCGGTTTCACCCGCGTAGTTCCCGTTCCCGTGGGAGTACAGGGATAAAATATAGCCTATATTAATCAGTGATAATGTAGCTTTCAAATGATGAAAGAATTTTTCAAATGGGTCCAGTACTTTTTGAGCCAATTCGTTACAAACATACATACAAATATTTCCTCTTTATAATATTAGTATAGACTAGCTGTGCCCCGCGGTGTTACCCGCGTAGAGTTCATTTCATATCCCGCGGAACACTAATGTTTATTAAAAAAAATAGCCTAAGTTACTCCTTGTAACATTAGCTATCTGCTAGTGAAAGTCCCGTTAAAATCGGTCAGGCCGTTTCTGAGATTAGCCGGAACAAACAGACAGACAGACAGAGATTTTTTTTAAAACTTGGGTTTTCAGTGTCTGTAGCGTGTATACTTTCATATGCATTTAGTGAAAAGCTGTTATTTTGGAATTACAAACAGACACTTCAATTTTATTTATCTGTATAGATATATATAGGACCAAGAGTTCTTCCCTTTCACCCTTCTCACAGCCCTAACGTACTTCATTGAAAATTAAATTCTTTTCATGAAATAAACATAAAATGTCTCTCCTACCGTCCGTGTGTACACACAAAAAATACGTACTACAATACCTTCGAGATGTTTTGCTGTGAATTTGGTAAATTGCACCGTGCATACATAAAGGCTGACCATTTTCAGGCGACTTCTAAAAGGGGGGATTCTTTTTCCGACGTCTTTGATAGAAAACCTCTGTTCAATTTGTATTTAAAAAGCAAGAATGTTGTCTGTTCTAACTGCATTCTACAAAAAATAAGATAAAGTCCATTGTTTAAATAAATAAATCTATACAGATAAATAAAATTTAAGTGTCTGTTTGTAATTCCAAAGTAACAGCTTTTCACTAAATGCATATGAAAGTATACACGCTACTGACATTGAAAAACGTAAAATTTTTCTCTGTCTGTTTGTTCCGGGTAATCTCTGAAACGGCTGGACGGAATTTAACGGGACTTTCACTGGCAGGTAGCTACTTTTATTAATTAAAAATATTAGGGTTCCGCGACATGAAGCATGCAACTAAATCTACGCGAGTGAAACCGCCGGGCACAGCTAGTAAATAAATAAATTTAAACTTTAGAACTTTTTAAGATGTAAATTTTTACGACTCTTGAATTAATTCATATTGCTATTGAAGATATTATTGGTATAAGTCATTTTATCAGTCTGTCTGTCTGTATGGCGTGATACTAATTAAATACACGCACAGTTACCCACACTTCTGTCGCTGAACGCTCATATCTTGTGACGGCACCTGTACGCTATATGTTTTAAGGTGTAATGTGATAGAGTAATTAATAAAAGGGGGACGACTACCTTATATAACCTTATTAAAACATCCGCCGCACCGGAACGGGCGCCATGTTGTCCGGATGTCACTATATTCGATATCTATATTCATCTACATACATACATATGCTCACACCTGTATTCCCCTCGGGTGTAGGCAGAAGTGTTGTAATAACAACACACACTTTTCACACAAGATTAAGTGCCAACGTGACAGATGGTGAGTCCATCGCCGTCTCAGCCACTATACATACGTGTTTGAATTACTTCTCAGACATATGCAGGTTTCCTCACGATGTTTTCCTTCACCGTAAAGCACGTGGTGTGACATCACTGTACATAAGTTTTTAGAAAAACTCATTCGTACAGGCCCCGCTGGGATTGGTCGTTTGCCTTAAGCTCGATAGACCAAACGTTCAAATTAAGAAAAACTTGAGAGGTGTCAAGGGACACCCGGATGGAACGAAGTTCTATATATATATTATATATATATATATATATATATACTCTGTCTGTCTATTCTTTCATACACGTCATAGACGCGCGGGATTTCGTAAACACAACAGCGTATAGGTACACGCACGGCTTGCTAAATACATACGTTCTGGGGCCTTACGACGAGCTCTTATTGCCGTGATAGTTTCACTCATTTATGAGACAGATGTATGTGACGTGTATACATCTGTCACTGTCGCACAACTGAATTATCATTGCAATAAGAGCTCATGGTTGGGGCCCTGATATTGTAATATTAAAATATGATTTGCTTTTGAATTTAGAATAAAAGTGTCGTTACGACTTTTTCCTTGTCTATCCCCCTTTCACAACGAGCGGTAAGGAACTTCGTTCCAAAAAAATTAGCTATATTCCTTACTGCTTAGTAACTCATAAGATATATTGTGGCATAGGGCAGTCATTTCACGAAATGTCCTCTGATTTACCATCTATCTACTAAATAGATGAGTTAAATATATAATTGCATCCGTTGTCCAGTTCTCACTGACATATATCATTCTGTCACCGCATAGGTAGGGCTAAGATTTGGGCGGCAGCACTAGGGAGGGGATATTGTCGATGGATTTTTATCGATATTTTACTTAGCTCGCATCGACACTAAGCGATACGAACATAGAAGTATTTTATTAAGTTAAATAATTAGAAAGTTGAATAAATAGAATCCATTTCGTCTAGAAAGTTCAGCTTTTGATATAAAATACCAGGTTGAAATAATTAGAACACTTTTGTCTAATTATGACAACTGTGTGGAAAATTCACCTTTTTAATGGGACCTTTAATTAACTATCGCTCATCATCGGATCCTACATTACAATAGTACTGTAAGTAAACTGCACTCCCATGCAGTTTACTCACCTTGAGAACACAACACTACTCTAAGGTACCATTATTTGTGTGGTATCTTCTGTAACGTGGACGGTACAGGCACCAGTCGGACAGAACCTTATACACAATGACATCCCTGTGCTAACATAATGACAACTATTGCTAGCACAGCGCCTCCACTCCCACTCCTCCCCTCCATGTATGAGTGGCGACCTTACTCACCTTGTGAACACAACACTACTCTAAGGTACCATTATTTGTGAGGTATCTTCTTCTTCCCCCCCGTCCTCTGCTAAAGCCGGCGCGCGCCGACCCACTAGCCTTGAACATGTCCCTAAATAATACAACTCAGAACCAGCTCCCTAGCTCATCCCCCAGCAACGCCCTAAGCCGAGGTCCGAGCCCCGCACCGAGGCGTCCGCACCTGTGTTGCTTAGTATTTAAGTTTAAGCTCGGCTGGAAGCCCTTGGGTCTCGCCCTTTAGTCCGGTTAAGCAGTGGAGGTAACTCCCCCCTACCAACTGCGAGAGACCATATCGTAAAAAATATAGCATCTTCTGTAACGTGGACGGTTCAGTCAGAGCTGCCCCTGAACTTCAAATGGAATACAATAAAAATCCCGTTATGCCCTACCTATCGATATTGAAAAATATAACATGTCTAATGATTGATTAACGTCAAAGAATGGATCTTAAATCCCGTTGGATTCATGTGTTATGGGAGTTACCTACATAATTTTGACAGGTAGAACGAATTATATAAACGAACACATCGCACAAACCGTGTCGAACTCATATGACGTCATTGATAGTTTCACCTGTGACTTGTAAGTATGTGTGGTATAAAATGTATGTAGGTATATTGTTTTCGTTGTTCAGAAAAATAGTTGCACTATGACAGCTCAAAAAGTAGTTTTCTGTTCCCAGTGAATAGAATTGAAGCTTATTAAGTGTCTGTTTGTAATTTCAAAATTACAGCTTTTCACTAAATGCATATGAAAGTATACACGATACTGACACTAAAAAACCAAGTTTTAAAATTTTTCTCTGTCTGTCTGTATGTCTGTTTGTTCCGGGAATCTCTGAAACGGTTGGACCGATTTTAACGGGACTTTCACTGGTAGGTAGCTGATGTTTCAAGAAGTAACTTAGGAAAGGAAGTATAATAAGGAAGAAACTAAATCTACGCAGGTGAAACCGCGTGGCACAGCTAGTCTATCTGTAAGGTGGGAAAATATGCACATTCTAATGCTAAATACATGATTGAATAGGCAAATAGAAGAAAGCACACATTCCGCTATGGTTATTAGAAAAACAAGTTGATGATGATGATGGTCCCCTTCCAAATTTCGGTCACGGCGGCTAATCTCAACGGAGAATAGCCATGTGCGCAGGAGATATGATAGTGCACAAGTGTGTGCGCAAACACAGGTGCACTCTTTATTGCCTCACTCTCATAGTGGGATGAGAGGCAATCCGAAACGACTGGAGAGAGATCACACGTAGGACCAACGGCTTTACTTGCTTTCGGAGACAAGGGGGTGGAAACGCTGCCAAGAAACTCCGTTCCATATCTATTTTTGACCCGAATCAAAACCGGCACCTTGTGATCGGTAGGCGAACTAACGAACCACTAGACCAACGAGGCAGTAAACAAGTTAGTGGACACACGAAAGTAAACATCTCTATACAAATTGCTTAATCATAGATATCTTTTCATATAATATCAATACGCATTGTTTAGCTAAAAAAGTCTATTCAACTATATATTTATAATAACAAGTCGTATAAATAAACATAATTATCGCTACTGACTTCTACTGCGTCGAAAGTAACAAACAAAACAAGTCTTTCAAAAACATCTTTCAATTGGACAAAAACATTTTTTCGTTCAAGTCGTCACGTACACACATTGAATTCATCGACATTATTTTATCGACTAATGCCCTCACTACACGGGCGAGCACGCACAGACCGTCATTGTGGACTAATCCGTTTATTTAGTGATGGGCCATCCGGTGTTTTTGTAACGCTGTACTTGTGAAGAAATTACAACAAAAATGTTAGAAGTTAGCTTAATATCTAACTTACTTACGCACTTGCAGAATACGGTAAAATCTCGATTAAGAGAATAAACTTGACTTAGGCTTAAATCTAGCTTAACGTCGTCATTTTTATTAAATCTCGATTGTAATAAAACAGACAGCTTTTAAGATTAAAGTTATCTTTGATATTATTCGTTTAGTGAATTGACAGCTGTCATTCACAAGTCAAAAACATTTTCCTGATTGGCTCAATTTCCTCATTACGGGTTCCTTCACTAGCTATGAGAGCGAACCTTGAGTTTCAAGCGCTCATATCTCGTGAAGGGACCTGTATTTAGGTGAATTAACTATAATGAGAATTAAGTTAAGTCGACCGTACGTCAAATTTCGAGATTTTAATGTTTTCTGCAGTAGATCTTAATTAGCTTAGAAAATCTAGACATTTATTTAGGTCTAGGCTGAAAATTAGCACAATCTTGCAGGACTTACACCGAGGGTTATTTCTTAAAAGCCCGGCAGGGTAGATCAGCCAATGGAAGGGGTATACAGAACAGGCCCTGCAGACAAAGTAACATTATCCTCGCGCTTCGCTAGTAGAAACGATACAAAATGTACGGGAATGACATATGTGTTGTAGCAGTTCTCCAGTCGCTACATAGATGGCGCTACTCGCTAACAAATGCGAAGTTTAAGTACAAATACACGAAAACCTAAATCGCGCTATGAGAGTTTTCAAGCGCATTGCAGTATATATACAAGTGCCCAACTAGAACAGTTGAGCCGCGGTTCCCCAGACAAGACACCCGCCTCAATGGAAGATCTTCCCTATGCTGGGGAAGAGCTCACTCGCTCTCCCCACAAAGTCATTTCCATACATTTTGTATCGTTTCTATTAGCGCAAGCGCGAGAGAATGTTACTTTATCTAGGCCTACGGGTATCTAAGCTTAGATAATTTTAGCGCTAATGGAATTTTAAACGAGTTCCCATAAGCATAGGGTTGATTTTAGATATCACGTGACGTCATATTATAATGACGTCACGATAGATGACGTAGCCAACGAAAGCAGAAGGGGTCCAATACCGAATTAAAGGTTATATACAGAGTGTGGGCTGTGGTTTGTTGGATTAAATTTACACTGATAAACTACAACAGGGTTCGTTGGTGAATTGTGACTCTCTTATATGAAAATGGCAACGAAAAAAAAAAAAAAAAAATGGAAATGAAAACGAAGACTATTTATTCAGTTTGGACCCTGGCAGGGCATTAATGAATCTCAAAAATTTACCACCGGTTCGGAAACTAGCCTGAAAAGAACCGGCAAGAAACTCAGCCAGGCATAAATCATTTTCATTTTCATAGAACCCATAAACTCTGCAAACGATGCGTTTGCTCTGGCAGTGCGAGTTTTCTTAAAATCGCCGTCACAAGTGATCGCGTCGACGTAAACGCAGATTAGTATGGGCTCACAATAGTGTCATGTTTAGCCCGACAGAGGCACTGTTCCGATCCTATACAAATTTGCGTTTACGACGCGGTGACTTGTGACGGCGGCTGTGAAAAACTCGCACTAGGCACACTGAACTCTTGAGCTCATCTGTGTCGACCATAGTATGGGTATCAAGTGAAAAGGCTTGCTGATGAGAGCACGAAATGTGTTTTTTTAAATGACATAGGACAAAAAAAAAAATTATGACATTGGTTTTCGATAACTTTATTAAGAGTGTAGCGATAAAGCAACTGCTTATGAAAGTGTAAACTCGATAAATCGTCGGAAAACCAGGAAGAGGGTTAGAAACATAGTGTTATTTTGGGTGTAAGGCCACCGACGCACCACAGCCCACAAAGCGAGACCACACCACTACCCAGTGGTACTCACAATCTCTTCAGATGCCTCAATCTCACAAACAGCCCATCTGGCAAGTGACCCAGTCTGTTATTGCTTAACCTCCTGAAAAAATACACTTCAACATTCAATAACACCTAGAAGTGTAAAAACACGATCGCAATGAGAATAGTAACGAAAATCCGCCATTTTGTATTTCCCTCTCACTCTTTCTGCTGGCGTGTGAGAGAGAGAGACATAGAAAATGGTGATCATTCGATACTATTCTCATCTTGAAAGTCACATATTTAAAATAATTTAAGGTTGTCTCTATAGGGTGATATTTGAAGGGCTAATTTTATCTATAGCCGGTATTAAATTTGCAGCATCAAAAATACGGCTTTATTTTTTCATTACAACACTGCCTGTCGCGTTATTCTGTAAGGTTTCTCAGCGTCGCACTCGACGTCGAGTGTCGGTTTCGAAGATACGAAATAAAACTTTATCATCTATGTATTTTTGAAATGAGGAGACTGGTGTCAACTTGTAGAAGCTTTATTAGAGTACAATATTATAGTACACAAGTACTTTGAACACGTAAGTTGGAGTTGCAGAAAGGTATTGCACGCACAGTCGTAACGGTCACGGCCCTTGACACGTTCCAAAATCCCTCGTAATTATATCTAAAGGTAGACAATATTTCTTAAAATGTAGAGTGTTTCCACAGACACTACTACTCTATCCACAGAGGTCCAATGGCAATTCGTTCTATTATATATACTCTATGTACGTAACAGTATTATGTATAAATTTCTTATGATTGAACCCAACGCTCGTCGTCGAGTTCGACGCTGAGAAACCTTAGTGAATAACGAGGCAGAATAACGCGTGGTGAGTGAGGTAGCAATTCATCTGCTGGCCTAGTGCGAGTTTTTCACTGCCGCCGTCACAAGTCACCGCGTCAAAGTTAACGCAGATTTGTATGGGATCGGAACAGCGCCTCTGTCGGCCTAAATATGACACGATTGAGAGCCCATACAAATCTGCGTTACGTCGACGCGATGACTTGTGACGGCGATTTTAAGAAAACTCGCACTAGGCACTCAGTTAATTTGCGCAATATCACCGCTAACGCCGTCAAATCGCCGTCACAAGTGATCGCGTCGACGTAAACGCAGATTAGTATGGGCTCACAATAGTGTAATGTTTAGGCCGACAGAGGCACTGTTCCGATCCTATACAAATCTGCGTTTACGACGCGGTCACTTGTGACGGCGGCAGTGAAAAAATCGCACTAATCCCTCTGGTATAAGATGCCATAAAATAATTTAAATTAAATACGAAAGCCCTATCAAATACACCCAATGTCACCCGTATAGCAATTATTATAATATATTTAAGATACTCACAGTCTTTCCAAAGCGTTAAGCTCCAAGAATGAGTCCCGTTCTATAGTATGAATCCTGTTTTCAGACAGTTGCCTGAAACGGAAAAATATCGCATTTATCTGTTTTGAAAATGTAAAATTATTAATCCAACAAAATGTTACTAGGTTTACGTAAATGCTTTATTATTATGTTAAACTAGCTGTGCCTCACGGTTTCACTCGCGTAGATTTAGTTTCACCTTTATTTTCGCGGAACCCTATTTTTTTTTATAAATAAACGTAGCCTAAGTTACTCCTTGATACATCAGCTACTTGCCAGTGAAAGTCCCGTTAAAATCGGTCCAGCCGTTTCAGAAATTACCCGGAAAAAACAGACAGACAGAAAAAAAATCAATATGGTTTTTTAGTGGCAGTACCGTGTATACTTCATGTGCATTTAGTGAAAAGCTGTTGCTTTGGGATTACAAACAGACACTTTAATTTTATTTATCTGTATAGAGTATAGATGTAAAGATATGAAATTGACCTCTAAATACGAATATAATAAATACCAAATGTAATACTCACAAACTCTTCAGGTCCTTCAGGTTTTGGAAGTCACTTTGGAATATTATACTGATGTTATTGCCCTGAAGATCTCTGAAACAAACAGAATGTATGTTTTAGTTACAAATAACTTCATTGAGAACATTTGTTGCTACGATAGAGGCTCGTTGAAGAAAAACATCGACGCAAGTTCGTATCCCAGCGGGGCCTGTACCAATGAGTTTTTCTAAACTTATGTGCAGTGATGTCACACCACGTGCTTTACGGTGAAGGAAAACATCGTGAGGAAACCTGCATATGTCTGAGAAGTAATTCAAACACGTATGTATAGTGTCTGAGACGGCGATGGACTCACTCTCTGTCACTTTGGCACTTAATCATATTCGGTGAAATGTGGGTGTTGAAAATTACAACACCTCTGCCTACCCTTTCGGGGAATACAGGCGTATGTATGTACGTTAGAGGCTCGATGAAGGAAAACATCGTGTGGAAACCTGCTGTCTGAGAAGTAATTCAAACACGTATGTATAGTGGCTGAGACGGCGATGGACTCATCTGTCACGTTACATACATATGCTCACGCCTGTATCCCATGTGGGTAGGCAGAGACCATCGTTCGCCACATGCTACGATCCTTACATACTTCTTTCACTTCATCCACATTCATGCACCTCTTCATACACTTCCTGCGGTTACGAGTGCTCCGAATATGACCTTTCTGAAAAATACTATTAATTGTGTCATAGTAGTTGTTCTTTGGACTCCTTCTACCGACACTTCCGCTCACATCTATACAGATAAATAAAATTGAAGTGTCTGTTTGTAATTCCAAAATAACAATTTTTCACTAAATGCATATGAAAGTATACACGCTACTGACACTAAAAAACCAAGTTTTAAAAATTTTCTCTGTCTGTCTGTCTCTTTGTTCCGGGTAATCTCTGAAAGGGCTGGACGGATTTTAACGGGACTTTCACTGGTAGTTAGCTGATGTTTCAAGGAGAACTTAGGCTACTTTTATTTATTAAAAATATTAGGGTTCCGCGACAATAAGGAAGAAACTAAATCAACGCGGGGCACAGCTAGTTCGCTCTATAAATTTGTATCGTTAATCGCCTATCACTCATCCTTTCGATATGTCCAAACCATCTCAACATACTTCTATCAATTCTGGTCACCACATCATTCTTCAACTTGCAACTGTCTCTTATCACACTATTATTCATTCGATCTCCTATGGTGATCCCACACAAACTTCGTAACGATCGCATTTCCACTGCATTCATGTTCCTTCTGCCAAACCCATTCACTTCCATACATCAGAGGGACCTGTGTGAGCTGAACATCGTCGAGAAGACATTTTCAAGCTAAATAAAATACTTGGAAGCATTATGAGTCTTATTAACTAGCACTTAAGTTCCACTTAAAGACAGCCGCAACTTAATTTAACTTTACTTACTATGTCATAATATAAAGTGCTTATGCTTCATGCAAAGCGCCTTGCGTTTAATTATGAACTAGCGGACGTCACGCGGTTTCACCCGCGTAGTTCCCGTTCCCGTGGGAGTACGGGGATAAAATATAGCCTAGGTTAATCAGTGATAATGTAGCATTCAAATGGTGAAAGAATATTTTAAATCGGTCCATTACTTTTTGAGACTATTGGTTACAAACAAACATACAAATCTTTCTTCTTTATAATATTAGTATAGACTAGCAGTGCCCTGCGGTTTCACCCGCGTAGATTTAGTTTTATTCCCGCGGAACCCTAAATGTTTTTTTTAAATAAAAGTAGCCTAAGTTACTCCTTGACACATCAGCTACCTGCCAGTGAAAGTCCAGTTAAAATCGGTCCAGCCGTTTCAGAGATTACCCGGAACAAATAGACAGACAGACAGACAGACAGACAGACAGACGGACAGACAGAGAAAAAAATTTAAAACTTGCTTTTTTAGTGACAGTAGCGTGTATACTTTCATATGCATTTAGTGAAAAGCTGTTATTTTAAAATTACAAACAGACACTTCAATTTTATTTATCTGTATAGATATAGATAAAGATAAAGCAAACACGCGGGCAAAGTCACGGGATTTCTAATACGTAATGAAGAAAGAGTAATTTTACGTAGAAAAGTGTTTTAAAATAAAACTAGTGATGTAACCGGATAATTGTGACGATTGTAAATGCAATCGGATCGAATTAAAGTTTATTACACACGATTGGACGCAAGCGAACAGCCGGCCTCCTTGAATTACTTAGTGTTGTGATGTGTCGATATTTAGTACATCGATAAAGCTCTATAGAGCGAATGTGAGTGGAAGTGTCGGTAGAGGGCGTCCAAGAAAGAACTACTGCGACCAAGTTAATAATATTTTTCAGAAAGGTCAAATTCAGAGAACTCGTAACCGCAGGAGAGTATGAAGAGATACATGAACGTGGATGAAGCGAAAGAAGTATGTAAGGATCGTAGCATGTGGCGAACGGTGGTCTCTGCCTACACCCATGGGATACAGGATAATTAATCTCTCTCTCGATAAAATTCCGTTTTAGCAGTGCTCTTGTCCATATCTGTATTCAAAATTATCATATATGTTCACGCCATCCCAGAAGGGTCCCCGAAGGAGTAAGCAGGATTTTGCAATAAGAACACACACATTTCACACAAGATGATTAAGTGCCAACGTGACAGACGGTGAGTCCATCGCCGTCTCAGCCACTATACATACGTGTTTGAATTACTTCTCAGACATATGCAGGTTTCATAAGGAATAATACGGCATTAATTTCGAACCAAAATATTTGGCAGAAATATCAGGTACATTTTGAAATATTCCATCGATATCGATACTTGCAAATAAAACAAAATCTATCGACGCCCACCCCATCCCTACGCTCGCGGACCCGCCATGTTAAATCCTGTAATTAACCAATTAACGATACACTGCACTCAAATCGTTTTTAATCGCTTGCCATTCGGACTAATGTGAGAAAAGCGCCGTGGGATTCAAATAAAGCCCGCAAGTGGGGGACATTGTGGGGGACACTCACGCCTGTCCTATTTATATAAATACACCCTTGTTTTTTTAGATATTATAGCTACCTTAAGCATTACCTTTCTAGGGGTTCAATTCCCGGGTCTGGTCAAAAATATATATTGGGTTTTTCTGTCAAGAAATTCACAAGTTTGGAAGTTGGCGGTGTTTCCACCCCTGTGGGTCGGAGAGCACGTTAAGTTAGTCCTACGCGTGATCTCTCTCCGGTCGTGTGGGATTGCCTCCCATCCCACTATGAGAGTGAGCCAATAAACAGTGCACCTGTGTTTGTAAGTAGTGTGTGTTTCCACCCCCGTGGGTCGGAGAGCACGTTGCGCCGTTGGTCCTACGCGTGATCTCTCTCCGGTCGTGTGGGATTGCCTCCCATCCCACTATGAGAGTGAGCCAATAAACAGTGCACCTGTGTTTGTAAGTAGTGTGTGTTTCCACCCCCGTGGGTCGGAGAGCACGTTGCGCCGTTGGTCCTACGCGTGATCTCTCTCCGGTCGTGTGGGATTGCCTCCCATCCCACTATGAGAGTGAGCCAATAAACAGTGCACCTGTGTTTGTAAGTAGTGTGTGTTTCCACCCCCGTGGGTCGGAGAGCACGTTGCGCCGTTGGTCCTACGCGTGATCTCTCTCCGGTCGTGTGGGATTGCCTCCCATCCCACTATGAGAGTGAGCCAATAAACAGTGCACCTGTGTTTGTAAGTAGTGTGTGTTTCCACCCCCGTGGGTCGGAGAGCACGTTGCGCCGTTGGTCCTACGCGTGATCTCTCTCCGGTCGTGTGGGATTGCCTCCCATCCCACTATGAGAGTGAGCCAATAAACAGTGCACCTGTGTTTGTAAGTAGTGTGTGTTTCCACCCCCGTGGGTCGGAGAGCACGTTGCGCCGTTGGTCCTACGCGTGATCTCTCTCCGGTCGTGTGGGATTGCCTCCCATCCCACTATGAGAGTGAGCCAATAAACAGTGCACCTGTGTTTGTAAGTAGTGTGTGTTTCCACCCCCGTGGGTCGGAGAGCACGTTGCACCGTTGGTCCTACGCGTGATCTCTCTCCGGTCGTGTGGGATTGCCTCCCATCCCACTATGAGAGTGAGCCAATAAACAGTGCACCTGTGTTTGTAAGTAGTGTGTGTTTCCACCCCCGTGGGTCGGAGAGCACGTTGCACCGTTGGTCCTACGCGTGATCTCTCTCCGGTCGTGTGGGATTGCCTCCCATCCCACTATGAGAGTGAGCCAATAAACAGTGCACCTGTGTTTGTAAGTAGTGTGTGTTTCCACCCCCGTGGGTCGGAGAGCACGTTGCGCCGTTGGTCCTACGCGTGATCTCTCTCCGGTCGTGTGGGATTGCCTCCCATCCCACTATGAGAGTGAGCCAATAAACAGTGCACCTGTGTTTGTAAGTAGTGTGTGTTTCCACCCCCGTGGGTCGGAGAGCACGTTGCGCCGTTGGTCCTACGCGTGATCTCTCTCCGGTCGTGTGGGATTGCCTCCCATCCCACTATGAGAGTGAGCCAATAAACAGTGCACCTGTGTTTGTAAGTAGTGTGTGTTTCCACCCCCGTGGGTCGGAGAGCACGTTGCGCCGTTGGTCCTACGCGTGATCTCTCTCCGGTCGTGTGGGATTGCCTCCCATCCCACTATGAGAGTGAGCCAATAAACAGTGCACCTGTGTTTGTAAGTAGTGTGTGTTTCCACCCCCGTGGGTCGGAGAGCACGTTGCGCCGTTGGTCCTACGCGTGATCTCTCTCCGGTCGTGTGGGATTGCCTCCCATCCCACTATGAGAGTGAGCCAATAAACAGTGCACCTGTGTTTGTAAGTAGTGTGTGTTTCCACCCCCGTGGGTCGGAGAGCACGTTGCGCCGTTGGTCCTACGCGTGATCTCTCTCCGGTCGTGTGGGATTGCCTCCCATCCCACTATGAGAGTGAGCCAATAAACAGTGCACCTGTGTTTGTAAGTAGTGTGTGTTTCCACCCCCGTGGGTCGGAGAGCACGTTGCGCCGTTGGTCCTACGCGTGATCTCTCTCCGGTCGTGTGGGATTGCCTCCCATCCCACTATGAGAGTGAGCCAATAAACAGTGCACCTGTGTTTGTAAGTAGTGTGTGTTTCCACCCCCGTGGGTCGGAGAGCACGTTGCGCCGTTGGTCCTACGCGTGATCTCTCTCCGGTCGTGTGGGATTGCCTCCCATCCCACTATGAGAGTGAGCCAATAAACAGTGCACCTGTGTTTGTAAGTAGTGTGTGTTTCCACCCCCGTGGGTCGGAGAGCACGTTGCGCCGTTGGTCCTACGCGTGATCTCTCTCCGGTCGTGTGGGATTGCCTCCCATCCCACTATGAGAGTGAGCCAATAAACAGTGCACCTGTGTTTGTAAGTAGTGTGTGTTTCCACCCCCGTGGGTCGGAGAGCACGTTGCGCCGTTGGTCCTACGCGTGATCTCTCTCCGGTCGTGTGGGATTGCCTCCCATCCCACTATGAGAGTGAGCCAATAAACAGTGCACCTGTGTTTGTAAGTAGTGTGTGTTTCCACCCCCGTGGGTCGGAGAGCACGTTGCGCCGTTGGTCCTACGCGTGATCTCTCTCCGGTCGTGTGGGATTGCCTCCCATCCCACTATGAGAGTGAGCCAATAAACAGTGCACCTGTGTTTGTAAGTAGTGTGTGTTTCCACCCCCGTGGGTCGGAGAGCACGTTGCGCCGTTGGTCCTACGCGTGATCTCTCTCCGGTCGTGTGGGATTGCCTCCCATCCCACTATGAGAGTGAGCCAATAAACAGTGCACCTGTGTTTGTAAGTAGTGTGTGTTTCCACCCCCGTGGGTCGGAGAGCACGTTGCGCCGTTGGTCCTACGCGTGATCTCTCTCCGGTCGTGTGGGATTGCCTCCCATCCCACTATGAGAGTGAGCCAATAAACAGTGCACCTGTGTTTGTAAGTAGTGTGTGTTTCCACACCCGTGGGTCGGAGAGCACGTTGCGCCGTTGGTCCTACGCGTGATCTCTCTCCGGTCGTGTGGGATTGCCTCCCATCCCACTATGAGAGTGAGCCAATAAACAGTGCACCTGTGTTTGTAAGTAGTGTGTGTTTCCACCCCCGTGGGTCGGAGAGCACGTTGCGCCGTTGGTCCTACGCGTGATCTCTCTCCGGTCGTGTGGGATTGCCTCCCATCCCACTATGAGAGTGAGCCAATAAACAGTGCACCTGTGTTTGTAAGTAGTGTGTGTTTCCACCCCCGTGGGTCGGAGAGCACGTTGCACCGTTGGTCCTACGCGTGATCTCTCTCCGGTCGTGTGGGATTGCCTCCCATCCCACTATGAGAGTGAGCCAATAAACAGTGCACCTGTGTTTGTAAGTAGTGTGTGTTTCCACCCCCGTGGGTCGGAGAGCACGTTGCACCGTTGGTCCTACGCGTGATCTCTCTCCGGTCGTGTGGGATTGCCTCCCATCCCACTATGAGAGTGAACCGATAAACAGTGCACCTGTGTTTGTAAGTAGTGTGTGTTTCCACCCCCGTGGGTCGGAGAGCACGTTGCACCGTTGGTCCTACGCGTGATCTCTCTCCGGTCGTGTGGGATTGCCTCCCATCCCACTATGAGAGTGAGCCAATAAACAGTGCACCTGTGTTTGTAAGTAGTGTGTGTTTCCACCCCCGTGGGTCGGAGAGCACGTTGCGCCGTTGGTCCTACGCGTGATCTCTCTCCGGTCGTGTGGGATTGCCTCCCATCCCACTATGAGAGTGAGCCAATAAACAGTGCACCTGTGTTTGTAAGTAGTGTGTGTTTCCACCCCCGTGGGTCGGAGAGCACGTTGCGCCGTTGGTCCTACGCGTGATCTCTCTCCGGTCGTGTGGGATTGCCTCCCATCCCACTATGAGAGTGAGCCAATAAACAGTGCACCTGTGTTTGTAAGTAGTGTGTGTTTCCACCCCCGTGGGTCGGAGAGCACGTTGCGCCGTTGGTCCTACGCGTGATCTCTCTCCGGTCGTGTGGGATTGCCTCCCATCCCACTATGAGAGTGAGCCAATAAACAGTGCACCTGTGTTTGTAAGTAGTGTGTGTTTCCACCCCCGTGGGTCGGAGAGCACGTTGCACCGTTGGTCCTACGCGTGATCTCTCTCCGGTCGTGTGGGATTGCCTCCCATCCCACTATGAGAGTGAGCCAATAAACAGTGCACCTGTGTTTGTAAGTAGTGTGTGTTTCCACCCCCGTGGGTCGGAGAGCACGTTGCACCGTTGGTCCTACGCGTGATCTCTCTCCGGTCGTGTGGGATTGCCTCCCATCCCACTATGAGAGTGAGCCAATAAACAGTGCACCTGTGTTTGTAAGTAGTGTGTGTTTCCACCCCCGTGGGTCGGAGAGCACGTTGCACCGTTGGTCCTACGCGTGATCTCTCTCCGGTCGTGTGGGATTGCCTCCCATCCCACTATGAGAGTGAGCCAATAAACAGTGCACCTGTGTTTGTAAGTAGTGTGTGTTTCCACCCCCGTGGGTCGGAGAGCACGTTGCACCGTTGGTCCTACGCGTGATCTCTCTCCGGTCGTGTGGGATTGCCTCCCATCCCACTATGAGAGTGAGCCAATAAACAGTGCACCTGTGTTTGTAAGTAGTGTGTGTTTCCACCCCCGTGGGTCGGAGAGCACGTTGCACCGTTGGTCCTACGCGTGATCTCTCTCCGGTCGTGTGGGATTGCCTCCCATCCCACTATGAGAGTGAGCCAATAAACAGTGCACCTGTGTTTGTAAGTAGTGTGTGTTTCCACCCCCGTGGGTCGGAGAGCACGTTGCACCGTTGGTCCTACGCGTGATCTCTCTCCGGTCGTGTGGGATTGCCTCCCATCCCACTATGAGAGTGAGCCAATAAACAGTGCACCTGTGTTTGTAAGTAGTGTGTGTTTCCACCCCCGTGGGTCGGAGAGCACGTTGCACCGTTGGTCCTACGCGTGATCTCTCTCCGGTCGTGTGGGATTGCCTCCCATCCCACTATGAGAGTGAGCCAATAAACAGTGCACCTGTGTTTGTAAGTAGTGTGTGTTTCCACCCCCGTGGGTCGGAGAGCACGTTGCACCGTTGGTCCTACGCGTGATCTCTCTCCGGTCGTGTGGGATTGCCTCCCATCCCACTATGAGAGTGAGCCAATAAACAGTGCACCTGTGTTTGCACACACGCCTGCACTATAATATCTCCTGCGCAGATGATCCTCGTTGAGATTAGCCGCCGAAACCGAAATTCGGTAGGAGATCATTATAGGTACCTTAGCTAGAGTAACCATAAAGTTCGTTAGGTCCTAAACCGACCTAGAATACATATGCTCACGCCTGTATTCCCCGAAGGTCTAGGCGGCGTTGTAATACTACATGTTTAAGTGCAATTCTATGAATAATATTCTTTTACTAGCTGTGCACCGCATTTGCACCCGCGGAGATTTAGATTCATGCTTCATGTCGCAGAAACCTAATATTTTGAATGAATAAAAGTAGCCGAAGTTACTCCTTGAAACATCAGCTGCCTACCAGTGAAAGTCCCGTTAAAAGAGTTTCAGAGATTACCCGGAACAAACAGACAGACAGACAGACAGACAGGCAGATAAAAAAATGGTGTTTTGTTTTAGATGCATTTAGTGAAAAACTGTTATTTTGGAATTACAAACAGACACTTCAATTTGATTTATGTGTAATAGATTTACCATATTATATTATGTATGTCGGCCTCTCAGAAGGCTAGTTTCAAATTTTTTTTCGTTCATAACTTCACTAGGACTTCTGGAGCGCTGTTATCTATATAGATAAATAAAATTGAAGTGTCTGTTTGTAATTTTAAAATAACAGGTTTTCACTAAATACTTATGAAAGTATACACGCTACTGACACTAAAAAACCAAGTATATATTTTTTTCTCTGTCTGTCTGTCTGTCCGTCTGTCTGTCTGTCTGTCTGTCTGTCTGTTTGTTCCGGGTAATCTCTGAAACGGCTGGACCGATTTTCACAGGACTTTCACTGGCAAGTAGCTGATGTATCAAGGAGTAACTTGGGCTACTTTTATTACTTAATACTTAAAAATATTAGGGTTCAGCGACAATAAGGATGAAACTAAATCCACGCGGTTGAAACTGCTGGGCACAGCTAGTTTTATCTAAAGTATGTAAAATGTCATAATATCTCTACAAAACTGTTATGGCAATAAAACTCTGAATGAAGTGTTTCAGGTCACCAATTAATTAATTGAGCGCACAGTGACTAACACCAAGTTGCTGGCAAAATGCGTTCATTTACATTCGCCATTTGCGTTGTTTCAAGATTCAAGCTTCAGCCTGTGTACATTATCTATACATCTATAGGTATATCTATACAGATAAATAAAATTGAAGTGTCTGTTTGTAAATCAAAAATAACAGTTTTTCACTAAATGCATCTGAAAGTATACACGCTACTGACACTAAAAAACCAAGTTGTAAATTTTTTCTGTCTGTCTGTCTGTTTGTTCCGGGTAATCTCTGAAACGGCTGGACCGATTGTAACGGGACTTTCACTGGCTGATGTTTCAAGGAGTAACTTAGGCTACTTTTATTTATTAAAAATATTAGGGTTCCGCGACAATAAGGATGAAACTAAGTCTACGCGGGTGAAACTGCGGGGCACAGCTAGTGGTATTTTTTAAATTTTTTCTGTCTGTCTATCAGCCTGTTTGTTCCGGGTAATCTAGCATTAGCTATCTGCTAGTTCAACCGTTTCGGAGATTAGCCGTAATAACCAGACAGAAAGACGGACAGACAGAAACAGAGACAGAAAAATAATTTGCAAATTTTTTATTTGTATGAGTAGGTACAGGATATACTTTAATATGCATTTAGTGTAAAGCTGTTAATTTGGAATTACAAACAGACACGTCAATTTTATTTATCTGTATAGATGTATAGATAACACAGCAATAATTTACTGACAAGTGACACAACTCTTTTATTCGTTTGAGAATATAATCGATTAATTTTGTAGTTAATCGATTGAGCACTCGGCATCGGAATCGATTCTCCGCCCACATACATAAATGGCAATATTTTATTCTTATAAATAACGACAATTTTACTTTAAAAAAAGAAATTTATTGGCTTACAAACTGAACAATACTTTTAAAATAATTAAATTAGAAATCGACGGTAAATCGGGCAGAGTTTCAGGCTTGGTGTTTCCTCCACGGCGGTTGATAGCGAAAAGAGAACTCGTAGCGGGCGCGCACGGCTTATATAGGCTCGTCGCGCAGTGTTGTCGGGAGGGGGTAGTCTCACTTCTAACACGGCCTCTCCTGACGGGGCAGCGACCTCGCGGCCTCACGAAGGTGCTGAAGATGGGCCAGCTTCCGCATCGCTGGCAGAGTCTTCGTTCTCGTTGCAAGCTGAAATAATCACGTAAAGCTTAGGACATCATATTAGAAACATCCTAACCTCGAGTGCTTGGAAAATATTTAAGATAACTGTGGTATAGGCTAGACAACATGTCACCGTAGAACACATAGGATTTACTTAGGCCTCTTCCAGCGCAACCAGATACCTTAACCATAACATGGAAGGCTTTACACCAGTCTCTAACCAGTCAGCCAGATACCTATGAACACTGAAGGAATTACGCAGGTCTCTAGTTAGTGTGGGCCCCCACTAACGCAACCTAATACCTTCACGCCATACTCTTAACACAAGCAGTATGGTATGACACATGTATGGTCACCCCAAAACCTCACACATAAGGCTTTACATGGGTCTCTTCCAATACTTATCGCACAACAACATAGTCCACAATAACGAAAACTGTTCGTGGTATGTTGTCCAGAAAACACCACATGTTATTTTCAAACAAATAAAATTTGCAATATGAAATAAGTTAAGTAACACACAGCACTAACTTTCAAAAAATCCAGCACAAGTGTCAGGAGTCCATTCTCCTCGCCATAGTACCATGTACCCAGCTGCTGCCTGACTAGTCTTTCCATAAGAGCCAGTCAGCAGTTTTAGTTCATACCTATCATTCGGCAAAACTTTAGTAACCTTATATGGTCCTCGCATGCCACAATCAAGTTTGCCGGTACTCTGGGAGTTCTTAATTACATAAACAAAGTCGTTAATTGCAAAAGTCTTAGGGGGATTCCTATCCTTATTTACACGAGAATCCTGTTTCTCCCTATTTTGATCTATGAGCGTCTCTGCACGCTGTCGCCGTAACTCTCGCATGGCCTGTCTATTAGGGTTGGTACCTTCACACGTGATATCCCTAATGAGCGCATTTATAGAGGGGGTGGTTGTATCAGAACCGATCAACAAATTGAGAGCCGAACATGAAGTTGTTTTGTGTTTTGTTATATTCAAAACTAGTTGTAACTTCCACAAAACCTTAGGCCAGTCATTCTTGTTATAATTTACTTCTATACGAATCATGTTGAGAACCGTACGACAATATCTCTCGACCTGGCCATTTTCCTGATGCATTTCGGGAGTGATAAAGTGTACCTCGACTCCAAATCCAGTTATCCAATCGATGAATTCGCGATTATCGAACATTCGACTTCGATCGCATACTAATCGCTTAAAGGTACCAAATAGGGAAATTATCTGAGTCATGACACGCTTGAGCTCTAAACGGTCTTGTGTGTACAGACCATACAAGAGGCAATATTTTGTGTAGCTGTCTACTATAATAAGTACGTGCTTATAACCTTCGCACTCAGGCAATGGACCAAGAACATCAGCATGTATAGTATCAAACGGTATCGGGGCCTTTTGCCACGAAGTTATAGGTTGTAATGGCGCGCGAGGGACATGTTTGTGCGAGATGCAGACCACACAATGCGTTACGTACTTAGCGACGAACTGTCTCATACCCGGGAACCAAAAGTGACAGAGTATCAACTCAATAGTTTTGTCTACCCCTAAGTGCTCGTGTTCGTCGTGGAAGACGCGCAGCAAGCTCAAGCGGAACGCTTTCGGGACATAACACAAATATCGTGTACCTTCGCCTAGCTTTTCGTACTTATAATATAAAAGATCATTACGCCTAACGTAACGTGAATTATCTAACTCGCCACTGTTTAATTTTTCTATTAATGACAGGGTTTCCTCGTCACCTGCCTGCGCCACTTGTGCCCAATTTGTAGGTCTCCTCACCACGTCAACTACGTTTACGGGATTTCGACTCAAGTAGTCTACATGGGACATTAGAATTCCTTTACGGTACTCTAAACTAAAGCTAAAATCCTGCATGTAAATCCACCATCTCGCAACTCTGGGTTGGAGATCCTTTTTCCGCTGTGTCATTTTTAAAGCGTTACAGTCAGTTATTATTTTAAAATCTTTACCAATTAAATACTGACGGAAATGTTGCAACGACTTAACCACTGCCAAGGTTTCCAACTCATAGCTGTGATATTTAGATTCCGCACCGACCGTTAATTTACTGAAATATGCAACTACCTTCCTACGACCGTCCTTCTGTGTTTGCATTAAAATCCCGCCGTAACCAATCGAACTAGCGTCTGTGTGTAGCTCGGTTGGCAACTCAGGGTCAAAAATAGCCAATACAGGCTCGTCAGTCAACAAGGCTATAATTTTTTGACGAGCGCTTTCTTGTTCTTCTCCCCAATGGAAGATAGCTCCTTTCCTAGTAAGGTTAGCTATACATGCTGTTTTAACCGCGTAATCAGGTATGTAGCGGCGGAAATATCCCGCTAAGCCCAGGAACTGGCGAACTTGCTTGACAGAGTTGGGTGGCGGTGATTTAACTAGGGCCTCTATTTTATACTTGCTCGGTCGTACCTGACCTTGACCTATCACCCTACCAAGGTACTCCACTTCATTAGTAAGAAAAGTGCATTTCTTTAGGTTGATTGAAAAACCAGCTTGAGTCAAAGTCTTCAACACTGAGTCTAGTAAAACAAGGTTTTCTTCAACCGAATCTGACAGAAGCAACACATCGTCGATATACACTAGCACTTTTCCTGCTTCTATGAAGGGTTTTAGCGTTTTTGAGATGGTTTTCTGATAAACAATAGGAGCGTTAGCAAGGCCGTAAGGCATTTTACAATATTCGTAGTGTCCTTCAGGCGTAACGAACGCGGTCTTAGGAATGGATTCCTCGCTAACCTTCAGTTGCAGGAAACCAGAAACCATGTCAAGCGCGCTAAATACTTTGGCTTTACCTAGCCTGTCTATATGATCATTGATCAACGGGAGTGGATGTCTTACTTTAACCGTTATTTGGTTGAGCGCTCTATAGTCAACTACCATTCTATCACTACCGTCTTTCTTTTTGACTAGCAAGACCGGGCTTGCATATGCTGACTCGGATTCTCTTATAATTCCTTTCTCGAGTAAATCATTGACTATTGACCGGACCCGCAACTTCTCGTCATGTGACATTTTATACGGACGATAGTAAACCGGTATATCACTAGTCAAGTTGATTTGCATCTCACTATCCTTAACAGTGGTGGTCGCCGTACCACTCAAAAAATAATCTGAATATTTCTCAAGCACAGTAAGTAGACTCTGTCTGACCTCGCCGGAGGCTGAAGTGTTAAATTCTTCAGCAACGGAACTTTTATCTACTTGCAAGACGTCTAGAATGTCACTATGAACAATACGTTGGCTATCATTGGTTCTAATATATGCTACACCTTTCCTATTCAAAACATCTGTACCTATAATCACAGGGACGTTCAAATGAGAGCTATCTACAATATAAAAGTCAACCTCCAATGTAATACCGTTCAATTCAATAGGCAAAGTGACGAAAGATCTTGCAGCTACCTCCGTGCCCCCTAAACCGCGTAGTAACTGGAAAGTTGGTTTTATACGAGCCGAAAAGTGTTTAACCAAGTCCGAAGACAATAACGAAATACACGAGCCACTATCAATCAAAACATCTACCGGTATGCCGGATATAACCGCAGTTATAACGTCCTGATTTTTCGACATACCTTCATTGTCACGACAAAAATTAACGCCATTTTTGTTTCTAGAATCTACCCGCTCCTTCGTGAAGCACCTACTCTCAGAATGACCAGTTTTTTTACAAAATGTGCATTTAACTATTGGCGATGAAGTCGCGGGTGGTGTAGCAGTACTACTGTTAGAAACTACTTTCGATTTCTTTGGACAATTTACACTTTTATGACCAAATTGCTGACATTCGTAACACCTAATATTTTGTTTGCTATTTGGATAATCTCGTTTTATTGCGGATGAACGTTGATTTGAAAATTTATTATTGCGATTGGGCATGTGAGGGTAGATTTTCTTAGTCGAGTCATACTGAGAAATGTTGGGTTTAACAAAGTTTGACAAGAACTCCACTATTGTTTCGGGTGATAATTTTGCATTTGTGGCGGTAGCCCGTATTTGTGGGTCAGATATTCCGCGTATTATAATCGCAGTTAACAATTCACTGCTTAGTCCTTTGACAATACGTAAACGTAACAATGATCTACGTGCATATTCCGCGTATGTGGAGTATTTATCAGACTCAGTTCTCATAACATCATAAAGAATGTTCGCAACGTCGATATTACGTGGGCACAAGGCTTTTAATTCCGATTTAAAATTAGACCAATTACGAGTAGTACTTGTCCACTGGCTGAGCCAGGTGCGAGATTCCCCCTTCAAACAATGACCAATGCGAGCTAAACATTCCGCGTCATCCCAGCGGTTCGAAACTCTCGCCTTGTCTACTTCGTCACACCACGTATCGACATCATGAACACTAGGGTCAAAATCAGAGACAAAATATTGGTTAGATCTCACCGGGAAGGACGTTAACGCTGCTAGTAGTCTGTCTACAGCACTCCTCGCGTCCCCCGCGTCACGCGGCGGCGTGTTCGGCGTAGACGTAGGCATGGCGACGTGCCCGCGCTCGCTCGCGGCAGCTCCCGCTGGCAGCATATGGTGTGTTGGCTCCAACGAAGTCACCGAAGATGCAGGATCCTGAGGCGTCCCACTAGGCAATCGAACAATTGCTTGTTCGTGCCCGGCAGCAACGGGTCCTCGAACGGCACCAACACGCGTACCCTCCTCTAAAGCCGCTAGCCTCTTCAAAATCACGTCCATGGTGCGGGTAGGAGAAGGAGACGCTGCACGGCGTTTTCCCTTATGTTTGCTACGCCTACTATCCGACGGCATTTTGAATCACAACTCTGCCTGATTTAATTAGCAAAAATTCTAACTTTACCGCGATCAAATCAAAGTAAATAATTTATAACACCAGATATGGCACCGGCGGTCAAAGCCTCCTATCCCACTTCTGATCTTATAAATAACGACAATTTTACTTTAAAAAAAGAAATTTATTGGCTTACAAACTGAACAATACTTTTAAAATAATTAAATTAGAAATCGACGGTAAATCGGGCAGAGTTTCAGGCTTGGTGTTTCCTCCACGGCGGTTGATAGCGAAAAGAGAACTCGTAGCGGGCGCGCACGGCTTATATAGGCTCGTCGCGCAGTGTTGTCGGGAGGGGGTAGTCTCACTTCTAACATTATTGATATTAATTTGCTGGGGGCCGTGGTGACCGTGGGGTTTGAGTAGTCGCCTGTTACGCTAGCTACGCAAGATCGAATTTCTAAAAACATAATTACAATGCCACCCCACGTGCTTTACGGTGAAGGAAAACATCGTGAGGAAACCTGCATATGTCTGAGAAGTAATTCAAACACGTATGTATAGTGGCTGAGACGGCGATAGACTCACCATCTGTCACGTTGGCACTTAATCATCTTGTGTGAAAAGTGTGTGTTGTTATTACAACACCTCTGCCTACACTCGAGGGGGATACAAGTGAGCATATGTATGTAAGTTTTAAATTGATTTTATCTTTATTTAAGGCCGCACACAGTTTACAAACAATAATTTCCTTAATTGTTCATAAAGGTTTCATATTAATGAGTTTAAAATGAATAATAATATAATTAAATTTAATTGTGCAAGATCTTCCAAGGAACGAGGGACCCCATTAAAAGTTCGAACGCCCTCCCTTTGCCAAGAATTTGTCGTACAATCGAGGAGAAAAGCGTTACTCAATTGTATTTTTAACCGACTTCAAAAAAAGGAGAAGGTTAGAGAGGTTTTTTTTTATGTTTGTTACATCGAAAGACAGTCGAAGGAACTCTTCAACAATTTACAGCAAGTACCTAGTGTTTGGGCTTGATCAATTCGTATTGATGACAACTTTAAACCTAGATGGGTTATGACTGGTGTAGGTGCACTTTGCAAGAAGTCTAAATAATTACAAAAAAAGTAAAAACGCCTTTGCTATTTTTTTTTTAATATAGCCTATATATAGAATATACCTTCCTCGATAAATGAACTATCCAATACTAAAAGATTTTTTGAAATCATACCAGTAGTTCCTGAGATTAGCGCGTTCAAACAAACAAACTCTGCAGCTTTATAATATAAATATATATGCTCACGTCTGTATTCCCCGAAAGGGTAGGCAGAGGTGTTGTAATAACAACACAAACATTTCACCAAAGATGATTAAGTGCCAACGTGGCAGATGGTGAGTCCATCGCCGTCTCAGCCACTATACATACGTGTTTGAATTACTTCTCAGACATATGCAGGTTTCCTCACGATGTTTTCCTTCACCGTAAAGCACGTGGTGTGAAATCACTGCACATAAGTTTTTTAGGAAAACTAGTTGATACAGACTGCTCTTAGCCCGAGGCCACCACGGCTTATAATATTAATTATAGATTATAGAAGTATAGCTTCAGATAATTATTAATTACAATGAAATGCAAGTTAATTCAACAAGTTATTAGTAAGTAATGTTCTAAGAAATCAATCTGCACCATAAATAAACACGTGTTTAAATTATTGCTAATTCCAGCTATGGAAGTCTTGGCCATGTTATTACAAAACTGCGTTATTTGATATCATATTGTTCAAAACATTAATATGGGTTTATTATTAACGATTTATATAGAGACTAGCTGTGCCCTGTAGTTTCACCAGCGTAGATTTAGTTTCATCCTTACGGAACCCTTACATTTTTAATAAATAAAAGTAGCCTAAGTTATTCCTTGAAACATCAGCTACCTGCCAGTGAAAGTCCCGTTAACACGGTCCAGCCGTTTCAGAGATTACCCGAAACAAACAGACACACAAAAAGACAGACAGCCAGACAGAAAATATAAAAAAATGGCTTTTCATAGTGTCATGTTTAGCCCGACAGAGGCGCTGTTCCGAGTGCCTAGTGCGAGTTTTCTTAAAAGCGCCGTCACAAGTGACCGCGTCGACGTAAACGCAGATTAGTATGGGCTCACAATAGTGTCATGTTTAGGCCGACAGAGGCGTTGTTCCGATCCTATACATATCTGCGTTTACGTCGACATGGTGACTTGTGACGGCGGCAGTGAAAAGCTCGCACTAGGCCCTCTGACCCCCAACACCTAGCATAGTAATCAGACACACTAACCACAAGACTAACGATGTCATCAAATATACATTAATGTTAAAGCGACAATTATAATAAATGAAAGTTATCATTTGTAACGGCGTTTGTACCCAGACAGAAATTAATCTAGCCGAGAGAGAGGTCTAACTTACATTCCAAGTACTTACTTAGATTGTTTCCGATAGTGTAGCTTGGAGATAAGTATTTTAACTTGTTCTTAGACGGTTCTCAAGTTATACTTAACTATACTAGTCATTAGTTATATGGTTTCGAAATGAATTTTCTTGGTGTTAGGGCAAGCGAAAAATGCTGTGGGTTTACTAGTACATAACATACATTCATATGCTCACGCTTGTGTTCCTCGAAGGGGCAGGCAGAGGTGTTGTAATAACAACACACACTATTCACACAACATGATTAATGCCAATGTGACAGATGGTGAGTCCATCGCCGTCTCAGCCACTATACATACGTGTTTGAATTACTTCTCAGACATATGCAGGTTTCCTCACGATGTTATCTCACCAAATTTTCTCTGTCTGTCTGTTTCTAAAATGCCCGGAGTTTGGAAGTTGATGGTGTTTCCACCCCCGTGGGTCGGAGAGCAAGTTGCGCCGTTGGTCCTACGCGTGATCTCTCTCCGGTCGTGTGGGATTGCCTCCCATCCCACTATGAGAGTGAGCCAATAAACAGTGCACCTGTGTTTGTAAGTAGTGTGTGTTTCCACCCCCGTGGGTCGGAGAGCACGTTGCACCGTTGGTCCTACGCGTGATCTCTCTCCGGTCGTGTGGGATTGCCTCCCATCCCACTATGAGAGTGAGCCAATAAACAGTGCACCTGTGTTTGTAAGTAGTGTGTGTTTCCACCCCCGTGGGTCGGAGAGCACGTTGCACCGTTGGTCCTACGCGTGATCTCTCTCCGGTCGTGTGGGATTGCCTCCCATCCCACTATGAGAGTGAGCCAATAAACAGTGCACCTGTGTTTGTAAGTAGTGTGTGTTTCCACCCCCGTGGGTCGGAGAGCACGTTGCACCGTTGGTCCTACGCGTGATCTCTCTCCGGTCGTGTGGGATTGCCTCCCATCCCACTATGAGAGTGAGCCAATAAACAGTGCACCTGTGTTTGTAAGTAGTGTGTGTTTCCACCCCCGTGGGTCGGAGAGCACGTTGCACCGTTGGTCCTACGCGTGATCTCTCTCCGGTCGTGTGGGATTGCCTCCCATCCCACTATGAGAGTGAGCCAATAAACAGTGCACCTGTGTTTGTAAGTAGTGTGTGTTTCCACCCCCGTGGGTCGGAGAGCACGTTGCACCGTTGGTCCTACGCGTGATCTCTCTCCGGTCGTGTGGGATTGCCTCCCATCCCACTATGAGAGTGAGCCAATAAACAGTGCACCTGTGTTTGTAAGTAGTGTGTGTTTCCACCCCCGTGGGTCGGAGAGCACGTTGCACCGTTGGTCCTACGCGTGATCTCTCTCCGGTCGTGTGGGATTGCCTCCCATCCCACTATGAGAGTGAGCCAATAAACAGTGCACCTGTGTTTGTAAGTAGTGTGTGTTTCCACCCCCGTGGGTCGGAGAGCACGTTGCACCGTTGGTCCTACGCGTGATCTCTCTCCGGTCGTGTGGGATTGCCTCCCATCCCACTATGAGAGTGAGCCAATAAACAGTGCACCTGTGTTTGTAAGTAGTGTGTGTTTCCACCCCCGTGGGTCGGAGAGCACGTTGCACCGTTGGTCCTACGCGTGATCTCTCTCCGGTCGTGTGGGATTGCCTCCCATCCCACTATGAGAGTGAGCCAATAAACAGTGCACCTGTGTTTGCACACACCCCTGCACTATAATATCTCCTGCACATGGCTGATCCTCGTTGAGATTAGCCGTAACCGTAATTCGGTAGGAGAATATTACTTTTCTAATATTAAAAAAAAAACATATCCATTGAACCGTTTAATATATTTGATACAATAACGTATAAACTGCGGCGCTGGCGTATCGCCAAACAGCACTGCACCACAGAGTCTAACACTTACATAAGGACGGCTGTCTACCAGAGGTACTAATATCTCAGGTCAAGTCGGACGGTCTGTATTCCCCGAAAGGGTAGGCAGAGGTATACTTTATAGTACACCCACATTTCACCAGTTATGTTTAAGACCCATGTAATAGAGGGCGAGCCTATTGCCATTAACCGGCCACTAATACAGACTGAGTGCCTAGTGCGAGTTGTTCACTGCCGCGGTCACAAGTCCCCGCGTCGACGTAAACGCAGATTAGTATAGGATCGGAACAGCGCCTCTGTCGGCCTAAAGATGACACTATTGTGAGCCCATACAAATCTGCGTTTACGTCGACGCGGTGACTTGTGACGTCAATTTTAAGAAAACTCGCACTAGGCACTCTGATACCGGGAAGATGGAATGCCCCAAGACATCGCGTGCCCCGAATATTTGTATGGGAAATTGCGACGTGAAGAACTAAAATATGTTATACTAATATTATCGGTGACGCTAGCGAGTCGATTAGGAAAACGGTGCAAAGTACAGTAATGTAATTCTCGTAAAAACGTTAAATTCAAATATCGTTGAAGTTCCAACCTCGTTCGATTGCAGTCCTATCGAGACTTGGTATTCACGTGTTTTCCGATCGCGCTTCGATAGGACTACAACGAAACGATAAAATCAGAACGCAGCTAAGCTTACTCAATGATTCGTTGCCAGAACCATCATCCTATTTCCTACCAAGTAATCTATATCTATGCATCTATACAGATAAATAAAATTGAAGTGTCTGTTTGTAATTCCAAAATAACAGCTTTTAACTAAATGTATATGAAAGTATACACGCTAAGATACTAAAAACCAAGTTTTAGAATTTTTCTCTGTTTGTCCGTCTGTTTGTTCCGGGTAATCTCTGAAGCGGCTGAACCGATTTTAACGGGACTTTCACTGGCAGGTAGCTGATGTTTCAAGGAGTAACTTAGGCTACTTTTATTTATTAAAAATATAAGGGTATCGCGCCTGAAGCATGAAACTAAATCTACGCGGGTCAAACCGCAGGGCACAGCTATTAATATTATATTATTTTTGGACGAGTAAAGAAACACGATTTGTTTGTTGGTAGTATGTGCAAACTGTCCTTCTGTGTTTATATATAGTGACTGCATGCCATAACTTATGAGGTCCGCTTACACTTGACAACTAAACACTAAACCTTGGATGAAAATTCATTGCACAATTGCTAGGATAAATGTCCAAATTTAAAATATCTTTTCAAAGACAAAGTCAAAGTCAAAAATATCTTTATTCTATTAGACTTTTACAAAGTACTTTCAAATCGTCAGAATGACATTAATTTACAGGATTATACATCATTGCTTCGTCCTTCGAGATTAGATATACATTGTAGTAATACGTGTAGGTGTCGCCTTTCTACCACTTAGTTGAAAGCAGAGAATCTGCAGTTTTTTTTTTTTTTTTTTTGTGTGGGTACCTACGGTAGATTCACCCGTCCGGCCGTCTGTTACTCATTCGCGTTTTAGTGCCTCGCCGATCACCACGTTATTTCATATTTTCGTCTAAAAAAGTATTAACGATGCCGAAACGAAGTCACGAAAACGAAGACAGTGATTATTTGAGAAGGAAGATAAGGAGAATTGAAAGGAAACTTGCTAAACGTGCCAAACGGGCGCGAGAACAAGATTCTTCCAATAGTAGCAGCGTGTCGGCGAATGTCTCGCCCGTGCTACTGGATTCTGAAGGTATTTACACTAGATTGTTAACAATTATAACCAATTCAAAGATAATGTGAATAGTTGTAAGGACTATTTCCGTATCAAAGTTTGTGACATGACGTCACTCTTCCATTCCGTGTTGTGTACATCTTGTGGGGATGTTACCTTCACACCATATGGAATGTCGTACAATTGGTTAAAACTTGTGATTGTGTACATTTGATAGGAATGTTACCGTCACTTAAATTACATGTCATTGTGGATAGTTTTGAAGGACTATCGCCGAACTATTACCAATATTGTTGTACATAACAAAATTCTGTACAATAGTCGTATCTAGATAAGTAGTACACCTATTCGTACTACGTACGTTTACTTCTATGTTGTGGCCATCTAATCGGGATGTGACCCTCCATTATAAAAACTGTACGAGTGCTCTCCTACAATATTTTCTTTATGACATATTCCAGATGAAAGGGAATATGTAATTATTGACGAGACCCAGCCGGTTCCGTCCACCTCAACTGTAGAACCCGCTGTCAGTGACGCCCTGCAATCAGAATTGCCCGCCGAAGCGGTGCTTGCAGTTGAACCTCCTGAACTGGATGAAGAGATCCTCAATTTGCTAGGCGAAACGCCTTCAAGGGACAAAAAGTATGGTCCAGATATTCGAGGGGAGCTGGCAGTGCGTTGGGAGCACATTGCTACAACTGGCTTATCAAGGGACTCTAAGAAGGACCTGCTTGAAAAACATCTTGTGCCAAAGAACTGCACAAAGATCGACGCACCAAAGCTAAACCCAGAGATAAAGGCTGCTTTATCAGAAATGCTCTTCAAAAAAGATAAGGCATTAGAGAATAAGCAGAAGCAGATCGCAGCAGGTATATGTTGCATCAGTGAAGCTCTCTCTCGATTGTTTTCTTGGGAACACAAGGACCAGGCTGTAATAAAATTATTGATTGAGGCTGGTCGACTAATGTGTGATACACAGCATAACGAATCCATGACTAGAAGGAACTTTATATATTCCACAATAAAGAAGGACATAAAAGATCAGCTGCTTAATACAGAAATAGATGGTTTCTTATTTGGAGAAAAGCTTGCCGATACCCTTAGGGCTGCAAAAGCTATTTCAAAATCTGGAGCTGAGATAAAAATAGCACCAGCAAGAAAAACCACCTCATCGCAGAAATCAATACCGACTGCTGGCCTGGCTTTAAACCAGAAGCCTCCGTTCCCGCCAGTGAGGCAGGCGGGAGCAGCGAGGAGATTCCAGCCCGCGGCGACAGGAACATTGCGCCTGCGGCAGCCGCAGCAACAGCGACAGCCGCCGCGCTCGCAGCAGCAGCCGGGCCCGCGTCGCTAGACCCGGTACGTTCCGCAGGTCGTTTATCATACTTTTACGACCAGTGGCGCTTAATAACTAATGACCCAGTCATACTATCGTGGGTAAAAGGATATAAGATTCCGTTTTCTAAACCAATTTATCAGTCCCACGAACCAGGTGTACCTGTGTTGTCATCATCTGAATTTCTTCAATACAAAGAGGCCATTACAAATCTTGAAAATAGCGGAGCTATATCACAATGTGAACCGTGTGAAGGACAGTTCTTATCTAGTTATTTTCTTATTAAAAAACCCAATGGAACAAATAGATTTATATTAAATTTAAAGTCCTTGAACAAGCACATCACAAAAGATCATTTTAAAATAGAAGATTTAAGAACAACATTGAAATTACTATCCAAGAACTGTTACATGGCCACTTTGGATTTAAAAGATGCTTATTTCTTAGTATCTATACACCCAAATTATAAAAAATATTTAAGATTTAAATATGAGGGTAAAATTTACCAATTTAATGTGCTTGCATTCGGTTTAAACACAGCACCTTTTGTCTTTACAAAATTATTAAAGCCAGTAATGTGTTTACTCAGATCCTTAGGCTATTTATCATCTATTTATTTAGATGACATTTGTTTGATTTCGAATAATTATAAAAATTGTTTGGTAAATATTTTGCATACTAAAGACATATTAGAATCATTAGGATTTATTATAAATGACGAGAAGAGCTGTACGACCCCAAGCACTATTTGCAAGTACCTAGGTTTCCAAATAGACACACAAAAAATGCATGTCAGCCTGACTGAAGAAAAACGTTATCTAATAAAACAAGAATTACAGCTATTTATGTCAAAAAATCGTTGTAAAATTAGACATTTTGCACGTTTGGTAGGTCTTCTCACAGCGGCTTGTCCCGCGATCCAGTATGGTTGGATGTACACCAAACAGATGGAGCGATGCAAATACCTTGCTTTATGCAACACAAATAGCTACGATAGCTACATGTCGTTGCCACTATATTTACAGGAGGATTTTACATGGTGGTTAAATTCTATTAAAGCAGCAGTCAATCCCATTAGGGTAGACAGCTACTGCCTTGAAATTTTTTCCGACGCTAGCAAAAAAGGGTGGGGGGTGGCGTGCGATAACGAGACCGCAAGTGGCCAGTGGAGTTCTTCAGAGTCACTTGAACATATAAACTATTTAGAACTCTTGGCTGCTTTCTTAGGTCTACAGACATTTGCAAAGGAATTTACAAAGTGTCAGATATTATTGCGTATCGACAACACAACTGCTATTTCTTATATTAACCGCATGGGTGGAGTTAGATTCCCACATCTTACTAAGTTAGCAAAGTCTATATGGCAGTGGTGTGAAGCTCGCGAGATATTCGTCTTTGCTTCATATATAAGCTCAAAAGACAACGAAATAGCAGATGCGGAGTCACGCCGGTCCCATCCTGACACCGAATGGGAGCTAAAAGCTCATGCCTTTAACAAAATTGTACAAGACTTAGGGCAGCCAGACATTGATCTTTTTGCTTCCAGAATAAATAATAAATGCTTAAGATATGTGTCATGGAATAGAGACCCCGGGGCATTCGCCACGAATGCATTTACTTTAAATTGGAAAGATCTATCTTTCTACGCTTTTCCTCCCTTTGCGATGGTATTAAAAGTTTTAAGAAAAATAATAACAGACCAGGCCGAGGGTACAGTAGTAGTTCCGTTTTGGCCCACACAACCTTGGTTTCCGATATTTCAGAATCTTCTCTGTTCTGAAATTATTGAATTTCCACCAGGCGATAATGTTTTGTTATCTGTTTCCGACAGTCACCCCAAGCTGACGTTGATTGCAGGGAAGTTATCAGGACGGCACTGCTGAAGAGGAGCATACCACCATCATCGCTAGATATTATGATGGCTTCCCTGTCAATTAATACAATTAAACAGTATGACGTTGCAATAAGACGTTGGGTTAGTTTTTGTAAAAACCACGATATTGATTTATACGAGGCGTCAACTCCGATGGTAATTTATTTTCTCACTGAATTGTTCCAGTCCGGCTTACAATATGGATCATTAAACAGTCATCGCTCCGCTCTATCGTTGATCCTAGGATCGAGAGTAGGGTCTGATGACCGCGTTATTAGACTTTTCAAGGGTTTCTATAGGCTTCGTCCTCCGGCCCCAAAATATAATGTTACATGGGATCCGTCACTGGTTTTAGATTTTTTCCTAACAAATTGGTATCCCAATAATAATTTAAATTTAGAACATTTGAGTAAAAAGACTGTTACTTTACTCATGCTGGTAACTGGTCATAGAGTACAGACTATGGGAAAAATTACCTTGGATAGTATAACTATCAATGATCAACAAATATCAATAAAAATACAGGAATTAATAAAAACATCACGCCCAGGTTCAGCTCAACCTTGTCTTAACATACCGTTTTATAAAGACCGACGGGAAATATGTCCCGCAGAAACTTTGGTTGCATATATTGATAGAACGAAGCCCATAAGGAATAATGAAAAACGTCTATTCATCAGTTGTAAAAGACCGCATAAATCAGTATCCACGAATACTATCAGCCGCTGGATAAAAGACACTCTGAGTGTCAGCGGAGTTGATACCTCTATATTTTCTGCTCACTCTGTCAGACATGCAGCAACGTCCGCAGCATATAGAGCGGGTATTAGTATTGATACAATACGAAATACAGCTGGGTGGAGTGGTAACTCTATGGTATTTATAAAATTTTACCGTAGGGATATTCAATGTGATCATCTACAGTCTAATCAGTTCGCCCTGTCTGTCCTAAACACTGAAACTAATTAAAATTATTTCATGTTATTACAATTATTAATGTACAAACGGCTATTTTGTAACCGTAATTCATTATGTTAGAAGTGTATGAGAACTAAAGAACCATTAAGTTATTTTGTTATGATTAATATGATTACAATATTTCTATACCCAGAGATGTTTTAATATTTCACTATCTTTCAAAATCTACAATGTATATCTAATCTCGAAGGACGAAGCAATGATGTATAATTTGAGATTAAACGAACTTACCTGAAGTGAAGTTCTATCACAATTATACGAGTTGCTTCGTCCGAAGAGATTAGCTCCCTCCCAGCCCTACGTAGGACCCCTAATAAGTGAAATATTATGATTCCAGGCTTTCAACTAAATGAGTAACAGACGGCCGGACGGGTGAATCTACCGTAGGTACCCACAAAAAAAAAAAAAAAAAAAACTGCAGATTCTCTGCTTTCAACTAAGTGGTAGAAAGGCGACACCTACACGTATTACTACAATGTATATCTAATCTCGAAGGACGAAGCAACTCGTATAATTGTGATAGAACTTCACTTCAGGTAAGTTCGTTTAATCTCAAATTATACATGCTACCGCCAGGTTCGGAAGGTTGCTTTTACTGAGAAGAACCTGGCAAGGAACTCAGTCATTACTCTTTTCAAAAATATTATACAATTTAAAAAAAAACAAAGTAAATCACTTGAGGAATGTAAGCCCATGGACACAGTTCCAATGCACAAATGTCGATAAAAAATAACATAAAGAAAAGTCTAGTAGTTCTACTTATATGTAAAAGCATTGCTTGAGATGAGCAGCCCCCACAAGCAGCACCTGTTCACAAGTATGACGAGAATGCCAGCCATCGCCCAGCTTTTTTCAACTTACTCAGTCAGAGAACCTAGAGTTTACTGCCGCCGTCACAAGTCACCGCGTCGACGTAAACGCAGATTAGTATAGGATCGGAACAGCGCCTCCGTCGGCCTAAACATGACACTATTGTGAGCCCATACTAATCTGCGATTACGTCGACGCGATCACTTGTGACGGCGATTTTAAGAAAACTCTGAATTCTAAATGTATGGATGGAATCCCACTTAAGTCAGCATAGCTATTCTACTCCTCACCCCTTCATCCCTATGAGATTTTATCACTCAAATCACTCTACTCACACTTCGCCAAATGGCAAATTGTTGAAACGCGAACGAGTGCCAAAAACTCCACCCCATTTAAATAGCGGTATTATACGTAACAGAAAGACCGAATAATTGTTATTAATTGCTAGGGGAGAAGAGAGGAAAGGAGTGGGGGAAATTAAAAAATATTAGGCATTTATTGCTGACTTGCCCTGCGGTTTCACCCGCGTAGACTAATACAACGGGTGGAATTATTTTGCGGAACTCTTTACTTAAAAAAGGTTTTTACCCCCGTAGCGTTAATTTCATGGGTGTCCCGCGGAACCCTAATATTTTTAAAAAAAGTTACTTGTTCAAACATTAGCTATCTGCCAGTGAAAGTCCCGTTCAAATCGGTCCAGCCGTTTCAGAGATTACCCGGAACAAATAGACAGACAGGCATAAAGGTAAAATTTTAAAATTATGTTTTTCGGTGTCAGTTGAGTGTATACTTTCATATGCATTTAGTGAAAAGCTGTTATTTTGGAATTACAAACAGACACTTCAATTTTATTTATCTGTATAGATGTATAGATGTATAGATAAATTACTTACTTTTGAAGTTGGTTTTTGACACCCAGTTTGGAGCTATATTTTGCAGCAACTTCTCTACTCGTCTCCTGATATTAATATAACGTTAAGATACGGATATTCAGTCGAAAATCATTGAAGCTATCTTTAAACTTCTGACGTCCTAGTACTTTAGATAGATCAGGGGACGCGTGGGCACAGGGTGCGAATTTCAGGGGACGAGTGGGTCCTGTAAAAACCTATACTTAGACCACTGTATATAAAAACATACATACATATACTCACACCTGTATTCTCCGAAGGAGTAGGCAGAGGTTGTAATAACAACACACACTTTTCACACAAGATGATTAAGTGCCAACGTGGCAGATGGTGAGTCCATCGCCGTCTCAGCCACTATACATACGTGTTTGAATTACTTCTCAGACATATGCAGGTTTCCTCACGATGTTTTCCTTCACCGTGGTGTGAAATCACTGCACATAAGTTTTTAGAAAAGCTTATTGGCACGCCCCGTTGGGATTCGAACTTGCGTCGCTTGCGTAGCAGGCTCAACTGCTCAAATCCCAAGGCTACCACGGCTCTCTGTGTATACGTCTTCGCCAAAAGCAATTTGATATCACACCCCGCGGGTAATCATCTCCCTGGCCTTAATCCCATGTATTTGGGGTCGGCACTTGGTTCAACCCGATGTGGCTGATCACCTGATTTTTATACGAAGCGACTGCCATCTGACCTTCACAACCCCTTTTTCGAGGAAAATCGGCAATCTGGGTTAAACCAGTTGTCAGACTCTCTTAGGCCTCTGACTGACCTGTAACGATTGCCAAAGATGTTACGTATGTTATGTTATGTTAACTACTGGCTAGGCGTATGGTTGCTTAACTTCGCTGATCGAATGATATGCGCAATAACAACTGTGCCACGAGCTCCTCTACCCCGCGGGTAAGTTTGTAAAAATGAAGTGGTTTCCATCAATAGATATCGTGCGGTAACCCCGCTTTATGAGATGGGGTGTCTGGCGCTCGTTGGCACCATCAACTAGTGGATTTGTGAGATAATTTTTCATACCTAATCCATCTATATCTATACAGGGGCCTTACCACGAGCTCTTATTGCCATGATAGTTTCACTCATTTATGAGACAGATGTATGTGACGTGCATACATCTGTCACTGTCGCACAACTGAATTATCATTGCAATAAGAGCTCATGGTTGGGCCCCTGATAGATAAATAAAATTGAAGTGTCTGTTTGTAATTCCAAAATAACAGCTTTTCAATAAATTCATATGAAAGTATACAAACTAATGTTAAAGAAAAACCAATTTAAAAAAAATCTCTGTCTGTTTGTTCCGGGTAATCTCTGAAACGGCTGGACCGATTTTAATGGGAGTTTTAATGACAGACAGCAACTTAGGCAAATAATGTTTGCCTAAGGAATAAATTACAAATTTTGTGTTTTTAAGTCAATCCCGTATATAATTTCATATGCATTTAGTGGTTCAGATATTTTGGAATTACAAACAGACACTTCAATTTTATTTATCTGTATAGATTGCGACTGTTCAAATCTAGAAATCTTTCGGTAATTTTATATATATTAAGAGCAATTGTAATTCTCCGTCTGTTTGTTCCCTCTACTCGTAATTCGATGATTTTTCAAGAAGGAATTCTGAGGTGTTAAAAAAAATTATAAGTATTTTATTTCTATATAAGCTGTGCCCCGCGTTAGTTTTATCCCTATTGTCGCGGAACCCTAATATTTTTAATAAATAAAAGTAGCCTAATTACTCCTTGAAACATCAGCTACCTGCCAGTGAAAGTTCCGTTAAAATAGGTCCAGCCGTTTCAGAGATTACCCGGAACAAACAGACAGACAGACAGACAGAATTTTTTTTAAACTTGGTTTTTCAGTGTCAGCTGCGTGTATACTTTCATATGCATTTAGTGAAATGCTGTTATTTTGGAATTACAAACAGACACTGTATAGATGTATAGATTATTTCCAAAACAATGGTCACCGTACAGGAAGTCTCAGTCCGCCCGCGGCTTCCCGCGTTTATTTCGCTTCTATTGACTACTGTTTCCGGTATTACATTCGTTTAGAAACCCAATTCAATATTAAGAAGAAATAACGTAGAATAACTTGCCGTCGGTCCCGGTTGACTATTTAACATCTTTGGCAATCGTCAGGTCACTCGGAGCCTAAGATAGTCTCACAACTGGTTTAACACAGATTCATCATCATCATCTCCCTGGCAGGGGCGTGCATTGGATTTTCATCAGGGTAGGCATAAACAATAAGTAGGTAGGTAGGCAGGTTAAGTACATACCTATGTGACGCGGCGTAGGTACGTACGTCTTGGTAAAGATACACATACGAACATAATCACACACACACGACACGAGTGTATTCAGCGATCACAAATTGTAACTGCTTACCTGCTTATATGCAATGCACGCCCTAGCTCCCTAACCTTCTCCCATGTATTTGGGGTCAGCACTTGATTCAACCCGATGTGGCTGATCACCTGATTTTTATACGGAGCGACTGCCATCTGACCTTCGTAACCCCTTTTACAAGGAAAATCGGTGATCTGTCTTAAACCAGTTGTCAGACTGTCTTAGGCCTCCGACTGACCTGTAACGATTACCAAAAATGTTAAATAGTCAACCGGGACCGACGGCTTAACGTGCTCTCCGAGGCACGGAGGGAACTCCCGCGGTCACCCATCCAACTACTGGCTAGGCGAATGGTTGCTTAACTTCGCTGATCGAATGATATGCGCAATAGCAACTGTGTCACGAGCTCCTCCTAATTTAGTAGGTTTAACCCAAATTACCGATTGAAAATGACATACATACATACATAAGTATTTCTGTATTCCCAGAAGGGATACACCGAGTTTGATGTTATATTTGGCACCAATTTAAAAGTAAGTAATTTATCTATACTTTGTTTGTTTGTTTGCATTGAATAGGCTCCGAAACTACTTGACAGATCTTGAAAATTCTTTCAGCAATGGATAGCTACATCATCAGCGAGTAACATAGGCTATATTTTATCCCCGTACTCCCACGGGAACGGGAACTACGCGAGTGAAACCGCGTGACGTCCGCTAGTTTCACATACTTAATTTTATTTTTCTCCTTTTGAAAAAAATGTTCGCGCTTTTCGGCGACTTTTCCACACAGACAGTCAAATTGGTAACTCCTTTTTCTGAAGTCAGTAAAAGACGCAGGGCACAGCTAGAAAAAAATAAAAACACAAATAGGGTTGCCATCACAAATTGCCGCTAAAATTATCCCGAATTCCCCACGTAACCGTACATTGTCCCAAATGTAGATACCATTTTGTAGCCACATGTCACCCCCGGGACAAACACAATACAATAAGGTACAATACGACACGTGCCGCAGACCAATATCATGGTAATAGCGAATATCACGGTACTGGCGTCAACAGAAACGTTTGCAAATGAAAATGACAATGATTCATTCAGTTCAGCCGCGTTTCACTAAGGTTTCTTAGCGTCACACTCGTCGAGTTTTAAAGGTTTGGAATTCTAGCTTATCCTCTATGTATTATGTACCGACTTCCTATGATCAATGCTCGTCGTTGAGTTCGACCCTGAGAAACCTTAGTGAATAACTGGAACTGTGTCCAAGGGCTTATTTTTTTATGATTTATATTGTACTAGCTGTTTCCCGCGGTTTTACCCGCGTAGATTTAGTACTATGCTGTTTTTTTTTAATTAGCCTACAACACTTCTTAAAACTTCAGCTATCTGCCAGTAAAAGTCTGGGTAGAATACATCCAGCCGTTTACGCGTGATGCCGTTACCAAGGGAAATGGGGATTCATTTTTATATATAAAGATTACTAAAAATTGTAAAATTATCTTTTTTGAAAAGAGTTTCTTGCCAGGTTGTCCTCAGTAAAAGCAACCTTCCGAACTTGGCGGTAGCATGTATAATCCTGTATAATCATGTAATTTTGACGATTTGAAAGTGCTTTGTTAACAGTCTAATCAAATAATGATACCTATATTGAATTGAACAGTACACGATGACCACTCCCAACAAAAAATCTGTATCAAATCGCATAATAAAAAAGAACGCTGTTACGCTTGTGTACACGATAGTAGCAAGATATAAGTCCCTGACAAATGCTGAGGTATGGTCGCACGGAGCAATGAACTCACATAGAGTGCTAAGGGTCTATTTGATAAAAATGCCTTGAGGTACATCTCACTATTTATATCGCTACCTTTGGTCTCGTGGTAAACCTACATAGAAATGCTCACGCCTGTATTCCCCGAAGGGGTAGGCAGAGGTGTTGTAATTTTCAACACCCACATTTCACCGAATATGATTAACTGCCAACGTGACAGAGGGTGAGTCCATCGCCGTCTCAGCCACTATACATACGTGTTTGAATTACTTCTCAGACATATGCAGGTTACCTCACGATGTTTTCCTTCACCGTAAAGCGCGTGTTGGCGAACTTTATGAATGTGTATGGAAAGAGTAATTGTTGAGTTTCTTGTCGAGGTCTTCTTAGCGAAAGCAACCTTCCGAACCCGGTGGTGGTTGGTGCCAACTATAGCACTCGGTGTCAAACACCAACTTCAACAGTCAGTAATTAAATTAGAATTATTTTATTTTTCTCTTTATGAAGTCGGTTTTACTTTTTTTTACGAAATAAAATTTAAGGCATGTAAAATTTAAATGAAAATATATTTCCTCACGCCATCCCCGAGGGGGTAGGCAAGACAAGATGATTAAGTGCCAACGTGACAGAGGGAGAGTCCATCGCCGTCTCAGCCACTATACATACGCGTTTGAATTACTTCTCAGACATATGCAGGTTTCCTCACGATGTTTTCCTTCACCGTAAAGCACGTGGTGTGACATCACTGTACATAAGTTTTTTAGAAAAACACAAACTCTTTGGTACAGGCCACTAGGATTCGAACTTGCGTAGCAGGCGACTGCTCAAACCCCACGAATACCACGGTTCTTAAGCATTAAAAAAATTGTATTAGGTGGACGCAGTCGCGTGTAAATATTGTATAAGAATGTAATATCGCACAAGTCGTTTACACGAAGCAGCCCTGTCTCACGTCCCGACTACATAAATAATACACGCAGCCCTGAGCTAATGGAAAATTATTGTTAGGGTTGTCACATAACATAATAGTTTATTTTATTTATTACTAGCTAACCCGACAGACGTTGCCCTGTCTTAATTATGACAATGCAGCACGTATTCTGTTAATTCTATGTCAAACGTCATAAGTGGTGGTGGTGGGACAAGTAGTTTGATACAATTACTACTGAACGCTTTCACACTTTGTCGTCGTAGTCAAGTATCGGCGGACGATATCGTGGCAGTGGGAAAGCGATGCACGAGAACCTTCCAAAAGAAGATTGGCTACATAAGTCACATGCGACGACCATCAATTAGTGAGTTGAACCTATCGCAATGGCCATCAACACCAATGTATAATACTCACAGCACAGCAGTAGCGGTCGGCACTGGTCTGGGCGCGTGCAGCAGTGCCCGGTGCGCGCAGTCGGCCGCCTCGCCGCGACACGCACACGACCACGGACACGCCGCCAACACGCGCACACACGCGCACCACGCCACGCACGCTAACAGGAGACGCATGGCTTACGTCATTGTCGCTGAAAAGAAGGAAAACATTTGAGAAACATTGGCGCGGTTAGGGATGGGCAAATGAAAAAAAATTATCTACGTCTATAACGGGTCAGGACCCACTGGGCCCCCAATGTTCCCCCTTAGAATAAAAGTTGTAGATGCGGCTATATAGGCCCATTGGTCCCGAGGGAGGAGAACAGTCAATCTATACAGATAAATAAAATTGAGGTGTCTGTTTGTAATTCCAAAATAACAGCTTTTCACTAAATGCATATGAAAGTATACACGCTACTGACACTAAAAAACCAAGTTTTAAGATTTTTCTCTGTCTGTCTGTCTATCTGGTCTGTCTGTCTGTCTGTTTGTTCCGGGTAATCTCTGAAACGGCTGGACGGATTTTAACGGGACTTTCACTGGTAGGAAGCTGATGTTTCAAGGAGTAACTTACTTTTATTTATTAAAAATATTAGGGTTCCGCGACAATAAGGAAGAAACTAAATCTACGCGGGTGAAACCGCGGGGCACAGCTAGTTATTTATATATTTGAAGGTACCCACTCGTCTCCTGGTATAAATGTAAAGTTATGATACGGATATAAAGTCGAAAATCATTGACGCCCTAGTACTTTAGATAGAGCAGGTGACAAGTGGAAACCTCAAAAATTCAAGGGGACGAGTGGGCACAGGGTGCGAATTTCAGGGGACGTGTGGGTTCTGGGGCTTAACCATGAGCTCTTATTGCAATGATAATTCAGTTGTGCGACAGTGACAGATGTATACACGTCACATACATCTGTGTCATAAATGAGTGAAACTATCATGGCAATAAGAGCTCGTGGTAAGGCCCCTGACCCTCAAAAAAGTTAAGACAAGAACTATGTTAAAAAAAAATATTAATATTTTTTTATTATTTAAAAAGAACGTGAGGTCTAGATTGTTTTAAACGTATGTGCAGTGATTTCACATCAGTGCTTTACGGTGAAGGAAAACATCGTGAGGAAACCTGCATATGTCTGAGAAGTAATTCAGACACGTATGTATAGTGGCTGAGACGGCGATGGACTCTCACGTTGGCACTTAGTCATGTTCGGTGGCTTACCCCAACGGGGACCCTTGGGATTATGTCAAGTTATACAAAAGCATCTTGGCGATATCTCAAACTCAGGCACAATAACATGACCTCCATGCCCATTGAATAGAAAGGTCGGCATCGGAATTAAATTTACGAGTTCGATGCCCGGGTCGGCTAATTGAACTTATTGTCGCAGTGATTGGTCAGGCGTGCACGGAATATATCGTACACTAGCTGTGCCCCGCGGTTTCACCCGCGTAGATTTAGTTTCATGCTGTTTTTTTTTAAATAAAATTAGCCTAAAACACTCTTTGAAACATCTGTCATATAGATACATTGAATTGAAGTGTCTGTTTGTAATTCCAAAATAACAGCTTTTCACTTAATGCATATGGAAGTATACACGCTACTGGCACTAAAAAACCAAGTTTTTAATTTTTTCTCTGTCTGTGTTTGTTCCGGCTAATCTCTGAAACGGCTGGACCGATTTTAACAGGAATTTCACTGGCAGGTAGCTGATTTTTCAAGAAGTAACTTAGGCTACTTTTAATTATTAAAAATATTAGGGATCCGCGACAATAAGGATGAAACTAAATCTATGCGGGTGAAATCGTGGAGTACAGCTAGTAAAAAAAAACTATCTAATTAATTTGTATTCGTATCACGAATAGCATTACAGGATTAAATATGCAATATTCTAAAGAGAGCATCCATTAGTGGCGAATGGCCTCTAAGTGCATGGAACCTTATCGGTCTTATGGAAGTGCTTTTATCATAACGACTCTACATTTAAAATTAACTATAGCTTTTCTGCCACGTGTGGCTTACTTGGCGTTTGAAGGTTCGATTCTGATAATAATTTTTTATTCACTTTATATAATACTAGCTGTGCCCCGCGGATTCACCCGCGTTGACTTCATGATGGGCCGCGGATCACTAATGTTTGTTTTAAATAAAAGTAGCCTAAGTTACTCCTTGAAACATTAGCTATCCGTCAGTGAAAGTCCCACTGAAAGCCGTCAAGTCGTTTCGGAGATTACCCGGAACAAACAGTCAGACAGACAGACAGACAAACAGAGAATTTTTTTTTAAATTGTTTTTTCTATGTCAGTACCGGGTATACTTTCATATGTATTTAGTGAAAAGCTGTTATTTTGGAATTACAAACAGACACTCCAATTTTATTTATCTGTATGTATAGATGTATAGATAGATATATTTCTTTCACATTTCACATACAGTATTCAATATTTTTATATATTGCTGGTTGAGACTTCAATCGTTAGTCATAACGAACCAGTAATGTCGAAACATAATAAATTTTCGATCCGAATATTAAAACTAAAATATAACCCGCCAAATTACGAAACCTAGCGGTTGAAAAGGGAACTAATTCACTAGAGAATTCATTAGCAAAACCGTTTGCAGCGCCACTTTGCCGACCTTTACAACTAGGTAGCATTATACGTCACAAAAAATGTTGTATAGAGCTGTCAAACAGGTATTGTACTCAAATCAACCATGACAGTTGTCGGTTCACACCTTCTTTTGTTGAGTTTCTTTTCTTTCAAAAGTCAGCGGGGTTTCTGACTTTAAAAAGATTGAATTTCTTTGAAAGCGCTACTTGTTCAAGTGGTTTTATTGTTTGCTTGTGACGTCCTACGGTTTGACACACTAATATCCCACAGGAAGGTGTATTATTTGGTAAATATCCAATCTATACACGTGAATAAAATAAATGTGACTGTTTGTAATTACGAGCCGTGGTGGCCTTGAGGTTTGAGCAGTCGTCTGCTACGCAAGCGACGCAAGTTCGAATCTCAGTGGGGCCTGTACGAATGAGTTTTTCTAAAAAAACTTATGTGCAGTGATTTCACACCACGTGCTTTACGGTGAAGGAAAACATCGTGAGGAAACCTGCATATGTCTGAGAAGTAATTCAAACACGTATGTATAGTGGCTGAGACGGCGATGGACTCACCATCTGCCACGTTGGTACATAATAATATTCGGTGCAAAGTGTGTGTTGTTATTACAACACCTCTGCCTACACCCGAGGGGAATACAGGTGTGAGCATATTATGTATGTATGTGTATTTTTCGTTTTAAATATCCAATCTATACACGTGAATAAAATTAAAGTGTCTGTTTGTAATTTCAAATTGACAGCTATTCACTAAATGCATAAACATGAGAGTGAAAAATATTTATTCAGTTCAGCCCCTGGTAAGGCACTTATGAACGTCGAAGAATTTACCACCGGTTCGGAAACTAGCCTTCTGAGAACAACCGGCAAGAAACTCAGCTGGCATCATGTGCATTTCATTACATAGTAAATAATTATTAATTACAATAAAATTCATATAAAATTATTAATTTGGAAGTTCTCCACTGCCTACCCCTTCGGGGAATACAGACGCGGGCATTGAAATTCCACCCCTAAGACACCTAAGATACCTAAGTAAAATGAAGGTTCATACTAATATTACAAAGAGGAAAGATTTGCTCGTGGCACAGTTGCTATTGCGCATATCATTCGATCAGCGAAGTTAAGCAACCATACGCCTAGCCAGTAGTTGGATGGGTGACCGCGGGAGTTCCCTCCGTGCCTCGGAGAGCACGTTAAGCCGTCGGTCCCGGTTGCCAATTTAACATCTTTGGCAATCGTTACAGGTCAGTCGGAGGCCTAAAAATTATCTGACAACTGGTTTAACCCAGATCACCGATTTTCCTCCTAAATGGGGTTGCGAAGGTCAGATGGCAGTCGCTTCGTATAAAAATCAGGTGATCCGCCACATCGGGTTGAATCAAGTGCCGACCCCATCAATGTATGGGATAAGGCCAGGGAGATGATGAGGAAAGATTTGTATGCTTGGTATCGAATTGGCTTAAAAAGTACTGGACCGATTTAAAAAATTCTTTCACCATTTGAAAGCTTAATTATCACTGATTAATATAGGCTATATTATATCCCTGTACTCCCACGGGAACGGGAACTATAAAAGATTATAAACGTATGTATGTAAGTATCAATAAGGGCTCGTCCACTAAATTAGCAAGCAATTCCGCAGGGGGGAGCTAACTGTGACGGACACACGACACGCGCGTCTCTTTATAACACACATGTGCCTACACTCGCGGACAAAATATTGGTACATCTGTACACACACATTTTTCTTTTAGTCACTACTAGCTGTGCCTCACGGTTTTAGCCGCGTAGTTAATTTTATGGGTGACCTGCGTAACCCAAATTTTTTTTGTAAATAGTAGCCCAAGTTACTCCTGTGTAATATCTCTGTAATATACCTATCTGCCAGTGATAGTCCCGTTAAAATTGGTCCAGCCGTTTCGGAGATTACCCGGAACAAACAGACAGGACAGACAGAGAAAAAATTTTAAACTTGGTTTTTCAGTGTTAGTACCGTGTATACTTTAATATGCATTTAGTGAAAAGTTAAAGAAAACTAAATCTACGCGGCGAAACTGCGGGGCACAGCTAGTTATTAAAAAATGAGGAAAAAGATTCCCTAACGTCGCTTGACGAGCCAAATCCATTGATCGCAAGTGTACAATCAGTAACACAATTGCGAGAGGACAGTGGTTGTCTGCCGGCCGCTAATTGCATCCCGCTTGCACTGCACTGTAATATTGGATAGCTGCAGTCTACTTCCATGTTACTTTGCTAAAACTGTTATCGAATTTATATTCTTCACTAGATGTGCCCCGCGGTTTCACCCGCATAGATGTAGTTTTATCCTTATTGTCGCGGAACCCTAATATTTTTTATAAATAAAAGTAGCAAAAAGTAGCCTAAGTTACTCCTTGAAACATCAGCTACCTGCCAGTGAAAGTCCCGTTAAAATCGGTCAAGCCGTTTCAGAGATTAGCCGGAACAAACAGACAGACAGAGAAAATTTTTAAAACTTTGTTTTTTAGTGTCAGTAGCGTGTATACTTTCGCATGCATTTAGTGAAAAGCTGTTATTTTGGAATTAGAAACTACACTTCAATTTTATTTATGTATATAGATTATACATATATAGTGAAATATAGTGTGATAAGAGACAGTTGCAAGTAGAAGAATGATGTGGTGACCAGAATTGAAAGAAATATGATGAGATGGTTTGGACATATCGAAAGGCGATTAACAAAACAAATTAACTTAACGCATTTAATCATCTTCGGTGAAACATGGGTGTTGTAACAACTCCAGGCCCTCTCAAAGTCAAAGTCAAAGTCAAAAATATCTTTATTCGATTAGACTTTATACAAAGCACTTTCAAATCGTCAGAATGACACAATTTACAGGATTATACATGCTACCGCCAGGTTCGGAAGGTTGCTTTTACTGAGAACAACCTGGCAAGAAACTCAGTAATTAGTCTTATCAAAAATATTATACAACAAAAAAAAATCAAAATAAATCACTTGAGAAATGTAAGCCCATGGACACAGTTGCAATGCACAAATGTCGATAAAAATTAACATAAAGAAAAATCTAGTAGTTGTACTTATATGTAAATGCGTAGCTTGAGATGAGCAGCCCCCACAAGCAGCACCTGTTCACAAGTATGACGAGAATGCCAGCCATCGCCCTCCTCAAAAACCTTCAAGGAAAACGTGAGCTCAAGCATGCATTTTTTCTGTTATAACTCTAAAATGGCGGCCGTACGTGTTGGTGCATCTCATCAAATATTTTACCACAACGTAAACTAGGTTACGTACAGCTGTTTCAAACATTTCACAAAAATTATTAAGTGCCAGATCATGATTTCATTGCCGTCTCAGGTCACCCCTTAAATAAGCATCCTGTTCCCACTCGCCCCCCTTTTTTATTGACGAGTGGGAAACCTTCTAAAGGTCCCCGACCGCCCTGGGAGAGGCAGGTCGGGGTATGTGGGATTGTTACCGCACTAAAACTCCCCGGTGGCCATCCTCAGCGCTCAGGGGGGACTCCGGGTACTCTGATAGATCGCAGTGTCCCCCCACACTTTGCCAGGCACAACCCCGGGGGCAGCCGTATCGCCGCCCCTGAAGATCTCGCTGTGCAAGGCACCTTCCCGGGCTTGCGGCTCGGTGTTCTAAGCTCCCACCCCGACCACCGCCAGCAGGCCCTCCGGCCCCCTTGTAGTCGCCTCTTACAACAGGCAGGGGATACCATAGCCAAATTCTTAGACCCTGGCTATGATCTATCTAAAGTACTAGAGCGTCAGAAGTTTAAAGAGGTAGCTTCAATGATTTTCGACTATATATCCGTAGCATTACGTAACATTAATACCAGGAGACGAGTGGTAACCTTACAATGTTATATCAATGGGCTCCTAGGGACCGGGCAACTTGTATTCTAAGCGACGAACATTGGGGGCCCAGTGGATCCTGACCCCCGTCTCAGCCACTATACATACGTGTTTGAATTACTTCTCAGACATATGCAGGTTTCCTCACGATGTGTTCCTTCACCGTAAAGCACGTGGCACTTAAGTTGTTAAGGGACTCGCCAAACAATATACAGAATATTACTCCTGTACAATAAAAGGCAGCGCTCATAGCTCGTGACGGCACTCATTCATAGCAACATTAGCTGGTATGGGTACACAAAATACCTTATAGACGATAATATTACAATCGAAGTGATTTTAAGAAGTGATATTGAGCATACTCTAACGAATAGCAGAGGTGCTAAACATTCTCTGGGAGCGATGTTATCAACGGGTCGGGTTACTTCCAGGGGTGGACAACCATTGGCACATCTATACAGATAAATAAAATTGGAGTGTCTGTTCGTAATTAAAATTTATCACCTTTTCACTAAATGCATATGAAGTATACTAAAAAACCAAGTTTTATTTTTTTGCAATTTTCAAGCAACCTTCCGAATCTAGCGGTAGCATGTATAATACTGTATAATTATGTCATTCTGACGAATTGAAAGTGCTTTGTAAAAAGTCTAATCGAATAAAGATATTTTTGACTTTGATCCCGAGAGACACCGATTTGGGGCAAGTTTTCTACTTGTACTGTTCCTCGTGTATCTAATTAACAATAATGACAGCACCTCCAAATAAAATACAAAAAGATAATCCAGCAAAAGTAAGAAGCTTTCCTTTGAAACCTCGAATAAATAGAACAAATGTTGCCAACCCCTGTCAGCTTAGCTGGGATGGCATCCGCGCCTCGTTAGACGGTTTGATGCGGGACCACCATTACATACCTTCACTAGTGTGCATACTCGAAGGGCATAGATGTTTAGTTTATAACATGTTGTCTGTGGAACAATATGGTATAAGGCCATGGATAAAAGAGAACATCGTGAGGAAACCTGCATATGTCTGAGAAGTAATTCAAACACGTATGTATAGTGGCTGAGACGGCGATGGACTCACCATCTGTCACGTTGGCACTTAATCATCTTGTGTGAAAAGTGTGTGTTTTTATAATATAATAACACCTCTGCCTGCCCCATCGGGGAATACAGGCGTGAGCATATTATGTTTATACACGTGTTTGAATTACTTCTCAGACATATGCAGGTTTCCTCACAATGTTTTCCTTCACCGTAAAGCACGTGGTGTGAAATCACTGCACATAAGTTTTTAGAAAAACTCATTGGTACAGGGGCCCAACCATGAGCTCTTATTGCAATGATAATTCAGTTGTGCGAAAGTGACAGATGTATACACGTCACATACATCTGTCTCATAAATGAGTGAAACTATCATGGCAATAAGATCTCATGATAAGGCCCCAGGCCCCGCTGGGATACGAACTTGCGTCACAAGCGACAGCAAAACATTATGATGCTCGGACACGTCATCATTTTAAAATACCATAACATTGTGAAGGACTTTCATATCCCATAAAATCAGTATTCATAATCACACAAGAAACTTTGGCACGAAACCTCAAAACAATAAGTAATAAATATATCAAGTTCATCGTTAACTTTTCATCGACTACAGCACATCACTAGCCGCTAAGTGATTTATGTACTCTTAATATGAGCCGGTGCGTTCCTTAATCCATTGTGACATGCGGACGTTTTGGTTTTTTTTAACACGTGCTTGAGATGGTCGAGAATTTGGGGAATCGTAATAAAAACTTTGATTTTTTTTGTGGTTTGAATGAAGTTTGTTACATTCATAGCCTAATTAATTAAAAAATGAAAATGATTCATTCAGTTTAGGCCCTGGTAAGGCACTTATGAATGTCGAAGAATTTACCACCGGTTCGGAAACTAGCCTTCTGAGAACAACCGGCAAGAAACTCAGCTGGCATCATGTACATTTCATTACACAGTAAACAATGATAATTACAATAAAAACATTTAAAATTATTCACAATAGTGAAAATTGTATCAGTGACGTGTGCGTGTGAGTGCGCCTTAAAGTACATATGGATGGATGTGTGTCCAAGTGTTAGCTATGACTGAACATCGTGGCTTTATTGGTACCTAAAATCGGTCCAGCCGTTTCGGAGATTAACCGGAACAAACGGACAGACAGAGAAAAAAAAATGGGTTTTCTATGTCAGTACCGTGTATACTTTCATATGCATTTAGTGAAAAACTTGTACTAAGTTCTTATATTCATATCATATATGTGTGTATACACACATGTATAGTATATTACTTATGTATAATTATTACATAGGTGTAAGTTTGTTTATTCAAATGAAGATATATGTTTATAGATATTTAAGACTTTTAAGTCTAATACATTTTTAAGACACCAGACAAGAACAACAGTAATATAATTCAGTCAAAAACATCGATAAGTCGATGGTATAATTTCCCATCACTGCAGTTATGATTGAGTGCATCGGCGCGTGCGCATAGCCTGTTTGTTTCAATTTGAATTCAAATTGGATTTTGTTCTAAATATAATATTACTCAGACATTGTGAGAAAAGCCAGGCGCAGGATGCAGTCATGATAACTTTCTTTACTAAGCCGTAGTGGCCGTAGGGTTTGAGCAGTCGCCTGCGATGCAAGCGACGCAAGATCAAGTAACAGCGAGGTTGTACCAATGAGTTTTTCTATGAACCAAAGTGATTTCACACCACGTGCTTTACGGTGAAGGAAAACATCGTGAGGAAACCTGCATATGTCTGAGAAGTAAGAGTAATTACTGAGTTGTTCTCAGTAAAAGCAACCTTCCGAACCTGGCGGTAGCATGTATAATACTGTATAATTATGTCATTCTGACGATTTGAAAGTACTTTGTTAAAAGCCTTCTTCACTAATATTATAAAGAGGAAAGATTTGATTGTTTGTTTGTTTGCATTGAATAGGCTCCGAAACTACTTGACCGATCTTGAAAATTCTTTCAGCAATGGATAGCTTTATCATCAGCGAGTAACATAGGCTATATTTTATCCCCGTACTCCCACGGGAACGGGAAATACCGGGGTGAAACCACGTGACATCCGCTAGTCCTCTATATCCTCATATCATCCTAAAGATTTGAAAGTACTTTGTTAAGAGTCTTATCAAATAAAGATATTTCAGTGTTAGATAGCCCATTTATCGGGGAAGGCTATATGTATATCATTACCCTAAGACCAAAGTTTTTACTTTTTTAATTATTATTTTTTACACATGCATGCTGATACATGTTTCACTATTGTGTTATATCATTGTTTACTGTGTAATGTAATGTACATGATGCCAGCTGAGTTTCTTGCCGGTTGTTCTCAGAAGGCTAGTTTCCGAACCGGTGGTCAATACCTCGACATTCATAAGTGCCTTACCAGGGCCTAAACTGAATAAATCATTTTCATTTTCAATGACATACACGGGCGAAGTCGCGGGCAGAAGCTTCAGTTATAAAATTCAAGTTCTCATGGGATTTCTATTGTCAATGCTCACCCCTGTAGAACGTGGCCTTTCAAATAATTTCATTAAAATACGGTCATTGAACTCTTGTCTATAGGTTCGGCGGGTAATGAGACTACTCTTAGTGACTTTTAAGTGAGTTCAATCCTGTCTTTATCATGGTTTAATAATAATATTATTGAAAAACTAAAAAACACGCTTTACATAAAAAACAAGGAAAATAAATTAATTCTAATTATTTTTTAGTTTGGTTTTCTATATAAAGCGTGTTTTTTTTTAACCGTTATTTTTTTTAAAGTCATGTGCAGTGATGTTACACCACGTGCTTTAAGGTGAAGGAAAACATCGTGAGGAAACCTGCATATGTCTGAGAAGTAATTCAAACACGTATGTATAGTGGCTGAGACGGCGATGGACTCACCCTCTGTCACGTTGGCACTTCTGAATAATGTTGTGTACAAAGTGGTTTAAGTGCCAACGTGACAGATCGTGAGTCCATCGCCGTCTCAGACCCCTATTTCCCTTGGTCACGGCATCACGCGTAAACGGCTGGATGGATTTTACCGGGACTTTCACTGGCAGATAGCTGACGTTTCAAGGAGTGTTTTAGGATATATTATTTAAAAAAAACAGCATGAAACTAAATCTACGCGGGTGAAGCCGCGGGGCACAGCAAGTAATTAATAACTTCAATATAACTAGTGACATCCCTAAAACACGTCAAAATTCCAATGTTAAAATCTTGCATGAAAGCAAACCCATTCACTGCCTCGGTAATATTTTGTGTGAAAAAAAGGTTGTTCGGTCTTTTATACCCCCCGACGAGAGGCGCCAGGCATCTATGATATACGATACTGCGGTCAAATATGACTTTTAAGATTGTTATCTTAATTTTTTGTTAGGGATCCCTGTCCCGAAAACGAAAATAAAAACCTTCGCTGTTTATTTTGTGAAAAATAATTTATTGATGATTTTTTATGCATGAAAAATGTGTTCAGAGGGCCTAGTACGAGTTTTTACAGCCGCCATCATAAGTCACCGCGTCGACGTAAACGCAAATTAGTATAGGATCGGAACAGCGCCTCTGTCGGCCTAAACATGACACTATTATGAAGCCCATACTAATCTGCGTTTACGTCGACGCGATCACTTGTGACGGCGGCAGTAGAAAACTAGGCACTCAGGAGTAGCAGTTGTGGATCTATAGACGTGGCAGTTTGCTGGCTACTCACTGAATTCCATCGCCGTGTCGTCACTAGTGTCGGCTGAAACAATGGCAAACGTGGACTCCTGCGTGGGTCAATCAAGTTGCAAGATTAATTTGTAAATAGGTTTTTTTGAAGATTTTTTTATGCATGTTCTCTTCGATTGGTGACGCTGAGATTTGAATTTACGTCGCTTGCGTTGCTGACCAGTATTCGAACTCCACGACAAATACGGCTCATCTACACTGATATGATAAAAGAGGGAAGATTTTTTTTTTGTTTGTATTGAATAGGCTCCGAAACTACTTGACCGATCTTGAAAATTCTTTCAGCAATGGATAGCTACATCATCAGCGAGTAACATAGGCTATATTTTATCCTCATACTCCCACGGGAACGGGAATCTGTATATAGATCAGTTTAAAAACGTACTGAACCTTCTCAAAAAAAAAGCCAATCACACAAGCATTTTTTGTACTGTGTATAGATATCATTTATATTTGATTTGACATGTTGTTCTATTTGATATTTGGTGTCAAATGGTGGGTTGAAAGATTATTTTTTAACCAGCGGACGTCACGTGGTTTCACCCGCGTAGTTCCCGTTCCCGTGGTAGTACGGGGATAAAATATATTTGTAACAACACACACACCGAAGATGTGAGTCTATCGCCGTCTCGGTCACTTTGAATTACGTCTCAGGGGGCCTACTCGCCTTCTCTAAAAAACGAAGCTTCGGCCGAAAGTTCGCAAAGTTCCTACCACGGTTCTTGTTCGTTCTAAAATTACGTCCGAACTTGGTCCACAAGGAAATTATTTAACGTTTATATATTCTAACCATACTTTAATTTAATTATTAAGCGATTAAAACATATAGTTTGACAATAACAAAGCGATACTGAAACTATATTTGATTTTCGTTCGTTTGCGATGTTCCGTTTTACGGAGAACCAGAGTAGACCCCCAGACATGAAGGAGTCTTCGCACTTAAATTACAGACTATATTATGTATTCTGTTAATAAAACAGTTTATATATTTTTTTATTACATTATAAAAGGCCTGATTAGGTAGTTAATATCTTTTATTACATTTTTAAATACTCTTTTGTTGTTTAAGTAAAAAATAATTGTAAAAACCACCCCACAGACACCGCGGGGCGTACATAGTTCTAAAACTTATGACCCCTGATTCCGCACCCCATTTAAATTTTTAGGGTTGGTTAGGGTGACCATGTCCATTTAAAATTAATAAAATAATTGTTTTAATGTTAGTAACGTATACTTATATATGAATTTAGTGAAAACCTGATTTTAGTGAAATTACAATTTTATTTATATTTGTATATAGTTTAGTTAATCGTAATAAGGCGAGCCTTAGACAAAGTAACATTCTCTCGCGCTTGCGCTAATAGAAACGATACAAAACGCATACGAATGACATAAATCTGTCACGTGACATATGTCATTCCCGTACATTTTATATCGTTTCTACTAGCGAAGCGTGAGGATAATGTAACTTTGTCTGCAGGCCCTGCTCGGTTCAACGTATGTCATCTTTCTTCTTCTTCTTCTTGTAGTGCCTCTCCAGCTATTGAAGGTTGGCTGTCAGTTCGGAAAACTTCTGTCTATCCTTCGCAAGGCGGAAGAGTGCAGCAGCACTGCTGATGCCAGTCCACTCGCGGATATTGCGCAGCCACGACTTTCTCCTTCGGCCTACCGGTCTCTTCCCAGCCACTTTGCCCATAATAATAAGTTGCAGCAGTTCGTATCTGGCATGTCTCATAATATGGCCCAGAAAACCAACCTTTCTTTGTTTGAGGGTTTGTATAATTTGGCGTTTCTGACCAACTCTCTGTCATCTTTACGGATAGCTAAATCCTTGAAATTAACATTCCATCGCCACCCTAGGTTTTACACATGGTGTGTTCCCGACGAAATGGGATTAGGGAATGACCGTTGTAGTGTCGGAATTCACTAATTGCTGCGTGTGTGAGGTTATATTACTCTTTGATTATTTATTAGAGGGACACAGGTACCTGCGAATGTCTGAAAAGTAATTCAAACACGTATGTATAGTGGCTGAGACGGCGATGGACTCACGCTCTATCACGTTGGCACTTAATCATCTTGTGTGAAATGTGAGTGTTGTTATTTCAACACAAATTAAGATAATTTTGAATTTGAACCCCTGCCTACCCGTTCGGGGAATAAATGCGTGAGCATATGTTATACAGTGTGCCGAGTTTTTCAGTGCCAGACGTAAACGCAGATTAGTATAGGCTCACAATAGTGTCATGTTTAGGCCGACAGAGGCGCTGTTCCGATCCCATACTAATCTGCGTTTACGTGACGGCGATTTTAAGAAAACTCGCACTAGGCACTCAACGCTCGTGGCATATCTTCCACTTTTAAGAAAGTCTAATTCAGTATGCATGCGTTTGTTTCGGCCTCTAAAAGGGACCCAACCTTCTGTTTTCCGGCCCTAAGGGCTTTCCACCCTTTCAATGCAAATACTATGCTAATAAAGGGGTAGATTATCGCGAGGAGATTCAAATGGAGTGTAGAACACGTGTTCAAATATACCGGAATCCCGCCCACCCCCTATAGAAGGATACCGGGCCCAAACTACAGAACGTGACAGATGGTGAGTCCATCGCCGTCTCAGTCACTGTACATACGTGTTTGAATTATTTCTCAGACATATGCAGGTTCCCTCACGATGTTCCTTCACCGTAAAGCACGTGGTGTGACACTGCACTTAAGTTTTAAGTGTAACTCATTGGTACTGGAGCCTCCACGAGTATGGAGCGCTCGGTCCACACAAGACCCAATTAATTACTTAAATTTTTAGAAAGACTCACACCTCTAACCTAATCTATGAAGTTTTTAATAAAAACAATAAGATCGTAATTAAAATCCTCTCTTCATTTCCTCGGAGTATTTGTGTTAAAACGCCGGTTGACAGACGGACGGATGGATCCGGAGTGATTCTTTGACTATGTTTGTTTTGGCTTCTAAAGATGCACAATACAAAAACATAAGCCACAGATGAGAAATATTACAGCAGTAAAACAACTTGCCGTGGCGTTGGAGCAGTCGTTCGAATTCCAGTGAGGTCTGTACCAATGAGTTTTAAAAAAACTTATGTGCAGTGATGTCACACCACGTGCTTTACGGTGAAGGAAAACGTCGTGAGGAAACCTGCATATGGCTGAGAAGTAATTCAAACACGTATGTATAGTGGCTCGAGAGAGAGGGGCTCTTGGCACTGTTGCTATTGCGCATATGATGCGATCAGCAAAGTTAAGCAACCATACGCCTAGCTAGTAGTTGGATGGGTGATCGCGGGAGTTCCCTCCGTGCCTCGGAGAGCACGTTAAGCCGTCGGTCCCGGTTGACTATTTAACATCTTTGGCAATCGTTACAGGTCAATCAGAGGCTTAAGAGAGTCTGACAACAGGTTTAACCCAGATTGCCGAGTTTCCTCGAAAAAGGGGTTGCGAAGGTCAGATGGCAGTCGCTTCGTATAAAAATCAGGTGATCAGCCACATCGGGTTGAATCAAGTGCCGACCCCAAATACATGGGATTAAGGCCAGGGAGATGATGCTTTCAAATTTGAAGTACTGTCTGTAATATGCACTATGTAAATTGTAGTTTATTTTGGTGAATCCCCAATAGGCACCAAATGTTATGATTTGTGGAATTAAAATTTCTTAGTGAATGACGAATAGTCTTAAAAACTGGGTAAAATAAATATTAGTAACTGTATTTGATTAAATGCTTGCTTTATGCCGTGACTTCGGCTGCGTGGATGAATTTGAATCTATACACCTATACATACAGATAAATAAAATTGAAGTGTCTGTTTGTAATTCCAAAATAACAGCTTTTCACTAAATGCATATGAAAGTATACACGCTACTGACACTAAAAATCCAAGTTTTAAAATTTTTCTCTGTCTGTCTGTTTGTTCCGGGTAATCTCTGAAACGGCTGGACGGATTTTAACAGGACTTTCACCGGTAGGTAGCTGATGTTTCAAGGAGTAACTTAGGCTACTTTTATTTATTGGAAATATTAGGGTTCCGCGACAATAAGGAAGAAACTAAATCTACGCCGGTGAAACCGCGGGGCACAGCTAGTAAATAAATAAATATGCTATAGACAGACAGACACAGAAAAATTTAAAAACTTTGTTTTTCAGTGTCAGTAGCGTGTATACTATCATATGCATTTAGTGAAAAGGTGTTATTTTGGAATTACAAACAGACTCTTCAATTTTAGTTATCTGTATAGATGTACAAATAAATATTCCGTTTCTACCTTTTTATTACGGAGCCCTAAAACTTACAAATATCCAATACACAGGTAGTTTAACCGAATGCACAAATAAGCGAGTGTTATGTCGTAATGTAATGCTCGTGTGAGTTCCCGAGGGAATGACTTTATCTTAACGTCGGCTAGCAATTAGCAAGTACTGCTCGCATAAGGTTCTCAAACTTATGACATTTTTTTTGTCTCCTAAAGTACAGGGGCCTTACCACGAGCTCTTATTGCCATGATAGTTTCACTCATTTATGAGACAGATATATGTGACGTGCATACATCTGTCACTGTCGCACTACTGAATTAACATTGCAATAAGAGCTCATGGTTGGGGCCCAGTAACACGTTCGGACGTCGTCGTTTGACCTTGCGTTTTGCGTTTGTATGGAGACGTATAACTTCCTACACTCGCCGCTTGGGGCGCTTTAGCGTTCACATACAAAATGAGAAAAATACGCAGGCGATATCGTCCACGTGAAGACATGTTTAAACCTATTACTTGGGGGCTACTTGGGGTACGGAAGCCGTTAACCATCAGGTGAAATGTAAGCCAACTTAAAAATATGATACAAAAACCAGTATTAAAAATGCTTTCTTAATAAAAAAAACTAGCGGACGTCACGCGGTTTCATCCGCGTAGTTCCCGTTCCCGTGGGAGTACGGGGCTAAAATATAGCCTATATTAATCAGTGATAATATAGCATTCAATTGGTGAAAGAATTTTTTAAATCAGTCCGAGTTTTTTTGAACCAATTCGTTACAAACATAATTACATACAAATTCTTCCTCTTTATAATTTGTTTTTCACCTTTAAGGTATTTTACGTACAAGAGATTCAATTTTCTCCAAAGATTTTATTATTTTCCCCATTCTCACAAAGTTTGAGAGCCAGTGGCTTGTTCAAGAGTGTATGTAGAGTAGGAGGAGCATTTCGTAAGTGGCTTGTATGAATCTGTTCACTTGACGTTGCTACGGATATTGTGAAACACTTGGTTATCTTTATCATTAAATTTGTGTCAGATTATCACTCCTATCAGATGGTTGAATTTGATCTGACAGCAGTGATAGAGGAATCTATGGTCATGTAATCCGGGCCTGTAGACAAAGTAACATTATCCTCACGCTTCGCTAGTAGAAACGATACAAAATGTACGGGAATGACATATGTCACGTGACTGATTAGACTTTTATTTGATTCTATTTGATTAGACTTTTAACAACGTACTTTCAAATCGTCAGAATGACATGATTATACAGTTATTATACATGCTGCCGCCAGGTTCGAAAGGTTGCTTTTACTGAGAACAACCTGACAAGAAACTCAGTAATTATTACTTAAGTTCATTATTTTCAAAAAAAAATTGATTAATATTATATCTATATATACAGATAAATAATATTGAAGTGTCTGTTTGTAATTCCAAAATAACAGCTTTTCACTAAATGCATGAAAGTATACACGCTACTGACACTGAAAAACCAAATTTAAAAAATTTCTCTGTCTGTCTGTCTGTTCTTGTTCCAGGTAATCTCTGAAACGGCTGGACTGATTTTATCGGGACTTTCACTGGCAGGTAGCTGATGATTCAAGGAGTAACTTAGGCTACTTTTATTTATTAAAAATATTAGGGCTCCGCGACGTGAAGCATGAAACTAAATCTACGCGGGTGAAACCGCGGGGCACAGCTAGTATAATATAAATCATTAAAAAAGTTTAAGCCCATGGACAAAGTTTAGCACAAAAGTCGATAAAAAAAAATATAACTATAAGTAGGTACTACGTATAATTAGTATCTTGCGACGATATCCCACCATATTATCCATTTGAACCATGATAGCAAGCAAACCCGTACACCAAAACAAGTATGAATCCAATAAAGTCATCGTTTTTAAGTGCGCTATAAAAATCGATAACCGACATAGGTACCTAACATGCAGGGATATAATACAATGAGCGAACACGGGTGAAATAGCTTAGGTGCGTGGGCGCCGGATAAACAACGCAGTTAAGGCGAATACATCTAAGGATTTTTGAAAATCTATACAGATAAATAAAATTGTTCTGTTTGCTTGCATTGAATAGGTTCCGAAACTACTTGACCGATCTTGAAAACTCTTTCAGCAATGGATAGCTACATCATCAGCGAGTAACATAGGCTACATTTCATCCCCGTACTCCCACGGGAACGGGAACTACGCGTTACGTCCGCCAGTTGTAAAATATTTTTGAAAAGAGTAAGTAATTGTTGAGTTTATTCTCAACTAAATAAGTGTCTTACCAGATCCCAAACTGACTAATTATATTTTAACTAGCCGTGCCCCGCGTATTCACTCGCGTAGATTTAGTTTCATCCTTATTGTCGCGGAACCCTAATATTTTTAATAAATAAAAGTAAGTTACTCCTTGAAACATCAGCTACCTACCAGTGAAAGTCCCGTTAAAATCCTTCCAGCCGTTTCAGAGATTACCCGGAACAAACAGACAGACAGAGAAAAATTTTAAAACTTTTTTTAGTGTCAGTAGCGTGTATACTTTCATATGCATTTAGTGAAAAGCTGTAATTTTGGAATTACAAACAGACACTTAAATTTTATTTATCTGTATGGATGTATGGATATTTGTTGAGGTTTTCAAAAACTGGCAACTCCTCCTTAACTGGTCAGAAGTGAATGCAAGCACACAACAGATCTGTTTACAGCCTTTTATCGCATATGGCAACACATAAAACCGTATGAGATGACCCGAATGACTGCTGACCACACATGACAGTAACATATATATAGCAATATGTGGGAGACACACTGACAGACAGACAGGACATGTTTATTTATAGTCTGCATGATGGTAAGGGCACATTTTAGATCAATGAAGAAAATTATGTTGATGAAAGAGTAATTACTGAGTTCTTTGCCAGGTTTTTCTCAGTAAAAGCAACCTTCCGAACCTGGCGGTAGCATGTATAATACTGTGTAATTATATCATTCTGACGATTTGAAAGTGCTTTGTAAAAAGTCTAATCGAATAAAGAAATTTTTGACTTTGACTTTGACTATAGATACGAGCTGTACCCCGCGGTTTTACCCGCGTAGATTTAATTTTGTGGGTGACCCGCGGAACCATAATGTTTTTAAATAAAATTAAGCCAATGTTACTCCTTATAACAGAAGCTATCCGCCAGACATCATCATCATCATAGGCCACTTCATCTTGTCAGATGATTGTTGCAGTGCTGTGTCCTATCTCATACATCTTCTCCTGTGGCTCAGCAGTCCAATGGCAGCACGGCATCTCTTGCCACATCTGTCGCAAGTGAACCGAGAACCGGTTGTTCTAAGCCTTTTTTGCTTAATTCTGTCGAGCCTGGCTTCGTCATGCTTTGACATCCCAGATGATATCTCATGGCGCCATTGGGTTCTTACATTGGCGTGTGTCTCCCAGTTCCTTGTATCCACATCCGCCAGACAAGGCCTGGTAAAATCGGTCAAGCCGTTTCAGAGATTATCCGGAACAAAACGCCAGCCAGATATTTTTTTTTAAATTGTTTTTTTATGTAGTAGGTACCGTATATACTTTCATACCATCATCATCATCAACATCCTATGTTATTCCACTGCTGGCCATAGGGCTCCCCTAATGAGCACCATAGCGTCCTGTCTTCAGCTTGCCGAATCCATCTGCCTGCAGTCTTTCATATGCATTTAGTAAAAAACTGTTATTTTGGAATTACAAACAGACACTTAAATTTTATTCATCTGTATAGATATAGATATAGAAACCTACCTAGTAGCAAAATTGAACGAAGAAATGCCTGGTACACATTTTCGACTGTTCCGACAAGAACCCCACACTGTAAGTAATTCCTTCGACACATCATTATCTCAACACGTGTGTAATGATACTTTAATGACACCCCGTGTTTGTCTGTGGTGTCTACAGAGTAAGGGTTTGTTACAACAGGTAAAAAAAAAGTATTTTTAAAATAACAGGGGAAGTTGGCTACAACACTCCAAGGTACCATTATTTGTGTGGTATCTTCTGTAACGTGGAAATCCAGTCGTATTTACATACATACATATGCTCACGTCTGTATTCCCCGAATTGGTAGGCAGAGGTGCTGTAATAACAACACACACTTTTCACACAAGATGATTAAGTGCCAACGTGACAGATGGAGAGTCCATCGCCGTCTCAGCCACTAAACATACGTGTTTGAATTACTTCTCAGACATATGCAGGTTTCCTTCACCGTGTTTTTTTAGGAAAATACGCTGTCTATTACAGGTTGCTGGAATTCGATCTTGCGTCGCTTGCATAGCAGTTGACTGCTCAGAACCCAGCCGCCACGGATTCAAATAAAACTAAAATATAAAAAGTCGTGACCGACTACAATCACAAGCAACAATTCTTTAGAATATATCTTTCCCTTTCGCACATAAATTAAACAATCATCTCATCCAATTAAGATAATGATCGGGAATAGAACTAGCCTTATAAATCAGTAAGTCTCATCATAGCATATAATTAGAAAAGTATGGGTCCCAAAGCGCAACCTTGCGGCACCCCCCCGTCATAAATTATAACAAATAGTCTTCTTTATTTATATCTATCCTTAGTAAAAGGTACGCCGTAAATTTCAACCAAAGGGCTTTTAGAATAAATGGTTATGATAAATTTGAATAACTTTAATACGAAGTATAAGTGATGAGTTCTGTCGAAAGCTTTTTATAAATCTGCTTAGATGTGATTGATTTTATCTTTTCCGCAGTTAATCTGTCAGGGAAGTATGAAGTTGATTGTTTCTGGAAGAATTATGTTCTTACTTCTTCCTGCTTACTTCCCTTCCCACCTAACATCTTCCAGAAAATATATCTAAGAAAACAAGTGTTAGACGCAAATTATCTACCTCGATATTATTTCACAACTTTATAGAGGAAAGCCGTTTCAGAGATTACCCGGAACAAACAGACAGACAGACGGACAGACAGAGAGACAGAGAAAAATAAAAAAAATTGGTTTTTCAGTGTCAGTAGCGTGTATACTTTCATATGCATTTAGTGAAAAGCTGTTATTTTGTAATTACAAATAGACACTTCAATTTTATTTAAGTATCTGTATAGATGTATAGACAATGTTATTTTCCATTTATTTATTTCTGTAATTTTTTTTATTGGAAGGTTATTCACGCTTTTCAGTGGCGTTTTGGAAGGCGCACCTACCTCTTTGAAGTTGGTTAAAAATAACAACATATGTTGAAGTAGTTTACAGTGAAACTTTGATAAAAAGCGCCACCCCAAAACAGCTAAGCAAATTGACCCGCGCATGTAGGTTACACGTTTTTGTGGGAATGTGAACACAAAATTATCATAGCAATTAATACGGCCTTGTCATGCAAGGAAGTATAATGTTACTTACCATTTGGGACAGCTACGTACGGCTCATCTATACAGATAAATAAAATTGAAGTGTCTGTTTGTAATTCCAAAATAAAAGTTTTTCACTACATGCATATGAAAGTGTATACGCTATTGACACTAAAAACCAAGTTTTAAAATTTTTCTGCCTGTGTCTGTTTGTTCCGGGTAATCTCTGAAACGGCTGGACCGATTTTAACGGGACTTTCACTGGCAGGTACTGATGTTTCAAGGAGTAACTTTTATTTATTAAAAATATGAGGGTTCCGCGACATGACGCATGAAACTTAATCTACGCGGGTGAAACCGCAGGGCACAGCTAGTACAATCATACTTTTGGATACGTAATGAATGTAGTATTAAATATTATGAATTAGAGTCGTGATGACCGTGCTAAGTAGACGCAAGTTCAAATCCCAGCGGGGCCTGTACCAATGAGGTTTTCTAAAAACTTATGTGCAGTGATGTCACACCACGTGCTTTACGGTGACGGAAAACATCGTGAGGAAACCTGCATATGTCTGAGAAGTAATTCAAACACGTATGTATAGTGACTGAGACGGCGATGGACTCACCATCTGCCACGTTGGCACTTAATCATCTTGTGTGAAATGTGTGTGTTGTTATTACAACACCTCTGCCTACCCTTTCGGAGAATAGAGGCGGATATCTTTATTTATTTATAGTAAATAAAAGAGTGTATTGTAAATCTTTGGGTTGTTCAATAAAGCAAACGTTCTTATTACAATAAATAGGTCTAGATTCCTTACTACTTAAAAAGTTTATATTTATACTGTGACAAGTATTTGTAGTATGACAGTAGGGCTAGCGTCCCTGAACTGTATAAATCATTTGTTTAAATTTAATTTAATTGTTCAACAACCATCTTGCATAAGAAATACTAGCGTCAGGATGACGGGTCGCTCACTTCCCTCTATAATGGTTGAGGAGGGCGATGGCTGGCATTCTCGTCATACTTGTGAACAGGTGCTGCTTGTGGGGGCTGCTCATCTCAAGCTACGCATTTAGATATAAGTACAACTACAAGACTTTTCTTCATGTTAATTTTTATCGACATTTGTGCATTGGAACTGTGTCCATGGGCTTACATTTCTCAAATTATTTATTTTGTTTTTTTTTTAATTGTATAATATTTTTGAAAAGAGTAATTACTGAGTTCCTTGCCAGGTTGTTCTCAGTAAAAGCAACCTCCCTTACCTGGCGGTAGCATGTATAATACTGTGTAATTGTGTCATTCTGACGATTTGAAAGTGCTTTGTATAAAGTCTAATCGAATAAAGATATTTTTGACTTTGACTTTGACTTTGACTTAGAACGATCAAGTCTAAGTTCGAAAACCCGAATATTGCCGTATCACTAAAATATGTGATCGATCGATAGTTCGACAGTTGACGGAACGGTCAATATTTGTGCACTAGTGATGGGACATGTGTCGATAAACACGCTTATCGATATAATAACCCCTTATCGCTATCGGAAGGTCATGGATATTGTTATGATAAGGAAGGTTTTGTTAGCACTGATACTTCTACACGCTTTCCTAGAAGGGTCCTCGGAGGGGTAGAGCGTCCACACCACACTGCTGTGTTTTATAAACCAAAAGTTTAAATTACCTCTGTGTTACTTATTTATAGAGTAGCTCGTGGTATAATTGCGCATATCATTCGATCTGCGAATTTAATCAACCCTAAGCCTAGCCAGTAGTTGGATGGATGACTCCGTGCCTCGGAGAGCACTTTAAGCCGTCGGTTCCGGTTGACTATTTAACATCTTTGGCAATCGTTACAGGTCAGAGGCCTAAGAAAGTCTGACAACTGGTTTAACCAAAATTGCTGATTTTCCTCGAATAAGGGATTACGAAGGTCAGATGGCAGTCGCTTCGTATAAAAATCAGGTGATTAGCCACATCGGGTTGAATCAAGTGCCGACCCCAACAATGTATGGGATAAGGCCAGGGAGATGATGATATGGTACACGAAGTACCAGGCGCACATAACGGACAAGGAGTTAATAAGTTGATTGCGACTAACATGGAGCCACATCGGGTTGAATCAAGTGCCGACCCCAACAATGTATGGGATAAGGCCAGGGAGATGATGATATGGTACACGAAGTACCAGGCGCACATAACGGACAAGGAGTTAATAAGTTGATTGCGACTAACATGGAGCCACATCGGGTTGAATCAAGTGCCGACCCCAACAATGTATGGGATAAGGCCAGGGAGATGATGATATGGTACACGAAGTACCAGGCGCACATAACGGACAAGGAGTTAATAAGTTGATTGCGACTAACATGGAGCCACATCGGGTTGAATCAAGTGCCGACCCCAACAATGTATGGGATAAGGCCAGGGAGATGATGATATGGTACACGAAGTACCAGGCGCACATAACGGACAAGGAGTTAATAAGTTGATTGCGACTAACATGGAGCCACATCGGGTTGAATCAAGTGCCGACCCCAACAATGTATGGGATAAGGCCAGGGAGATGATGATATGGTACACGAAGTACCAGGCGCACATAACGGACAAGGAGTTAATAAGTTGATTGCGACTAACATGGAGCCACATCGGGTTGAATCAAGTGCCGACCCCAACAATGTATGGGATAAGGCCAGTTTAAAATGACTAACGCACATTCAACGTCAGCGCTCATAGCTCTTGACGGGACCTGCAGTAGCTTACCATCAGGCAAAATCATCTTGACCACCCAATCGGGGTTAAATTTCATCGTACCCATTTTATAACCACATAAAGCAATTTCGTGAACTAATTTGTTGTGAAATTATCTTTCTACGAGACGAGAGCTCGTATCGTTGAGTGTTCACTCAAAGGGGATCGATATGTCAATATTTGTAGAGCTAGGGATGGGGCATTCTCGATAATGTTTGTTATCGAGCATGTGCGAGTTTTTGGAATAATTTCAAATTTTATCTCACAATGTAGAAATAGAAATAGAAATAATATTTATTCACATGAAATATGGTACAATATAGGTGTTATAAAGGTCACAAGAATCACATATTTCGCCCAATTGTAGGCAGGGAGAATAGAATGTCGTTTCATTCTCGGCACAACTGTGAAAGTATCTCAGTGTTATCTTTTCACGAATAAAATTTGCGCTGAAAATAAAGGTACATACTTAAAAAATCACTAAGTGGACGAAGCCACAAGGTAAAATGTACCTAGTAAATTAAAGTTATCTTTATTTCAAATCTTCAGAAGGACACAAAAATACATTACACAAAGATTATAAATTTAATGTTACCACCGGGTAACAAGTTCTTGTTGAGAAGAACCCGGCGAGAAACTCAACAATTACACGTATTCAAAAAACAATTATAATATACATAGAGCCGTGTTAACCGAGTCGTTTGAGTAGAAATGTTGAAAAGTGCACCATCGGTAAATGTAGGTATTTTACACCTCTGTCTACTGACCTTCTCTGTGAAGGCGATAAATGGTAAATTTAAAATAAATAATAGTTTTGTAAATATCGACAATAGCCCCTCTCTACCCGAGAGCTAATAAGCAGCGCGACGTGGCGTACGCATTAACGCCATGCGACATATTTTTTTCTCTTAACGTGGACTTAACACTCATGTCAAGAATTCCATTGGGTATTTAAGATTCTTCGTTTTAGAAGCTTTTTTGTAGTTAAGAAGATTAGGTGGTCTCTGAGGAAGCGTGTGGACCAACGCTTCACTTTTCGCTGCATAGATGGCGCTGTTACTGACAATTCGCAAGTTTGCGAACAACTATATGAAATCATGGATTTTTTCTGGGCATTTAAGAGTAGTTACACAATAAAACCAAAATATCTAAGAGTGTTAGCATTGAAGCACTGGCCAATGGTGACTACCAACCTTATTAGAAACTAACGGACGTCACGCGGTTTCACCCGCGTAGTTCCCGTCCCCGTGCGAGTACAGAGATGAAATATAGCCTATATTAATCAGTGATAATGTAGCATTCAAATAGTGAAAGAATTTTCAAAATCGGTCCAGAACTTTTCGAGCCAATTTGTTATAAACATACTTAGATAAAAATATTTCTGCTTTATAATATACTGGGAAAAGTGGGTGTTGTGACACTACGGACACAGATAATAGAAGTAAAGCCTTCCCAGAAGAGGCTTCTTAGAAGGTGCTACTCATGTAAAATGAACTTAAAGGCTTTCATTGGTACCTCTAGTACCTCACTGCTAGTCCAAAGGCATTTATCTTCAAAAGCCCTTCACTTTGAAATAGCCCATACATTTGAATTCGATTAACGTTTACGACCACTATAATTTGAGAATTTGTAAACACAAACATACGGACCGAATGGTTGTATGTGTCGACTTGGAAAACAGTTAAGCGTGAGTTGTATTTTATTGGTTTTATTGGCTATTCAGTTTTAGCTTTGAGAAGGACTTTCATTGATCATAAATGCTTATTTAACCAATGATAAGCGATTACTGTGGCACAGTTGGAGGAGCTCGTGGCACAGTTGCTATTGCGCATATGATGCGATCAACGAAGTTAAGCAACCATACGCCTAGCCAGTAGTTGTATGGGTGACCGCCCGAGTTCCCTCCGTGCCTCGGAGAGCACGTTAAGCCGTCGGTCCCGGTTGCCAATTTAATATCTTTGGCAATCGTTACAGGTCAGTCAGAGGCCTAAGGAAGTCTGACAACTGGTTTAACCCAGATTGCCGATTTTCCTCGAAAAAGGGGTTACGAAGGTCAGATGGCAGTCGCTTCGTATAAAAATCAGGTGATCAGCCACATCGGGTTGAATCAAGTGCTGACCCCAAATACATGGGATAAGGCCAGGTAGATGATGAAGCGATTACTGTGGCAAAATTCTTCGGACTCAATGAGATATTAAATTTTTAAATGCATCTTCTAGATATTTAATTAAAGCTGCCTCACTTCACCCTAATGCTTCTCAAAACACTAGGCCACCTACTTCAAGAGTAATAATTTAATGGGGACTGAAGTCAGTATTATGAATTTTCAATCACAAAGAGGCGTGGTGATACATACATACGCTCATACATGCGCCTGTATTCCCCGAAGGGGTAGGCGTACCGCGACAACGTGACGGAGGGTGACTCTATCGCCGTCTCAGCCACTATACATATGTGTTTGAATTACTTCTCAGACATATGCAGGATTCCTCCACCGCAAATTCACCACGGCTCATCGTAAATCTCGTTATAAATAAATACATACCCTTTTCACATAGTGAAGTACAGAGAGTTAATCCATAATATATGCAGATTGGATGCAGCGCAGCACTATTTGATCAGGTTATCGTCGGCTCACAGCGACATTCGCTTCGTTCGCTCGAGCTATTGAATAATATTGTTGTGATTGTACGATAGATTCAGATTTCGGTATAATACGATAAACAGAATAATTCAGACCCATTCGGTGTCGAGACCCTTGGTCCGTGGGGTCCTAGCGCTATTAGGCTTTTTAAAGAAATCCCAAAAAGTTTGTCGACATCACCGGAGACCGAAGAGCTGGCAGCTATCTCGGACAAAGAATTAGTCTAGCCATCCAAAGGGGGAATGCTGCCAGTATCTTCGGAACCTTGCCTACAGGGACTCCCTTAAAAAATATATTGAAATTTTATGGGTTTTAGTATTAGTACTATTTTTTTTAATGGAATATAGAATAATGTATATATCCATACATATATATTTAACTACCTGGTGCCCGCGACTTCGTCTGCGCATGAATAGTGCGAGCGATTAGCTCCGAGCAGCATATTTTTTTTCTCCAAGAAGATCTAAGTACTTGATATAATTTTTTTGCGTCGCACGTCCGAATAGATCACAGATTGCAGAAGTTTTTTTTCCTACTTACTTCACATTGATTGTTATATTTTGGACAATTCACACAATTTATACATATATTACATACAGATAAATAAAATTGAAGTGTCTGTTTGTAATTCCAAAATACCAGCTCTTCACTAAATGCATATGAAAGTATACACGCTATGACACTAAAAAACCATGTTTCAAAATTTTTCTCTGTCTGTCTTGTCTCTTTGCTCCGGGTAATCTCTGAAACGGCTGGACCGATTTTAACGGGACTTTCACTGGCAGGTAGCTGATGTTTCAACGAGTAACTTATGCTACTTTTATTTATTAAAAATATTAGGGTTCCGCGACAATAAGGATGAAACTAAATAAAACGCGGGGCACAGCTAGTATGTTTATAAATTACAGCCTATGAGTTAGTTCTAATGTATAAGCTATATATTATTCGATAGTTTCATTATAATCCATTCGGTAGGTTTTGCGTGAGAGTAACTAACATCCATACAATCTTTCGCGTTTGTAATATAAGTAGGAAGTAGGATAAATGGGATTATCCTGTCAGTTTTTAGATGAGGAGAGATTTACACATGTGGCGACATCTTACATACATAAGCTCACGCCTGTATCCCCCTCGCGTGTAGGCAGAGGTGTTGTAATAACAACACACACTTCACACAAGATGATTAAGTGCAAACGTGACAGATGGTGAGTCCATCGCCGTCTCAGCCACTATACATACGTGTTTGAATTACTTCTCAGACATATGCAGGTTTCCTCACGATGTTTTCCTTAATTGTAAAGCACGTGGAGTAATATTACTGCACTTTAGTTTTTAGAAATACTCATTGGTACAAGCCGCTTGTATGGCAGGCGATTGTTCAAACGCCACGGCTCTTCACGTTTAGATTACAGTACATGCGATAACGCAAGTTTATCAACTGCAAAATACTTTATCGATAACACTAATTAATATTTTATCGACACACGCCTCTCCCTATGCGACTATAGTTACAATCGAGTGCATAATTAGTCCCCAACTAGTAGTTACGGAGTGTTTGTCTGTCCGTACAACTGTTACAGGGAGATTAGAGTCCTGTGGGGGGAGATAAGGGGATGATAGATTGAATTCTTACTTATTGTATGAATATTTGATTGATGTGGTTGAATTGAAACGTGTCTGTAAGATCAATATTGCACTTAATCATCTTGTGTGAAAAGTGTGTGTTGTTATTACAACACCTCTGCCTACCCCCGAGGGGAATACAGGCGTGAGGATATGTACGTATGTATAATTTTACAATTAGTCACGCTTACATTCAATGCCTGCCTATATAGGTATAAGCCGATTAACTCCTGTAAGGTTTCAAATTACCCCACGATTTTATTTACTGTATATTCGTAAGTGACTCCTGTAGGATTAAAAAGGCCACTTTGGGAGAATCATAATGTGATCCGAATAAGATTTATCATCGAAATGACGAAATGGTTACTTACGTGCAATTCATATTGAGCTATCTAACGCTGAAATATTTTTTTGACATTAACCAACCAATTTTGAAAATTTCAAATCAAAAAATTTGTCTGTCTGTCACGAGTTCTGCGGGTCACCCTACGCGGGTAAAACCGCAGGGTACAGCTAGTTTGTGTATACGAATTATGAACAGGAAAGATTTGATTGTTTTTTTTGTTTGTTTGGATTGAATAGGCTCCGAAACTACTTGACCGATCTTGAAAATTCTTTCAGCAATGGATAGCGACATCATCAGCGAGTAACATAGGCTATATTTTATCTCCGTACTCCCACGGGAACGGGAACTACGCGGGTGAAACCGCGTGACGTCCGCTACTAAATAATGATGCAGGTGTCGTCGCGGATTTTTACTTCAGATTTTATCTATGAACGGTAATATAGGCGGCTGCAGACAGCAGGAAGGAATCAAATATCCGGTCTAGACTTTTGCAAAGTAAATGTATGAAAATAAGTGGCTTAGGTACATAGGTACTCACTAGTACCCTCCTATTCTTAAGGTTTCCGAACCGAGAGCTTCGTAGCAGCGTTTCTCCACTCGCTCATAGATGGCGCTACTCGCTAACAATTGCAAAGTTTGATTACAAATACACGAGAACCTAAATCGCGCTATGAGAGTTTTGGAGTTTATCGGTATTCGGGGAATACAGGCGTGAGCATATGTATGTATGAAATATAATTTATGTATGTACGTATATAATATCGGTTACACCGACAAGAGTCTCATTACTCTTAAATTCATGATGATGATGTATATAATATACTAGCTGTGCCCCGCGGTTTCACCCGAGTAGATTTAGTTTCTTCCTTATTGTCGCGAAACCCTAATATTTTTAATAAATAAAAGTAGCCTAAGTTACTCCTTGAAACATCAGCTACCTACCAGTGAAAGTCCCGTTAAAATCCGTCCAGCCGTTTCAGAGATTACCCGGAACAAACAGACAGACAGATAGACAGACAGACAGACAGAGAAAAATTTTAAAACTTGTTTTTTTTGTGTCAGTATCGTGTATACTTTCATATGCATTTAGTGAAAAGCTGTTATTTTGGAATTACAAACAGACACTTCAATTTTATTTATCCGTACGTATACATATGTATAGATATAGATATATATATGAATTGGTAAGTAGTTACGTACCTACCTACCTACATAGCGTGGGAAACTATAACGTATTTACAGATAAGATACCTACTTATAGATAAGTACTTATTTAAATATTAAAGAGCCGTGGTGGCCTCGGGGTTTGAGCAGTCACTTGCTACGCAAGCGACGCAAGTTCCAATCCCAGCGGGGCCTGTACCAATGAGTTTTCTAAAAACTTATGTGCAGTGATTTCACATCACGTGCTTTACGGTGAAGGAAAACATCGTGAGGAAACCTGCATATGTCTGAGAAGTAATTCAAACACGTATGTATAGTGGCTGAGACGGCGATGGACTCATCTGTAACGTTGGCACTTAATCATCTTGTGTGAAAAGTGGGAGTTGTTATTACAACACCTCTGCTTACCGCTTCGAGGACCCTTCTGTCCGCGGAAGATGATTAAGTGCCAACGTGACAGAGGGTGAGTCCATCGCCGTCTCAGCCACTATACATACGTGTTTGAATTACTTCTCAGACATTGCAGGTTTCTACTAGTGCAACTAGTGTGGGATTGTGACTTTACGTTCAATGAAAACAAGATTTGCTTAACATTTATGACAATTTTACGTCCGATGTCAATCAATACATAGTTATTTACATATCCTTTTTAATCTATACACCTACTCATCATTATAAACTGCGGTACCTAGTGTCTGTCTGTCTGTTAGCTTTCATAGATAAGGCTGAAACGATTTAGCTAAAATTTGGTATAAAGATAGATTACATTCGAAAAGGGGAAAAGTCATTAAGTACGTGGATTAACTCTTGAATAATATTCTTATAAAATACTAACAGTGCCCCGCGGTGTCACCCGTGTAGATTTAGTTTCATCCTTATTGTCGCGGAACCCTATTTTTAATAAATAAAAGTAGCCTAAGTTACTCCTTGAAACATCAGCTACCTATCAGTGAAAGTCCCGTTAAAATCGGCCCAGCCGTTTCAGAGATTACGGAACAAACAGACAGACGGAGAAAAAATTTAAAACTTGGTATTTTAGTGTCAGTAGCGTGTATACTTTGATATGCATTTAGAGAAAAGCTGTTATTTTGGAATTACAAACAGACACTTCAATTTTATTTATCTGTATAGATATAAAAACAAAAAAAAATATATTTTTATAACTTTCTCTGTCGATATGTTCCGGCTATTCTCTGAAACGGCTCGACCGATTTTTACAAGACTTTCACTGACATATAGCTGATGTTACGAGAAGTCAATCAACAACTTATTTTTAATAAAAATGGGTTGCGCGTTATACAGTCTTCCATAAATACGTGGTTGACACCAGCATAGCTAGCATTAAAAAAAAACAAACAAAATACGAAAAACTTGCCATATTCAATTAATATTACAAATTAATAATACATACACAAAGAAGCACTGGTAATTAAATAGAAAGCATTAAATAACGAAATATGTACTCAAACCTCGGAACCTCCTAGCAGTCGGGTCAAAATATTGACGAATTCATGCCTTTTACTCAATTTCACAGCTAAATTACACTTACCACACAAAGGAAGAAAGTCAGAAACCACTTTGTAAACACAACACACTAGTTTTAACAACACAAAACGCACAATATAGTCGCGAAATTGATAAAAATCACTTTGAAAAAACACTCTCGTTAGAACACACGTCGTTATTACACAAGGGGTGGTTACTGACTGAACGAGGAACGCAGGAATTTTTGTTTAGTTCGCTCGCTAGCGATTTGGTGTGGCCAGCGTCGGAATTTTACCTCGCTTTATTTACCCTCCTTGCCAGGATCTCTTTTTAGGGTATTTTGATTGTAATATGACATAGCAATGAGCGCTTGAATGTATATTAGTCAGTTTTATGAATATGTCTCTGTCCATATTATATGCCTGTTTCTGTCTATAATGTATAATAAGGATATTTTTGAGTTTGAGTTTTGAGTATACAGGGTCCAGCCTTTGTAGGCAAATATTTTAGACACAGAGCGTTAGTTAGTGTTACAGTTCTATTTAAAAGTATATAAATAAATCCCTTAACATTTGAAATAATAAATTCTAATAACCGTAGTGTTTCAATAATAAATATTAAGTATAACGACGAAAATATGTAAAAATGTTATTTTTGTTCATATGTGTAGTACATACTACCGATGTCCTGTGCCTAATATGTTCGCTTAATAAGTCGCTTAGTAAGTACATGGCGCGAGGTGAATAAAAAAATACGCACTGAAGCCTCACTATTATCGCAGCGCGCTCATAACTCATGACGAGACTTGCATTTTCCGAAGGTCTCTAGGCGTTAGTACTTATAGTACACCCATATTTCACCAGTTATGTTTAAGTCCCATGTAATAGAGGGCGAGCCTATTGCCATTAACCGGCCACTAACACAAACTGTGGGCTGGTACCTACTGGTAGATTACAGATTGGAAAACCCAACAGCATTTAGCTCATCCCAAGGATCAAACCATGAACCTCGTGTTCTGAAGTAGCATTTGCGACCGGCGAGCCAGTGTACTTCAATTTAGTTAACCTGCGTTTTTCTTACAATACTTCTTTAAAACTAGCTGCGCTTCGTGGAGTTGTATGTATTTTTTTTAAAATATAACCTTTGAATTAGTGTTCATCATCATACATTCGAAGAAGTTATGTCTTGTAGGTGTTTTTGATACAAGATTTCTACCTCATTATCTATCAAAATGTCCACCATATACGTTAAGCCAGACACCTTATTTTCAACATAGCTTTACTTAAGTTAACTTTAGTTATCCTAGTAATTTAAAAAAAAAATATAAATAAAAAAAAAAACTAAAAAAAAACAAAATTAAAATCTCCCAAAACACGGGGTAATTTTCCAACACGGCGTCCTCAAAACTGATACCTGTATTGACTCACACAACCAAACGCCTTTCACAGGGTCTCGTTACAATAGGGCTTTGCATACATACACGGTGTCGGAAAGAGAGAGAATATTAACATTTTGACCATAGCTTGCGCATGTGTGGGTTCAATCAAACTTCAAAAGCTTTATACTTGCCCGTAAAAATGTATGGAAAAATAATTTGCAAATATTATTTAAGTGAGCCGTGGTGGCCTTTGGGTTAGAGCATCGAGTTCGAATCCCAGCGGGGCCTGAACTAATGAGTTTTTCTAAAACTAAAAAACAGTGCAGTGATTTCACACCACATGCTCACGGTGAAGGAAAACATCGTGAGGAAACCTGCATATGTCTGAGAAGTAATTCAAACACGTATGTATAGTGGCTGAGACGGCGATGGACTCACCATCTGTCACGTTGGCACTTAATCATCTTGTGTGAAAAGTGTGTGTTGTTATTACAACACCTCTGCCTACACCCGAGGGGAATACAGGCGTTAGCATATGTATGTATTTAAGTATTATATATCTAGCGGACGTCACGCGGTTTCACCCGCGTAGTTCCCGTTCCCGTGGGAGTACGGGGATAAAATATAGCGTATATGTTACTCGCTGATGATCTAGCTATCCATTATTGAACGAATTTCAAGATCGGTCTAGTAGTTTCGGAGCCTATTCAAAAAAAAAAAACAATCAAATCTTTCCTCCTTATATTATTATAGTATAGATTAAACTGCTCCTGTGGTCTAGTGTTTGCTAACGCTGCAGAACACGAAGTCCTAGGTTCGACCGCCGGGTCGGGCAGTGTTGGTTGTTCCATCAGAAATTCCCCAGTTGCAGCTTGGAGTCTGGATTAGTGGCCGGTTAATGGCGATCAAATGAAATGAAAGGAAATGAAATTATTTAATTTAATACTAGCTGTGCCCCGCGGTTTCACCCGCGTAGATTTAGTTTCATCCTTATTGTCGCGGAACCTTAATATTTTTAATAAATATAAGTAGCCTAAGTTACTCCTTGAAACATCAGCTACCTGCCAGTAAAAGTCCCGTTAAAATCGGTCCAGCCGTTTGAGAGATTACCCGAAACAAACAGACAGACAGACAGACAGAAAAATTTTATACTTGGATTTTTTGTGTCAGTAGCGTGTATACTTTCATATACATTTAATGAAATGCTGTTATTTTGGAATTACAAACAGACACTTCAATTTTATTTATCTGTATATGTAGATGTATAGATATAGATGTATTGATAACACAAAGGTGACTGACTGACTGACATAGTGATCTATCAACGCACAGCCCAAACCACTGGACGGATCGGGCTGACATTTGGCATGCAGGTACATGTTATGACGTAGGCATCCGCTAACAAAGGATTTTGATTAAACCTACCCCCAAGGGGATAGAATAGGGGATGAAAGTTTGTATGAAACTAAATATACGCGGGTGAAACCGCGGGGCACAGCTAGTGATCAATAAAACTGAACGATCCTCCATGCATGACTATAAAATTTGAATAATGACGTCAGTCTGGTCCGGACAGTGACGTATCGCCAAGCGGGAATATATGGACTTCAATTTGCAGACGCGAACATCGCTTATTTTTACAACCCATCTGATGGTAAGCGGTTACTATAAACCACAAACTTCTTTAGCCCGAACTAGCTGTGCCCTTCGGTGTTACCCACGTATGATAAAAATGAAAACTTTTTCTAAAACAAAAGTATAAGCAACTCCATGTAACAACAGAGTGGCTAGTGCGAGTTTTTCACTGCCGCCGTCACAAGTGACCGCGTCGACGTAAACGCAGATTAGTATAGGATCGGAACAGCGCCTCTGTCGGCCTAAACATGACACTATTGTGAGCCCATACTAATCTGCGTTTACGTCGACGCGATCACTTGTGACGGCGATTTTAAGAAAACTCGCACTAGGCACTCAGCTGTAGCAGTGTCACCCACTCTCCGAGGGCCTAGGGTGAGTTTAACACTGCGACCGTCACAAGTCACCGCGTCGACGTAATAATCTATAAATATATTTTAGACTAGCTGTGCCCCGCGGTTTCACCCGCGTAGATTTAGTTTCTTCCTTATTGTCGCGGAACCCTAATATTTTTAATAAATAAAAGTAGTCTAAGTTACTCCTTGAAACATCAGCTACCTACCAGTGAAAGTCCCGTTAAAATCCGTCCAGCCGTTTCAGAGATTACCCGGAACAAACAGACAGACAGACAGACAGTCAAAAATTTTAAAACTTGGTTTTTTAGTGTCAGTATCGTGTATACTTTCATATGCATTTAGTGAAATGCTGTTATTTTGGAATTACAAACAGACACTTCAATTTTATTTATCTGTATAGATATAGATATTTTTGAGTCTGAGTTTACTGAATTGGCATCCAAATATCCCGAAAAAAACCATACACAACCGTACAGTAGTTTGTTATTAACAATGAATGAAATTTAAATGCGCGTGAATTTAATAGCTGCAATAAATTGACACGTAACGTTTACCATCACTGAAAGTACCAGGAGCCTTACCATGAGCTCTTATTGCCATGATAGTTTCACTCATTTATGAGACAGATGTATGTGACGTGCATACATCTGTCACTGTCGCACAACTGAATTAACATTGCAATAACAGCTCTTGGCCTGCAAAATGATTTTTGATACCAAAATTATACAAACGACTACCTGACTCCCGCAGTTACACCCGCGTATTATTGAACTACAGATAAATAAAATTGAAGTGTCTGTTTGTAATTCCAAAATTACAGCTTTTCACTAAATGCATACGAAAGTATACACGATATTGACACAAAAAAATCAAGTTTTAAATTTTTTCTCTGTTGTCTGTTTGTTCCGGGTAATCTCTGAAACAGCTGGACCGATTTTAACGGGACTTTCACTGGCAGGTAGCTGATGTTTTAAGGAGTAACATAAGCAACTTTTATTTATTAAAAATATAAATGTTCCGCGACAATAAGGATGAAACTAAATCTACGCGGGTGAAACCGCCGCTAGACTACACTAATATTATAAAGTGTATATAGATAGTTTTGAATTCTGCGGGAACTGATGAACATACATACATACCGATCAAAATCGTAACCCTCCTATTAGCTTCGCCGTAATCGGGTAAAAATAACTGACAGTTACAAAGCAAAATTTTTATTTTCCACTAAGTAAGTATTCTTGAAGAAAGGTGTGAAGAAATCGCTGCAAGATCAAGTGATACCACTACGGTGACCGCTTACCATCAGACATGTTGTTTTGTTACTAGCTTTGATCACAATACTCTTAGTGAAAAAAAATAGAAAGGATGAGTAGAAAATACTTATCGAGGTGAACTTGTTGAATTGTGCCTGAACGCAAATTGGCTGCAAATATTTTGTTACAAGTCATTGCTATAAACATTTTACTAGGCGCGCGTAACTTTAAGTCATCGGTTCCAAAAGTGGGTGATAATACCCCCCTGTGAGCTGGAGACCTGGAGGGGGGCGGTAATGGTTCTAGAAAACATTGGGGGGTGCTGATGTTATTGAACTTAGAATATTAATATTCACTGACATGAATAGTGTCCTACTACACAACGTCCGTTTATTAGTTCATTTTAATATCTTACTAGCAGACGTCACGCGGCTTCACCCGCATAATTCCCGTTCCTTTGGAAGTACGAACTTGGAAGTACACGCTGATGATGTAGCTATCCATTGATGAAAGAATTATCAAGATCGCTCAAGTAGTTTCGGAGCCTATTCAATGCAAACAAACAAACAAATCTTTCCTCTGTATAATATTAGTGGTAGTGAAGACTAGCTGTGCCCCGCGGCTTCATCCTCGTAATATTTGTGTCATAATTTGTTTGTTAAATAAAAGTAGCCTAAGTTACTCCTTGAAACATCAGCTATCTGCCCGTGAAAGTCCCGTTAAACTCGGGAGGGCGAAAAAATATTTTATGAAAATGTTCTTTTGTCCCGAGGAGCTCGTGGCACAGTTGCTATTGCGCATATCATTCGATCAGCGAAGTTAAGCAACCCTAGCCCTAGCCAGTAATTGGATGGGTGACCGCCCGAGTTCCCTCCGTGCCTCGGAGAGCACGTTGTTCCCGGTCGTCGCACGTTTTTCCCGGGCCGTCGGTCCCGGTTGCCAATTTATCATCTTTGGCAATCGTTATAGGTCAGTCAGAGGCCTCAAATAGTCTGACAACTGGTTTAACCCAGATCACTGATTTTCCTCGTTAAAGGGGTTGCGAAGGTCAGATGGCAGTCGCTCCGTATAAAAATCAGGTGATCAGCCACATCGGGTTGAATCAAGTGCCGACCCCAACAATGTATGGGATAAGGCCAGGGAGATGATGTTCTTTTGTCCCGTAATGACCTGTAGGTCTAAAACGGCCACTTTGGAAGAATCATAATGTGATCCGAATATGATTCAGGAATGATTCGTATATTGGCAATTCACTGTTTGACACTTTCCTATGAAGATTCCTAAAATGGTCCACAAAATATGAATTGCTTTTGTGACAAATAGCAGAACCATAAAAAGTTACACAGGGACTAACATCTACAATTATTGTAATCATTCGTGAATCATAATATGAATTGCACCTAAGTGTTTATTTTGTCATTTCGAGTTTGTTTCCCCGTGTCTTCTCCTGACAGGCTTACTTTTAGAAACGGTAGCAAATTAACCTATAGTTAGCGTAAGACAAATGACGTTCAATGAGTGTTCCAAGTGTCCCTTATGGTGAATAAAACTTTTTGATTTGATTAGATGTGATTCGATGATGAATCGTATTCGGATCACATTATGATTCTCCCAAAGTGGCCTTTTTAGACCTACTGATGTGCTCACGATCATACGCTTGGTGGACAACAAATAACCGTGGGTACAATTTAATCAATATTTGGAACAGTCACACGCAAGCATTTCTTAATTTATTTGTGTTTGATTTGAGTGAGGTCATGTGGAGGAAAAACCCTGTTTTAAATGAACTCGCTTCAGTTCAACAATATATATCTATACATCTATACAAATATCTATGCATATATACAGATAAATAAAATTGAAGTGTCTGTTTGTAATTCCAAAATAACAGCTTTTCAATAAATGCATATGAAAGTATACACGATACTGACACTAAAAAACTTTTATTTATTAAAAATATTAGAGTACCGCGACAATAAGGACGAAACTAAATCTACGCGGGTGAAACCGCGGGGCACAGCTAGTCTATACTAAAATTATAAAGAGGTAAGATTGTATGTTTGTAACGAATTGGCTCAAAAAGTACTGGAATATCAGCTAACTGCCAGTGAAAGTCCCGTTAAAATCGGTCCAGCTGTTTCGGAGATTACCCGGAACAAACAGACAGACAGACAGACAGAGAAAAAATATAAAACTTGGTTTTTTAGTGTCAGTAGCGTGTATACTTTCATATGCATTTAGTGAAAAGTTGTTATTTTGGAATTACAAACAGACACTTCAATTTTATTTATCTGTATAGATGTCTGTCATAACATTTATATATATTGAATATGCACAATTCTTTGTAGCCGTTTACTTGACCATTAATTAGCGTAAATGTGTAGAAAAACCGGTTGGAAGACTTTGTTATTCAAAATTGAGTCATAAACCCTTACAATAAAACACAGAATGCAATATAGTGATCCTAATGACGTCGTCTCGCACTCATGCGTACTGTAGACAAAAAAAAATTTATTTCTCATTTATTATTATTAGCAGTCAAAAAATCTAAATGTTTCGACATATATCAGGGGCCCAACCATGAGCTCTTATTGCAATGATAATTCAGCTGTGCGACAGTGACAGATGTATACACGTCACATACATCTGTCTCATAAATGAGTGAAACTATCATGGCAATAAGAGCTCATGGTAAGGCCCCTGTAGTTGTTATATATCCTCTCAACTGAAAAGCTTGCAGATACACTTTAAAATTTCAGTATAATATTCGTAGATATATTTTTGTCCAGTATTAATTATAAGAATAGAATAAACGTTAATTACACTGCTGCTATAAATTGTTATTCCATTATGTATATCTATACTGATAAATAAAATAGAAGTGTCTGTTTGTAATTCCAAAATAACAGCTTTTCACTAAATGCATATGAAAGTATACACGCTACTGACACTAAAAAACCAAAATTTAATTTTTTTCTCTGTCTGTCTGTTTGTTCCGGGTAATCTCTAAAACGGCTGGACCGATTTTAACGGGACTTTAAATGGCAGGTAGCTGATGTTTCAAGGAGTAACTTAGACTAATTTTATTTTTAAAATACAACATGAAACTAAATCTACGCGGGTGAAACCGCGGGGCACAGCTAGTAACGTATAACTATTCAACGCACGAAGTCGCGGGCAGACGCTAGTATAATGTATTTTGCCGTCGCTACTGTCTGGCAAGCAATTTAAAGCTGAGATTTTTATTTGGCTTCGGTATAATACTTCCTTTAGTTGCAAACAAATCACCGTAGGAGACGTATGCTTCTTATAAGATCTCAAGTGTATTTAAAACCGAATTCTGAAGTGTCAAATTAGTGTCTAAAGTTTTTTTTCAAATAGTGCTTTTGAACAAAGGTTTTTGAGTAATTAATTCTCTTTGTTATTGTGTTGTGGGAAGAGATTGCATTACATTGTTTTTTTTCCATTTGAAGGCTATAAACAAGATGTTTCTTGTCTATACATCTTCTATACAGATAAATAAAATTGAAGTGTCTGTTTGTAAATCCAAAATAAGAGTTTTTCACTAAATGCATTTGAAAGTATACACGCTACTGACACTAAAAAACCAAGTTATAAATTTTTTCTCTGTGTGTCTGTCTGTCTGTCTGTTTGTTCCGGGTAATCTCCGAAACGGCTGAACCGCTTTTAACGGGACTTTCACTGGCAGGTAGCTGATATATCAAGGAGTAACTTAGGCTTTACTTTAAATCAATAAAACTATTAGGGTTCCGTGACAATAAGGATTAAACTAAATCTACGCGGGTGAAACCGCGGGGCACAGGTAGTAATGAATAAAATAGCGCTTAACTGGTTACTATAATGTAGCTACAGTCTTTAAATTGCCGTTAAAATATGATTAATTGTTATCAATTTAATACGATAACATTGTAATTATGTCTTCATAGTTTTTGTTGATTTTGAGGTGTACCTGAATAGCTATAACCTTAATATATATAAATTTGTCTTAGTCCGTCTGTTAGTCTACACGCATCACGTGAAAAACACTGAAATTATTTTGATGAAACGGTTTATGAATACTTTTAATACAGTTTCCAGACGAAATAATATTTAAAAAAATACTTACTTATTAGCTGTGCCCCGCGGTTTCACCCGCGTAGATTTAGTTTCTTCCTTATCGTCGCGGAACCCTAATATTTTTAATAAATAAAAGTAGCCTAAGTTACTCCTCGAAACATCAGCTACCTACCAGTGAAAGTCCTGTTTAAATCCGTCCAGCCGTTTCAGAGATTACCCGTAACATACAGACAGACAGACAGAGAAAAAATTTATAACTTGGTTTTTTTGTGTCAGTAGCGTGTATACTTCCATATCTATTTAGTGAAAAGCTGGTATTTTGGAATTACAAACAGACACTTCAATTTTATTTATCTGTATAGATGTACCGTGTAGGGAGGGGATTTAAAACAGATTTTAATTTGAGAAAAATCTCAGTTTAATGGTATAAAAAGCCATGGTATAAAATCTCTCCTACATAGCGATCATAAAAATATCTTCTTAGGTAAATGTATGACTTCAACTGACAAAAAGCAAAATATAAAGTTTAAAACCCTTTGTTTGAATACAAGTTTATTTTTAAAGTTATTTTTAATTAATAATGTTATAAGTACATACACAAAAATATCAAAATGCTACGAGTATTACTATTGTCAATATGTTTGTACAATGTCCAAGCTGCATTCGAAGGTAATTATAATACTGTGTAATGAAATGTACATGATGCCAGCTGAGTTTCTTGCCGGTTGTTCTCAGAAGGCTAGTTTCTGAACCGGTGGTCAATTCTTCGACATTCATAAGTGCCTTACCAGGGCCTAAACTGAATAAATCATTTTCATTTTCAGACATATTTGGCACACAGCATAGGCTGTTACAAATAAATTTAAAAATAAAATGTTAGGTACTTAATTTGTTTACATTGCATTTTTTTTTTTATGTATATTATTAATCGGTCCAGTAGTTTAGGCGTGACAGACAGACAGAATATCAGTAAGGATGGTATCACTGTGCCAATATAGTAAGACATAAAAGGAAGCCACTGTAGTTACTCCCACTCCTCCCCTCCATGTATGAGTGGCGACCTTACTCACCTTGTGAACACAACACTACTCTAAGGTACCATTATTTGTGTGGTATCTTCTGTAACGTGGACGGCACAGGCACCAGTCGGGGAGACACTAATATCGAACGAGATATACCGTTTTACTTCTACTCCTAATACTGTTTAATCTCTGATTTACGTTCCAGGTGAGAGCTGTGTCAAGGCAGGAGTAGCAGGGACTTGTATTTTATTAAATAACTGTCCGAGCGCGATCGCAGACATCAGGAACAGGATACCACCGCAGGTAATAAAGACCTCTTTGGACAAACCCTTCAACCATACATATGTGGGGAGAGCTCATGATCAGTGTCATCCCCAGCAAAGACAAGATGTTCCATTGAGGCGGGTGTCATGTCTGGGGAACACCGGCTCCAACTGTTCTAGTTGGACACTTGTATATATACTGCAATGCGCTTGAAAACTCTCATAGCGCGACTTAGGTTCTCGTTTATTTGTACTCAAACTTCGCAATTGTTAGCGAGTAGCGCCATCTATGAGCGAGTGGAGATGGTTACGCCTGTATTCCTCTCGGGTGTAGGCAGAGGTGTTGTAATAACAACACACACTTCACACAAGATGATTAAGTGCCAACGTGACAGATGGTGAGTCCATCCAATATACATGCGTCTTTGAAATAGTTCTCAGACATATGCCACCATAATTTTTTTGGATATATTTATGACGAGAATCACATACTGATTACTCTACTGAAAAAAATCCTATGTTAATGCTACTTTGTAGAGGCCTTCAGGGCCTAAAATGAATAAATCATTTTCATTTCCATTTTACCTATAAATCAACGTATCTTACTTCCAAAACAACACCGTTTATATTAATTTATGTTTCAGATCTGCGGTTTCTCCGGACAGGACTCAATAGTGTGTTGTGTCAACAATGTACAGAGACCGACTTCTGCCGCTCCGCCCGTCGCTACCACTCCTAAACGGTATTTATATATGCTCACACTAACCCAGAAGGGTCCCCGAAGGGGTAAGCAGATATATTGTAACGACACCCACATTTCTGCGAAGATGATTAAGTGCCAACGTGACAGATCCATCCATCGCCGTCTCAGCCACAATACATACGAGTTTGAATTACTTCTCAGACATATGCAGGTTTCCTCATGATGTTTTCCTTCCCCGTTACGTGTTACGGCACGTGGTGTGTCATCACTGCACTTAAATTTTAGATAAACTCATTGGTACAGGCCCCGTTGGGATTCGAGCTTGCGTCGCTTGCGTAGCAGGTCACTGCTTAAACCCCACGGCCACTTCGGCTCAGATTCAAATAAAAATTAAACTTTATTAAGCTATCCATAAATTAGGATTGTAAACAGGAAAATGCGGTTGATACTAACACCATCTTTTCCTGTTATTGACTAAGCTACGCTTAAAGCTGCAAGATTCACTCACTTATTAAAATAACTTGCTTGCACCCGCGCCTTCGCCTGCGTTATATTTCACAAACAAACTGTCAACCACCGTATATCCTTTAATAGGAATTTCGTGAAACTCTTACTTAATGTATACCCACACCTCCCCAAAAAAATTATATATAACGCGAGACAATCATGAAATCAAGTCTATGGGTACAGCTAGTAAAGATATAAAATGTTTTATTTTTGTTTATTTACTATATTGAAAGCAGAAAATATTCTGTTCATATTTACGACTCAACTATATTACGAAGCAATTTAAAACCAGTTCTAAATGACAAAACTATTAACAATCAAGTAAAACCCAAAAGTCAATAAACCAATTAAATTGAACAAGATCAAGATAGCTGTCTGGTTTGACACAAGTTCGAATCCAGTGGTGCCTGCACCAATGAGTTTTTCTAAAAACTTATGTACAGTGATTTCACACCACGTGCTTTACGGTGAAGGAAAACATCGTGAGGAAACCTGCATATGTTTGAGAAGTAATTCAAACACGTATGTATAGTGGCTGAGACGGTGATGGACTCACCATCTGTCACGTTGGCACTTAATCATCTTGTGTGAAAAGATTTTGTTGTTATTACAACACCTCTGCCAACCCCTTCGGGGGATACAGGCGTCAGCATATGTACTGTATATACTTTCATATGCATTTAGTGAAAAGCTGTTATTTTGGAATTACAAACAGACATATCAATTTTATTTTTCTGACAGATAGATGATATTTTGTTTCACAGATCCTTGACCACCACGGAATCCTACGAAGTGCCTGTGTACGACTACAAAGACAATACGGGGGCCAGTGTGGGGGAGTGTAAGGGGATAGACCCAACCCTTACATCCCCTAAGACAGGGCAGAAGGCTTTTGACAGTAAGTATCGTCTTTATTTAATCTAATTGAGACTCAGACGTGGCAGGCCGAGAAAAAGATGGCAGGACGAATTCAACGCCTACCTGAAAACCTGGACTGAGTAAGCTCTGGATCGGAAGGGATGGGAAGAGGGAAGGGAAGCCTTTGCCCAGCAGTGGGACACATCGGACTCATAATAATACATATGCTCACGCCTGTATTCCCCTCGGGGGTAGGCAGAGGTGTTGTAATAACAACACACACTTTTCACACAAGATGATTAAGTGCCAACGTGACAGTGAGTCCATCGCCGTCTCAGCCACTATACATACGTGTTTGAATTACTTCTCAGACATATGCAGGTTCCCTCACGATGTTTTCCTTCACCGTAAAGCATGTGGTGTGAAATCACTGTACATAAGTTTCTTGAAAAGCTCATTGGTACAGGCCCAGCTGGGATTCGACTACTTGCGTCGCTTGCGTAGCAGGCGACTGCCCCCTTTTTAACTTAATTTGTTGCTTGTCTGTCTGTCTGTCAAGATGTTTTTTCTCGTATTGTTTCTATTAGCGCAAGCAAGAGAGAATGTTACTTTGTCTAGGCCTTCAGAGTGCGTAGTGCGAGTTTTTCACTGCCGTCGTCACAAGTCACCGCGTCAAAGTTAACGCAGATTTATATGGGACCGAAACAGCGCCTCTGTCGGCCTTAAGATGACACTATTGTGAGCCCATACAAATTTGCGTTTACGTCGACGCGATGACTTGTGACGGCGATTTTAAGAAAACTCGCACAGGCACTCAGATCTAATGTCCCTTGGAGCTGTGAAAAAATCAAGCTTATTATCTTTTATTTCTTTGTCAGAATGCCTTGAATACCAGGAGAAGTTGATCTACCCTTGTGAGAAGAGCGTGGCCCTGACCGGGGACAATGCTAGGGGGAACTACTGCGGTCATAGTGCTGATGAGCTGATCATCGGAGGAGTGGATGCTGCGAAGAAGGAGTTCCCACACATGGTATACTTGCATGAAATTACTACTGCGCATTCAAGGTCAGCGCTCATACCTCGTGACAGCACTTGCAATCAAAGATAGTACAATTGGTAATGTAATAAGTGGTAAATTCTTCGACATTCATAAGTGCCTTACCAGGGCCTGAACCTAAACTGAATAAATCATTTTCCGAATCAAAGGCTCGCTTTTACTGATAAAAACCCGGCTACAAATTCAACGCGTATATATCCTCCCGCCTGTATTCCCCTCGGGTGTAGGCAGAGGTGTTGTAATAACAACACACACTTTTCACACAAGATGATTAAGTGCCAACGTGACAGATGGTGAGTCCATCGCCGTCTCAGCCACTATACATACGTGTTTGAATTACTTCTCGAACATACGCAGGTTTCCTCACGATGTTTTCCTTCGCCGTAAAGCATGTGGTGTGATGTTAAAAGCATTTGTTTCTTCCATCAGGCTCTACTGGGTTTCGGCGAGCCACCGAATGTGCAGTGGTTGTGCGGTGGGTCACTGATCAGTGAAAGATTCATTCTCACAGCTGGCCATTGTCTCTCGAGCAGAGATGCGTGAGTATACTACTAGGAATTTTTACGGATAATCTTACCAACGGGATTGCAGATGACGGAGAAACGTAATCTATCTTCTCTTTATATATAAAAACTAGCTGTGCCCCGCGGTTGCCCTGCGTAGATTTAGTTTCATCCTTAGTGTCGCGGAACCCTAATATGTTTAATAAATAAAACAAGCCTAAGTTACTCCTTGAAACATCAGCTACCTGCCAGTGAAAGTCCTGTTAAAATCCGTCCAGCCGTTCCAGAGATTACCGAGGAACAAACAGACAGACAGACAGAGAAAAATCGTATAGATAGATAAAAAAAGTACAGATGTAGATTAATCCCCATTTCCCTTGGTCACGGCATCACGTGTGAACGGCTGGACCGATTTTACCGGGACTTCCACTGGCAGATAGCTGATGTTTCAAGGAGTGTTTTAGGCGAATTTTACTAAAAAAAACAGCGTGAAACTAAATCTACGCGGGTAAAACCGCGGGGCACAGCTAGTTAATAATAAAAGGGTACGTTTTTCTTCAACTGTACAAGGACCGTAGAATAGAAGAAGCCGTTTCTTTTCAGAAGACTAGTTTCCGAACCGGTGGTCAGTTCTTCGACATTCAGAAGTGCCTTACCAGGGGCTAAACTGAATTAATCATTTTCATTTTTTTAAAGTCAGATTCTTAAATTTGGAAATGAGTTCTTGCAATATACCAGCCATGAAAACCAAAGTTTTCAAATTACTGGAATGTTTAAATCTGCAAATGCCTCCGTCTTAAAACCCAAATGGTGCATATTAACCAGTTTTCAATGGCAAAGCTGGCAAATGCACAAGTATATAAACTTTTTTTTTTTTTTTCGTGGAGAATCCGTTATGGATACACCTACCGCCGCGGGGGCAGCGGAAGGGTTATGTCGGACTCGCACCGACTAAACTCTACGGTGTTCCTCCAGGTCGCTAAGTGGGAGGGTGCACGTGATATGTTTTCACATGCTTCGCCGTGACCCTCCCGGCGATTAGCCTGTCCCCTCCTTACGATACCAGGCTTTTACACTATGGGAGGGCGCGTCGGAACACGAACGCGCCCTCCAACCGCGAGGGCCATGCGTCGGCGCCAAGACCCCCGTCCCGGCGCCCGCATCCCTCTTTACGGAGGCATCAGCCGCTCCTCGGACAAGTGTATAACCTGAGCAAGACTCAAGAAATAAGATGCATCTATCTCTTCACCCTCTTCATCCACAGAGGGAACGTGAGCTACGTGGTGGTGGGAGCCCTGCGGCGCACCGACACTGACAACACCCGCCGGTACAGGATCAAGAAGGTGCACAGGCACCCAGACTACAAGCCACCCAAGAAATTTAACGACATCGCCTTACTTGAGACTGAAACTGAGTTAGTTTTTAGACTTATTAGTTATTATAGCCGTTGTCTGGTACCCATAGTACAACTTACAAGCCTGAATTCATTCGGTACTAGATGGCGCTGTTATATACGAGCATTTTTCCTATACAACTTTTTTGGCAACTTTTTCTGCGGATTATTATTGAACAATTTTTTTATACCCTATATTCTTAAATCAAATGATGTCCTCTTCTCCCATCTGACAGGAAGCTTCCAATTGATAATATTAATAATAGGACATTTGTATTTCTTGTTCTAATACTATATACTTATTAAAAAGGCAATGTAACGTGTGGGTAGAGCCTCACCTCATCAAAGTCGCGATGCTCCAGTCAGCCTAGTGCGAGTTTTTCACTGCCGCCGTCACAAGTCACCGCGTTGACGTAAACGCAGATTTGTATAGGATCGGAACAGCGACATCTGTCAGCCACAAGATGGCACTATTATGATCCGATACAAATCTGTGTTTACGTCAACGCGATGACTTGTGACGGCACTCTGCTCGAAAACTTTCATAGCGCGATTTAGCTTGTCGTCCAATTGTTCACAAACTTGCGATTGTTAGCGAGTGGCGTCATCTATGTAGTGAACGGAAAACTACTACGATATTAATATAGTTATTCAGAATATTTTTAACTTCCTAATCTTTCAGGATGAAACTAGGTCAGTTCGTGGTACCGGCGTGTGTGTACTCCGGGGACACGGCCAAGGATGCTAGGGCTTTGGCTACAGGCTGGGGCTTGACCACTAATGGAGGGGCTGTGTCTGATACTCTGCAGAAGGTATTTTAATATAACTAGCTGTGCCCCGCGGTTTCACCCGCGTAAATTTAGTTTCTTACAAACTTTCCAGACCTCTCTTATCGAAGCAAAAACGGCAGAAAGCAATGAAGTCTGTTCAATGCAGTAATATTGTGTTTCAGGTAACTCTGACGAAGTTTACTCAGGAGGAATGCTTGCAGAAGTACCCCCACCATCGTCTGATGCCCGGGGGGGTCAACCCTACTACACAGATGTGCTATGGAGACAAAACCAAGTCTAAGGACACTTGTCAGGTACTAATGCACTTCTGCTGCTTGTGGTCTAGTACAGCCTTCTTTTTAACGTGCAGAATCTATTATGGATACACCTACCGCCGCGGGGGCAGCGGAAGGGTTATGTCGGACTCGCACCGACTAAACTCTACGGTGTTCCTCCAGGTCGCTAAGTGGGGGGGTGCACGTGATATGTTTTCACATGCTTCGTCGTGACCCTCCCGGCTGTGGTCTAGTACAGTCTACGCAATGTATCTACGTCTCCAATCGACCAATGGCTGGAGTTTCGATCACGATTAGTCGTTAGCGTCCGTCAAGTCAGCAATCAAACGCATAGAATAGTATCGTTTTCAACTGTCAAAGGTGCATGTTGTCTACGAAATTGTATGGGGTAATCGATCGAAGGTGAGCGCTTATAATTCGTGACGGCAGCTTTAGAAAAGAAAGTTATATTTTATTTTATTTTGCTATTCATAATTATTTTATCCCACCAGGGTGACAGCGGAGGTCCTCTTCAGATAAAGAGTAAGAAAATAAACTGCATGTACGTCATTATTGGTGTGACGTCCTTCGGGAAAGCCTGTGGGTTCGTCGGTGATCCAGGGATCTACACCATCGTGGCTCCCTACGTGCCCTGGATCGAGAGGATCGTGTGGCCTTGATAATATTGTATTTTAATTACATTTCATAATAAACCTATAATTTTTTTGGTAGAAAAGCAACCTTTTTATTTACTTAATCTAATTGAGCTGAAATTTGGTATACACCCTTATTTTGGACTAGTTGTGCCCTGCGGTTTCAGCCGCCCAGATTTAATATGATTCCCGCGGAACCCAAAATAAAAGTAGCCCAAGGTACTCCTTGTAACATTAACTATCTGCCAGTGAAAGTCCCGTTAAAATCGGTCCAGCTGTTTCAGAGATTACTCAGAATGAACAGACAGACAGACCTTGAGAAACAAAATCTAAATTTTCTTACGGAACCCATTTTTTTGAAAATAAAATATAGCCTTTAACTATCTTCGATAAATGGACTACTCAACACTAAAAGAGTTTTCGAAATCGGACCAGTAGTTCCTGAGATTAGCGCGTTCAAACAAACAAACAAACTCTGCAGCTTTATAATATTAGTATAGATGACAATACATGCTTAGCTATGTGACGTCATATGAAAGTACTAGCTGTGCCCTGCGGGTTCACCCGCGTAGATTTAGTTTCATCCTTATTGTCGCGGTGCCCTAATATTTTTACTAAGTTACTCCTTGAAACATCAGCTACCCGCAAATGAAAGTCCCGTTAAAATCCGTCCAGCCGTTTCAGAGATTACCCGGAACAAACAGACAGACAGAGAAAAATTTTAAAAATTGGTTTTTATGTGTCAGTACCGTCTATACTTTAATATGCCTTTAGTAAAAAACTGTTATTTTAGAGTTACAAACAGACACTTAAATTTTATTTATCTGTATAAATTTACGATGCAGTCATAAAACCCAGTTTAATAAAATATTTTTTCTGTATGCATAGATGATAATGCTATGATGATGCGTCGGCCTATTATCCACTAATTTAATAACAAATTAACTAATTAACCTAACTATTTATTTTTAGGGTTCCATGCTAAAAATATATAGTTAAAGTCAAAAATATCTTTACTCGTGTGTGGAGAGCGAGTGGTCATGCTCATCCCCAGCAAAGGGAAGATCTTCCAGCCAGGCGGGTGTCATGTCTGGGGAACCGCGGCTCCAACTGTTCTAGTTGGAAACTTGTATATATACTGCAATGCGCTTGAAAACTCTTATGGCACGATTTAGGTTTTCGTGTATTTGTACTCAAACTTCGCATTTGTTAGCGAGTAGCGCCATCTATGGAGCGAGTGGAGAAACGCTACTACACTCGATGAGACTTTTTACAAAGTACTTTCAAATCATCACAATGACATAATTACGTCATCTGATAAGAACAGAACCCACACCCGTCATGAGGCATAGCGCTGGCCTGGTCGCTTGCGTAGCAGGTGACTGCTCAAAACCAGTTTGTAAAGTACTTCGCATGGGTCGATACAAAATAAATGGGAACGACATATGTTACACATATGGCATCTAAATATATATAACTCAAAAGTGACCGACTGACTGACATAGTGGTCTATCAACGCACAGCCCAAACCACTGGACGGATCGGGCTGACATTTGGCATGCAGGTACATGTAATGACGTAGGCATCCGCTAACAAAGGATTTTGATTAATTCTACCCCCAAGGGGATGATAGTTTGTTTGAAACTAGTCTAGTTCCCATATATTTATGTCGCATCGATTCTATTAGCGTAGCGTGAGGATAATTTTACTTTTTCTACAGACCATGTACGGAACCCTTGGCTAGCAAATCCTATATTAAACCAGTTTTTCATTTATCTTTCTTATTTTATCTGTAGTCATTATTGTAACCAGTTTTAAACTCTTTGAGTCCGACTCAAAACTCAACCTGAATCATTTAGTGTACAATACACAGTCGTAGAGGCCCTGTGTTGCAATGCTGCAAATATTAATAATATCTTTGTGTTTGTATTATGTGGGGGCTGGCAGTATCGTCAGGTAAGTTTTTATTATGTAAACCCGCGTAGATTTAGTTTCATGATTCATGTCGCGGCAACCTAATTTTTTTTTTAAATAAAAGTAAGTTACTCCTTGAAACATCAGCTACCTGTCAGTGAAAATCCCGTTAAAATCGGTCCAGCCGTTTCAGGGATTACCCGTAACAAACAGACAGACAGACTGAGAAAAAATTTTAAACTTGGATTTTCAGTGTTATTATCGTGTATACTTCTATATGCATTTAGTGAAAAGCTGTTATTTTGGACTTACAAACAGACACTTCAATTTTATTTATCTGTATAGATGTAATGAAATGTACATGATGCCAGCTGAGTTTCTTGCCGGTTGTTCTCAGAAGGCTAGTTTCCGAACCGGTGGTAAATTCTTCGACATTCATAAGTGCCTTACAAGGGGCCTTACCATGAGCTCTTATCGCCATGATAGTTTCACTCATTTATGAGACAGATGTATGTGACGTGTATACATTTGTCACTGTCGCACAACTGAATTATCATTGCAATAAGAGCTCATGGTTGGGCCCCTGGGCCTAAACTGAATAAATCATTTTCATTGTTTCACGCACTGGCAAGATTCGAACTTGCGTCGCTTGCGTCGCTTGCGTAGCAGGCGACTATTTAAAACCACTTTGTAAAGTACTTAGCATGGGTAAATATAACTGCAAAGAACTCTGCTTTAAATACGTAGCATTTATCCTTATGTGAGTATTATCAATGCTATTTTCCTGTTTGAGATGGTAGGTTTTAATATGATGTCATACTCGGGGATAGATGTATACTGATTTAACGATTATTTGATGGTAATTTATCTATACATCTATACAGATACATAAAATTCAAGTGTCTGTTTGTAATTCCAAAATAACAGCGTTTCACTAAATGCATATGAAAATATACACGCTACTGACACTGAAAAACCAAGTTTTAAAATTTTCTCTGTCTGTCTGTTTGTTCCGGGTAATCTCTGAAATGGCTGGACGGGACTTTCATTGGCAGGTAGCTGATGTTTCAAGGAGTAACTTAGGATACTTTAATTAATAAAAAATATTAGGGTTCCGCGATAATATCTAAATAATATAAAAATCTACGCGGGTGAAACCGCGGGGCACAGCTAGTCTGTACTAATATTATAAAGATAAAGGTTTGAATGTATGTTTGTAACGAATTAAAAATAGCTGGACCGATTTTAACGGGACTTTCAGTAAGACATTGCTGATGCTACAAGGAGTAACGTAGGCTAACTTCTTTTAAAATTAGGGTTCCGTGAAAAATGCCACCTATGAAATTAAATCTACGCGGGTGGAACCGCGGGGCTCAGCTAGTTAAATAACATGTCATAACGCCACGCTTGGCTTAAATAAATCATATTATTTTTTGCACATATTGATTGAAAGTTAAATCTAACTATTTTGTGTCTTGTATAGTTATCCTCATTATTTTCGCTGAGTGGTCATAACTGCTGACGGCACCTGTAGATCTGGTTAATATACAAGTATTTTGCCAACAGCTCCACAGAATGCGAGCCTGTTCCTCCGAACCTCACTTCTTCTAAAACAGGACAAAAAGCTTGGGACAGTAAGTATACCTTACACTAGCTTACGTACGCGGCGTCGCCTGAGTTGCGTTAGGGATCCCTTTTTTTAACCTACTTCAAAAGCGAAGGACGAGGATGGTACTTTATTTCGCGGAAAGGTTAGTCGACATCACCGGAGACCGAAGAGCTGGCAGCTACCTCGGACAAAGAATTAGTGTAGCCATCCAAAGGGGGAATGCTGCCAGTATCTTCGGAACCTTGCCTACAGGGACTCCTTTTAATAATATATTTTAATTTTATGGTTTGTAGTGTTAGTACTATATTTTTTAATCTATACAGATAAATAAAATTGAAGTGTCTGTTTGTAATTCCAAAATAACAGCTTTTCACTAAATGCATATGAAAGTATACACGCCACTGACACTAAAAAACCAAGTTTTAAAATTTTTCTCTGTCTGTCTGTTTGTTCCGGGTAATCTTTGAAATGGCTGGACGGATTTTAACGAGACTTTCACTGGTAGGTAGCTGATGTTTCAAGGAGTAGCTTAGGCTACTTTTATTTATTAAAAATATTAGGGTTCCGCGACAATAAGGATGAAACTAATTGTACGCGGGTGAAACTGCAAGGCACAGCTAGTCTGTAATATGTAAGCTGTTGTGAATAAAGTTACCGGAAATCCATGTTTCGCGGATAACTTCGTCACTTATAAACGAGATTTTCCTTCGTAAGTATTATATACTTTCAAATGCATGCTTGTTTGTACCTACTCTGATGTATGGAAGTGAATGTTGGGTTTGGCAGAAGACACATGAAAGTATAGTGAATGCAGTGGAAATGCGATCGTTACGAAGTTTGTATGGGATCACCATAGGAGATCGAATGAATAATAGTGTGATAAGAGACAGTTGCAAGTTGAAGAATGATGTGGCGACCAGAATTGATAGATATATGATGAGATGGTTTGGACATATCGAAAGGATGAGTGATAGGCGATTAACGAAACTAATTTATAGAGCGAATGTGAGCGGAAGTGTCGGTAGAGGGCGTCCAAGGAACAACTACTATGAAACAATTAATAGTATTTTTCAGAAAGGTCATATTCGGAGCACTCGTAACCGCAGGAAGTGTATGAGGAGGTGCATGAATGTGGATGAAGCGAAAGAAGTATGTAAGGACCGAAGCATGTGGCGAACGATGGTCTCTGCCTACCCCCGTGGGATACAGGTGTATGTTATTATGTATTTAGTGAAAAATCTGTTAATTTGGAATTACAAACAGACACTTCAATTTTATTTCTTTGTATAGACTGTATAGTCCCTCAATCCCAAATATTAATTCTCGTTAGTTAAGACATCCCTTAACATGATTCATCTCCTGCTAGAATGCGTGGAGTACCACGAGACGTTAATATATCCCTGCGAGGGTCAGAAGAGGAAAAACCAATGTCCTCATCCTGCTGACCAGCTCATCCCTGGTGGAGGGTCTGCAGAGAAGAACGAGTTTCCTCACATGGTAAATACATACTTGTTTTTATATGACAAAGGTGACAAATGGTGCACTACTGCAGCCTATAAACGTGACCAACACCAAGGGTGGCACTCGTTGACTACCTTATAAATAATACCTGATGGTAAGCTACTGCAGCCTATGAACGTGACCAACACCAAGGGTGGCACTCGTTGACTACCTTATAAATAATACCTGATGGTAAGCTACTGCAGCCTATGAACGTGACCAACACCAAGGGTGGCACTCGTTGACTACCTTATAAATAATACCTGATGGTAAGCTACTGCAGCCTATGAACGTGACCAACACCAAGGGTGGCACTCGTTGACTACCTTATAAATAATACCTGATGGTAAGCTACTGCAGCCTATGAACGTGACCAACACCAAGGGTGGCACTCGTTGACTACCTTATAAATAATACCTGATGGTAAGCTACTGCAGCCTATGGACGTGACCAACACCAAGGGTGGCACTCGTTGACTACCTTATAAATAATACCTGATGGTAAGCTACTGCAGCCTATGAACGTGACCAACACCAAGGGTGGCACTCGTTGACTACCTTATAAATAATACCTGATGATAAGCTACTGCAGCCTATGAACGTGACCAACACCAAGGGTGGCACTCGTTGACTACCTTATAAATAATACCTGATGGTAAGCTACTGCAGCCTATGGACGTGACCAACACCAAGGGTGGCACTCGTTGACTACCTTATTAATAATACCTGATGGTAAGCTACTGCAGCCTATGAACGTGACCAACACCAAGGGTGGCACTCGTTGACTACCTTATAAATAATACCTGATGGTGCAATGTTATTTATCTGTATAGATATAGATATATACATATTTTATTTCCAGGCCCTGATAGGATACGGCGAGCGCCCGAAGGTTAAGTGGTTGTGCGGGGGGTCAGTGATCAGCGACAGGTTCATTCTCACAGCTGGACATTGTTCATCTAGCAGGGAGTTGTAAGTATTTTATTATCTACAATTTAACCTCTACAATACCAGAAAAATTGAGATTTTTAAAAGCCTTTTAAAAGTAGAAGCTGGTTTCACTTAGTTCCTTGCCAGGTTGTTCTCAGTAAAAGCAACCTTCCGAACCTGGCGGTAGCATGTATAATACTGTATAATTATGTCATTCTGACGAATTGAATGTAACATACATTCAATTCGTCGTTAGAAGTCTAATCAATTAAAGATATTATGAATTGAACTGATCACCGTTTGAGTAAGTTTATCGTGCTAAGCTCACTAAATTAACACTGGTATTTCTCGCGTCGAAACTAAGTTGTATGAAAAACTAGACAGTTTCATATTTGTTACGTGGTAGTGCTGTCACGTGAAGCACTTTTACAAAAATCCTCCTGGTTAATTTTACGCGTGTGAATGTTCCACCCGTGGTGGCCAAAATTATGTGCAGTGATGTGTCACCACGTGCTTTACGGTGAAGGAAAACATCGTGAGGAAACCTGCATATGTCTGAGAAGTAATTCAGACACGTATGTATAGTGGCTGAGACGGCGATGGACTCACCATCTGTCACGTTGGCACTTAATCATCTTGTGTGAAAAGTGTGTGTTGTTATTACAACACCTCTGCCTACACCCGAGGGGAATACTTGAATGTTTCGTTATTTGTCTTGTTCTAGCGGTCAAGCGAGTTACGTGACAGTGGGTGCTCTGACGAGAACTGTGTCGGATGACAGCAAGCTGTATAAGATTAAAGCGATACACCGCCATCCAGACTACAAGCCTCCGATCAGATATAACAACATTGCATTGATTGAGACCGAGGAAAAGTGAGTTTCTTGTAACTCTACATAGAAGTAAAATGAGATTCCTAATAAAAATAATTCGCGCTCAAGCCCTTGATTATTAATTTTATTTTAATTAAAAACTTCCTGCAATATACATATTTGCGCGGACTTAATGCCATAGGTATTTTCTACCACTCAACCTTTGTTGAAAGAGACATGGCAGGTGTAGAAAAGCAGCGATATAATAGTACTCAAATAGGATTCTGTGCTTACAGACAAAATAACTAGTCCGCCATTTTGGATGTTCCACCATATTGGAATTAGAATGAACTATGTGACGTCGTTCTAATTTTTCTTTTTTAATTTCCAGCTTGCATTGCCAAAGGTTATATTTGCAATTGGTTAAAGATTTTAAATTCAGTTTCAAGATACCTTACCTACCTATTGTAAAATTCATTCCAGGATTATACTGAACCAGTTCCTAATCCCAGCCTGTCTGCATATAGGAGATGACATTGAAGACGACAGAGCCCTGTCTACATCCTGGCAATCGTGGGGACACTACGACGAGGGCATATTGCAGAAAGTAAGGACATTTTTAATTGCTCATGTCTTCCCAGAAGGGTCTTCCAAGGGCAGAGATGCACTACGTACCCTTTTGCCCCGAAGAGTAACTGCCAACGTGCCAGATGGTGAGTCTATCGCCGTCTTAGCCAGTATACATACGTGTTTGAATTACTTCTCAGACGTATGCAGGTTCGAGCAATCGCCTGCCACAAGCGACTAAGTTCCAATCCCAGCGGGGTCTGTACCAATGAGTATTTCTAAAAACTTATGTGCAGTAATTTCACGCCACGTGCTTTACGGTGAAGGAAAACATTGTGAGGAATATGTCTGAGAAGAAATATAACTAGGTCTTAACTCTTGTAACTATTTTTGTGATCAACAGACACCAACGAAGAAGTACAGTGAGAGTGATTGTTCTGAAAAATATCCAATCAATCGTCAATTGCGACAAGGTATTAACTTTACAACGCAGATGTGCTACGGGCCGGTTGAAAACTTCAAGGATGGATGTAAGGTGAGAAGATTTTTGGTAAGCTCACGTCTTAGGTGTAGCAGCGTTTCTCCACTCGCTCATAGATGGCGCTACTCGCTAACGAATGCTAAGTTTGAGTACAAATACACGAGAACCTAAATCGCGCTTTGAGAGTTTTGGAGCGCATTGCTGTAAATAATACAGGTTTACAATAATCTTGTCTTTGCTGGGGATGACACTGATCATGAGCTCTCCACACAATATATACTGCCCCAGTTCGGAAGGTTGCTTTTACTGAGAAGAACTCCTTTTTTCCCCTGTTTCCACTGCCGCCGTTACAAGTGACCGCGTCGAAGTAAACGCAGATTAGTATAGAATCGGAACAGCGCCTCTGTCGGCCTAAACATGACACTATTGTGAGCCCATACTAATCTGCGTTTACGTCGACGCGATCACTTGTGACGGGAATTTTAAGAAAACTCGCACTAGGGACTCTGAACTGATATAATCATTACATTTCCATTTCTCAGGGCGACACAGGAGGTCCACTACAAGTGAAGAGTAGAAAGCTGGAGTGTATGTACGTCGTTATTGGAGTAGCATCATTCGGAAGAGCTTGCGGTGTCGATGAGCCAGATGTGTTCACCAGAGTGGCTCCGTACATACCCTGGATCGAGAACATTGTGTGGCCGTAGACAGAGATTTAGCTACAGGAGTCGTCATGAGCTATGAGCGCTCAAAAAAAAAGATGTACTTCTTGTAAATCCTCTCTCCATAGTGTCTGTAGGATTATCTGTCTGTGGTTAAGAATATATTTAAATCAATAAATTGAAATTGATAATATTGGGTATTTTAACTCCACACCCGGTCCGATAGGCAGAGTGCTTGCTGATACACTGCGTGTTGCACAAACAAACAATACCAATAAATATTTATACATGTATACTAGCTGTGCCCGACGGTCTCACCCGTGTAGATTTAGTTTCATCCTTATTGTCGCGGAACCCTTATATTTTTAATAAATAAAAGTAGCCTAAGTTATTCCCTGAAACATCAGCTACCTACCAGTGAAAGTCCCGTTAAAATCCGTCCAGCCGTTTCAGAGATTACCCGGAACAAACAGACAGACGGACAGACAGGCAGAGAAAAATTTAAAACTTGGTTTTTTAGTGTCAGTAGCGTGTATTTCATATGCATTTAGTGAAAAGCTGTTATTTGGGAATTACAAACAGACACTTCAATTTCATTTATCTGTATAGATATAGTATAATATTCTGTGTTTAAAAATGTTTAAGTAATATTTTTTTCCGCATAATTTGATCTAAAATAAAACTCTTTTGTTTGCACATAATACGAGTAAATGATGAACGCATTTGTTTCAACTTCTCCTCGCTAGATGGCGTTGTATCGAATGCTCTCTAAATCGGTCTTACACCCGCTATTCACTGAAGATGTGTGTGACAGAAGACAAAAGGTGGAAAGTGGGCTCGACTTCCTTTCGGCTCCAGCATCAGATCAGCTCGATTCTACATCTTTATTAAATACTTAGAAGTGTTTTCAAAGTCTTTAAACAGTAATTGCACTAGTCGTCGCTACGTTTTTAGAAAGTTGCCTTCAATTACTCTGGGATACCATCGAATCAAAAAACAAATTAAGAATTATTAAATTCTATACAGATCAATAAAATTGAAGTGTCTGTTTGTAATTCCAAAATAACAGCTTTTCACTAAATGCATATGAAAGTATACACGCTACTGACACTAAAAAACAAAGTTTTAAAAAATTTCTCTGTATGTCTGTCTGTTTGTTCCGGGTAATCTCTGCAACGGCTGGACGGATTTTAACGGGACTTTCACAGGCAGGTAGCTGATGTTACAAGGAGTAACTTAGGCTACTTATATTTATTAAAAATATTAGGGTTCGGCGACATGAAGCATGAAACTCAATCTACGCGGGTGAAACCGCGGGGCACAGCTAGTCGGTTCATAAATAACGAAATTATCCCCGAACACATAAAAAAACATGTTTAATGAACCTCCTCCTTTTTTGAAGTCGGCTAAGAAGTCTAATCAAATAAAAATATTTTTGGGTTTGAGTGTGTATTCCTATGAAAAAAGGCGACTATATCAATTATACTATTTAAAGTGCATATCGTCGTTGCGCGTTCAAAAGTAGCTATGTGTTTTTACACACTTTAGGAGACGCAGAAAGTGATTATCTCGAAATATGGCCCGAGTATTAAAAAAAATAATCTTACTATTGATACATATAACAAATTTACATAGTTTTTTTTTTTTAGATTAATGTTGGATAGGTATTATTATTAATAATGACAAAATTAAACATTACTGGAAATCTTGACACCGAGTTCACGAAATACACATAGCGACTTTTGCACGCGCAACGACGATTTGTTTCCGAAAATCGCCGCTAGATGGAGTTGTGCCAAATTTTTACAAGCTATCATTGTGTTCGCAGCGACGTATATATAGTTGTAATACAAATTATTGAGTTAAGCAACTGGAACCTTAACCAGTATTGCCAAAGATGTTAAATTGATATTTTTGATAGTGCGTTCATAGTCAAACATGAGAGCGCTTATTTATACTTAACTGTGCCCGGCGGGTACACCCGCGTAGATATAGTTTCATCCTTATTGTCGCGGAACCCTAATATTTATGATAAATAAAAGTAACCTAAGTTACTCCTTAAAACATCAGCTACCTGCCAGTGAAAGTCCCGTTAAAATCCGTACAGCCGTTACAGAGATTACCCGGAACAACAGACAGACAGGCAGATAAAAATTTAAAACTTGGTTATTTGAGTCAGTAGCGTGTATTTCATATGCATTCAGTGAAAATCTGATATTTTAGAATTACAAACAGACACTTCAATTTTATTTATCTATATAGATATAAAGATATCTTAAAAGTGCTTCCACGCTTCTAAGCATGAACCCTAATATTGTTAATAAATAAAAGTAGCCTAAGTTACTCCTTGAAACATCAACTACCTACCAGTGAAAGTCCCGTTAAATTCGGTCCAGCCGTTTCAGAGATTACCCGGAACAAACAGACAGACATAGAAAAATTTTAAAACTTGGTTTTTTAGTGTCGGTAGCGTGTATACTTTCATATGCATTTAGTGAAAAGCTGTTGTGAAATTTTGGAATTACAAACAGACACTTCAATTTTATTTATCTGTATAGACTATACACGGTACTGACAAAATAAAAACTAAATTTTTTTTAGTTCCGAATGAGTGTCCGTATAGCTAGCGTACACATGGTGGAATCCAGGGTCGGGTGTAGCCTAAAAAATAGTGCCTAAGGCTAAAAAGCTTAAGCACTAAGGAATCTAGGCTTATTTATTGTAATAAGAATTTTTAAATATAATGGCAAATATAATATTAGGGTTCTGCTTCCACCCAAGAAAGTAAGGTGAAACTGCGGGGCATAGCTAGTCTACACTAATATCATAAAGAGGAAAGATTTGTTTGTTTGCATTAAATAGGCTCCGAAACTACTTGACCGATCTTGAAAATTCTTTCAGCAATGGATAGCTACATCATCAGTGAGTAACCTAGGCTATATTTTATCCCCGTACTCCCACGGGAACGCGAACTATGCGGGTGAAACCGCGTGACGTCCGCTAGTAGGTAAATAAGATAACAATGTTCTGCTATAGAAAATACTTTATTATTCATGAAGTATGTAAGTCGGTATATATACCAATATTATAAAGACCAAAGGATTTGTAAGTATGTTTGTAAGGAATTGTCTCAAAAAGTACTGGACCGATTTTAAAAATTCTTTCACCATTAGAATGCTACATTATCACTGATTAATATAGGCTATATTTTATCCCCGTACTCCCACGGGAACGGGAACTACGCGGGTTCACAGCCAGGGTTCCCAACCGGATCGGGTAACACTCAATATTTTCGGGTCTGTGCAATGTTGTAATAAATTTGATACCTGTGGAAAGAAAAAATAACTTTTCAATTGCAATTTAATATGGTAAAAATGGGGCACACCACGTGCTTTGCGGTGAAGGAAAACATCGTGAGGAAACCTGCATATGTCTGAGAAGTAATTCAAACACGTATGTATAGTGGCTGAGACGGCGATGGACTCACCATCTGTCACGTTGGCACTTAATCATCTTGTGTGAAAAGTATGTGTTGTTATCACAACACCTCTGCCTACACCCGAGGGGGATACGATAGCATATGTATGTACATACCTGTTCTTCAACAGAATAATAGTCCTTATTCTCATATCCATAGAACACATTATCCAATAACTCTATATATTTCTCCTTGTACTCTAAACCTGATTTTGTGATTGAATCTTTTGTAACCTCGTGCGGTAACGCTTTACCTTCGAGCAGAGACTGTACGTATGGTTTCTGTAAACAAAAGTGTATGTGAGCTTGTATGGAATTGTATGAAGATTTTTATGGAACAGTATGAAGATTTGTATGAGCTTGAATGAAAATTTTAATGGACTTTTATGAACATTTGTATGGGCTTGTATGAGGATTTCTATTAGTTTATACGAAGCGTGTAAACTTATATATGTAATTGTAGGAAAATGTGTTTGTATAAACTTGTATGGAAATTTGTATGGGCTTGTAAAATTTGTATGAAAAGTAGAAAGAATAACACCTCGCTGGAACATCTTCTCTTAGAAGCTTACAATCAGCTCTTGCGACAAATGTATGAAGAAGTGGAATAAATTTTACCTTATCATCAAACTCTTGTCCCATCCATTTGAATGACTCGTGTATGAAGTGCATATACAGCTTGTACGACTGTCTCAACGATGTCACTAGCGTTTGAATTCTGCTTTCTAAGCCTGAAAGTATAAAACTTTGTTATTATCTAGATTCATACATAAAGTAATATTTCACACAAGATAATTAAGTGCCAACGTGACAGGTGAGTCCATCGCCGTCTCAGCCACTATACATACGTGTTTGAATTACTTCTCAGACATATGCAGGTTTGTATTTGTCAGTCAGTGAAGACTTTGAACACATGTATACACTAGCTGTGCCCCGCGGTTACACCCACGTAGTTAGTTTAATGGGTGTACCGCGGAAATCTTGTTTTTTTTTTTAAATTAAAAGTAGCCTTATTTACTCCTTGTAACATTAGCTACCTGCCAGTAAAGGTCCCTTTGAAATCTGTCTAGCCGTTTTGGAGATTACCCGGAACAAACAGACAGACAGAGGAAAAACTTTAAAATTGGGTTTTTTATGTCAGTAGCGTGTATACTTTCATATGTATTTAGTGAAAGGCTATTATTTTGGAATTACAAACAGACACTTCAATTTTATTTATCTGTATAGATATGATACCTTGTAAATTACACATAGCTATGAATATTCTCGTGAGTCTAGCAGGTGGTAGTTCAGCGACGCCATATTGTAATATGGCAGCCCAGTCAACACTACACAGGGTGCCTTCGCGACTATTATACATAATGTTCTGTAAATGACGGTCGCCTACACCTATAAATAAAAAAAAATATTTTAGTCAAAAATATCTTTATTTGATTAGACTTTATACAAAGCATTTTCAAATCGTCAAAATGACACAATAACACAGTATTATACATGCTACCGCCAGGTTCGGAAGGTTGCTTTACTGAGAACAACCTGGCAAGGAACTCAGTCATTACTCTTTTCAAAAATATTATACAACTAGCTGTGCCCCGCGGATTCACCCGCGTAGATTTAGTTTCATTCTTATTGTCGCGGAACCCTAATATTTTTGATAAATGAAAGTAGCCTAAGTTACTCCTTGAAACATCAGCTACCTACCAGTGAAAGTCCCGTTAAAATCCGTCCAGCCGTTTCAGAGATTACCCGGAACAAACAGACAGACAGAGAAAAATTTTAAAACTTGGTTTTTCAGTGTTAGTATCGTGTATACTTTCATATGCATTTAGTGAAAAGCTGTTATTTTGGAATTACAAACAGACACTTCAATTTTATTTATCCGTATAGATATAGATTTTAATAAAAATACATAATAAATCACTTGAGCAATGTAAGCCCATGGACACAGTTCCAATGCACAAATGTCAATAAAAATAACATAAAGAAAAAGTTGCGGTAGAACTAGTAGTTCTACAGCCTCGCTAGTCTAGTGGTAGCTAAGACTGGGTTCGAACCCTGAATAATTATTCCTAGCCATCAGTATGTGATATCTCATGGGGAAGACCGAATCCACCTGTTCTAGTTGGAAACTTGTATATACAGGATGCATGAGAAATAGGAACAGTTGTCTTCTAGAAGTTGTAGGGTTTTATGAATATATCACTATGTTGAAGTCGTAAAATATCTAGCTCCAACGATAACGTAGTTATAGGCTATGGTTGCTAAGGGCCGAAGAGCTCGCGGCCTTAAGCGATTGAATGAACGCGCGCCCGCGTTTACCAACATTCTATACGCGATCATTAAACATTTTAAATTAAGGGGAAGGTTAATGGTTTCGAAAATTGGTTTTATGGGATTATTTCAGGATTTATTAGTGGGAGAAAAAAATAAAAACGTAGTTAGATTTCACATGAATTTTTATGCAAGCAGCAGATTTTTAAGGGAAAATAAGGTATTGATATGGTCGACTTTGAACATCAATTACTAGAAAAAGGAAGAAAAAAGTTTTTGTCATAATAATTTTAATTGCTTCCTAAAATTATACCTTGTCACATATTTTAACAGCTGTCCCGGTTTCCCCGACACCCTGTATACTGCAATGCGCTCCAAAACTCTCATAGCGCGATTTAGGTTCTCGTGTATTTGTACTCAAACTTCACATTTGTTAGCGAGTAGCGCCATCTATGAGCGAGTGGAGAAGCGGAGTGTATGTTTGTTTGTCAAAGCTTTATACTTACCAAATAACCAACATAGTACAGTGATGGAACACACACTCTCCTGAAATCTTCTCTTCTTTATTAAGAAATCTTCAGTCGTACAACACGTCGATTCTATCACGGACCTGTTTGCATAAAAAAAAATGTTTAACTAATGTTTTAAAGTAAATTTTTACCGACTTCAAAAAGAAGGAGTTCATTAGTTCAAATTATAACTTTTTTCACTACTACTGTAGAAAATATCGATATTTTTTTCTTGCGACTTGAACACACAAATATAAACGGAAAGTAAAAAATTTACACACACACTCCCGATTTTCATTTTACTCAATTGGCAGGGCATGGTTTGTAGGTCGTGGGTTCGAATACGCCTTGTGTGCGTATTTTACTAACCATTTTTAAAATCATAAAAATACTTTGGAAAATATACTCCTAATAAGAACATCATCCATGTAAACCAAACTAACAAACTGTACATACCTCAAGGCATGCGACGGTATACCACTGCAGAGCTGATGATGAGCCAAAACCGAAGCTTGAGTCGGAGCCAATATCAGCTCTCTGTCAGCTGCCCGAGGCGGTATAGCTGTAAAACATGTTATATTCACACTTGATGATAACCTTACGCTGCATCTAATGTGCAGTGAACATGTTTCACTTATAACAAAACTAGCTGTGCCTAGCGGTTCAATAGTGTCATGTTTAGGCCGACAGAGGCGCTGTTCCGATCCTATACTAATCTGCGTTTACGTCGACGCGGTCACTTGTGACGGCGGCAATTAAATATTCGCACTGTGCCCTAAGATTATTAACGAATAGTTAAAATATTTACTTAGATGATTACTTACTGTCAATATTGTATTTCTTAGATAAAAGACTTCTAACGCGTTCGTAGTTTTCTAGATATTCAATCAGACCGCTGTCTTCCCCGAGTGGGGTCACCTGAAAATTAGAGGCTTTACACACGAGGTCGTAACTATCCACGGGTCGGGCAAAGGGTTATTGGGTTTTCCATCTGTAATGTCCCAGTATCAGCCCGCAGTCTGTATTAGTGGCCGGTTAATGGCAATAGGCTCGCCCTCTATTACATGGGACTTAAACATTACTGGTGAAATGTGGGTGTACTATAAGTACACCTCTGTGTACGCCTTTGGGGAATACAGACATGAGTGTTGTTTTTATTGTAATTGTTACTGAAAATGAAAATGATTTATTCAGTTTAGGCCCTGGTAAGGCACTTATGAATGTCGAGGAATTGACCACCGGTTCGGAAACTAGCCTTCTGAAAACAACCGGCAAGAAACTCAGCTACTTTTGTTCTTTCCGGTTAAAGCCAAATTTTTTATTGTTGCCAAAATATTAATTAATGAAACATTTGCCTGCTACACACGCGATGCAAGTTCGAATCCCAGCGGTCTGCGCCAATGAGTGTTTCTAAAAACTAATGTGCAGTGATGTCTCACCACGTGCTTTACGGTGAAGGAAAACATTGTGAGGAAACCTGCATATGTCTGAGAAGTAATTCAAACACGTATGTAAAGTGGCTGAGACGGCGATGGACTCACCATCTGCTTACCCCTTCAGGAACCCTTCTGGGTTATCATGAGCAAATGTCTATATATTTAAATACATACATTGTATCCCACGAACCCCCACTGCTGGACCAATCTCCTCCCCACTCTCTGCACCGCGGCGTCAACCTTCAACTGCTCCCCACTCTTGTGTAAATACCTCTTGACTGTGCCGTTGGATAGCAGCACTGTGAACACGCACGGTCGCCGGATCGAATCCGTGAACACTGTTATCTAAAAACATTTAGAAAGTGCATGTGAGCTAGGAGTCGAACTAAAAACTAAAAGCCACACTTTCTAGTGATGTGCCCACCATTTATCCCCCCCATAGCCATCGTGTCCTTTTCTTACAATCTCTCTAATCCCCCCTCACATATTATCATGTGCCCCCTAACAAGCACCCAAGTCGCCTCACTAGCTATCAATTCCCCCCACTTTAGTCATAATGTCCCCCTCACTAGCCATCATGCTTCCCTTATCTAGCCGTAATGCCCCCCCTATCTAGTCATATTCGCTGCCCCCCCTTTATAACTTGCCCTGTCCCCACTAATTCACAAAGAACTTCAGAGAGAGGCCTTTTACAAAAATATATATATAGATAAAACTAGCTATGCCCCGCGGTTTCACCCGCGTGGTATTAATTTCATGGGTTTCGCGGAACCTTAAATAAATAAAGCAAGTTACTCCTTGAAACATTAGCTATCCGCCAGTGAAAGTCCCGTTAAAATCGGTCCAGCCGTTTCGGAGATTACCCGGAACAGACAGACAGACCTAGACAGCAGAAATTTTTTTAAAATTGTTTTTTTCTCGTCAGTACCGTATATACTTTCGTATGCATTTAGTGAAAAGCTGTTATTCTGAATTAACAAACAGACACTTCAATTTTATTTATCTGTATAGATAGATGTATAGATTATATATCATCACCTGTTCATCCACCCTGACGACCTCAACCCCCGGCCGCAGACCCAGCAGGTGTGTCAGACACTCATTGCGGCAGACATCGGCGACACACAGTGTCGGACACAACTGAGACACTCTCAGACACTTCTGAGCTGGTCTCGACACTAACTCATCTTGGATCTCCTTTAGAATTTGCTTTTTTTGAGTTTTATCTGTATCTGCGTACAATAAAAAAGATATATCATATACTAGCGGACATCACGCGGTTTTACGCGCGTAGTTCCCGTTCCCGTGGGAGTACGGGGATAAAATATAGCCTATATTAAACAGTGATAATGTAGCATTCAAATGGTGAAAGAATTTTCAAGATCGGTCAAGTAGTTTCGGAGCCTATTCAATGGAAACAAACAAACAAAAAACAATCAAATCTTTCTTCTTTGTAATATTAGTGTAGATAAGACCGGCATAGAATGCTAATTACACTAATTAGATACAGTTCCACACATATAACACAAAGGTGACTGACTGACTGACATAGTGATCTATCAACGCACAGCCCAAACCACTGGACGGATCGGGCTGACATTTGGAATGCAGGTACATGTTATGACGTACGCATCCGCTAACAAGGGATTTTGATTCATTCTACCTCCAAGGGGATAGAATTGGGGATGAAAGTTTGTATGAAACTAAATTTACGCGGGTGAAACCGCGGGGCACAGCTAGTATAATATAAAGAAATATTCATCCTTTTTCGCAGAACACCTTGCACACTAACAATAGCTTGTTTCGTCATGAAACAAATCCTACATATGCTACACAAGCGACGCAAGTTCGAATCCCAGCGGGGCCTGTACCTATGACTAATCTAAAAACTTATGTGCAGTGATGTCACACCACGTGCTTTACGGTGAAGGAAAACATCGTGAGGAAAAGATATGTCTGAGAAGTAATTCAAACACGTATGTTTAGTGGCTGAGACGGTGGACTCACCATCTGTCACGTTGGCACTTAATCATCTTGTGTGAAGTGTGTGTTGTTATTACAACACCTCTGCCTACACCCGTAAAACACAACCATAGTAGGGTTATGGACAGACAGCGTTGTAACTCACCGAATACATATATATCATACAATTTCTTCTTGTATTTGTGTAGCAGCTGATAGTCGGAGCCAGCGTAGGGATTTTCAAATATCCTGTTTTTCATCCTGTCGAATATTAATCTCCATTTATCACCATCTGAAATAAAAAAATCCACTTCTTTATCTATACAGATAAATAAAATTGAAGTGTCTGTTTGTAATTCCAAAATAACAGCTTTTCTCTAAATGCATATGAAAGTATACACGCTACTGACACTGAAAGTTTTAAAATGTTTCTCTGTTTGTCTGTCTGTCTGTTTGTTCCGGGTAATCTCTGAAACGGCTGGATGGATTTTAACGGGACTTTCACTGGCAGATAGCTAATGTTAGAAGGAGTAACTTAGGCTACTTTTATTTATTAAAAATATTAGGGTTCCGCGACATGAAGCATGAAACTAAATCTACGCGGGTGAACCGCGGGGTACAGCTAGTCTTTATCTATAGAGATAAATAAAATTGAAGTGTCTGTTTGTAATTCAACAACAGCTTTTTACTAAATACATATGAAAGTATACATGGTAATGTCATAGAAAAACTATTTTTCAATTTTTCTCTGTGTGTCGATTTGTTCCGGGCAACCTCCGAAACGGCTGGACAGATTTTAACGGGACTTTCACTGGCAGGTAGCTAATGTTACAAGGAGTAACTTAGGATAATTTTGCTAAAGAAAAACATAAGGATTCTTCGGGACACCCAGGAAATTAACTCTACGCGGATGAAACCGCGAGGAGCTAGTTGCATAATATTTTTTTAAAGAGTAATTGTTGAGTTCCTCGCCGGGTTCTTCAAAGTCAAAGAGTTAAAAATATCTTTATTCGATCAGACTTTATACAAAGCACTTTCAAATCGTCAGAATGACATAATTACACAGTATTATACATGCTACCGCCAGGTTCGGAAGGTTGCTTTTACTGAGAACAACCTGGCAAGATACTATGTAATTACTCTCCAAAAATATTATACAATTAAAAAAAAAACAAAATAAATCACTTGAGCAATGTAAGCCCATGGACACAGTTCCAATGCACAAATGAAGATAAAAATTTACATAAAGAATAGTCTAGTAGTTGTACTTATATGTAAATGCGTAGCTTCTTGTCAACAAAAGCAACCTTCCGAGCCCGTTGGTAACATTTATGATCCCGTATAATGTATTTTTGTGTCCTTCTGACGATTTGAAAGTACTTTGTAAGGAGTCTAATCAAATAAAGATATTTTGAATACTAGCTGTGCCCTGCGGTTTCACCCGCGTAGAATTAGTTTTATGCTTCATGTCGCGGAACCATAATATTTTTAATACATAAAACTAGCCTAAGTTACTCCTTGAAACATCAGCTATCTGTCAGTGAAAGTCCCGTTAAAATCGGTCCAGCCGTATCAGAGATTACCCGGAACAAACAGACAGACAGACAGAGAAAAAATTTATAACTTGGTTTTTCGGTGTCAGTATCATGCACACTTTCATATGAATTTAGTGAAAAGCTGTTATTTTGGAATTACAAACAGCCACTTCAATTTTATTTATCTGTATAGATATAGATTATTCACATACCCATAGCTTTTAATGCTTCACTCAGTTCAGCACAACAGCTCAGCAACGAGTGACCAGCGTCACAGATCAACTGGAGTCTGCAATTATAATTATAACTAGCTGTGAAAATGAAAATGAAAATGAATTATTCAGTTTAAGCCCTGGTAAGGCACTTATGAATGTCGAGAAGTTCAAGTGTCTATATAATTAAATTCTTATTACGAGACAGATGTATATGACGTGTATAAGTCTGTCACACACAGTGGAACTATGATGGCGATAAGAGCTTATGGTGCCTAGTGCGAGTTTTTCACTGCCTAGGATTAGGATATAGGATCGGAACAGCGTCTCTGTCGGCCTAAACATGACACTATTATGAGCCCATACTAATCTGCGTTTACGTCGACGCGGTCACTTGTGACGGCGATTTTAAGAAAACTAGCACTAGGCACTGTTCCCGAGTATGACGCAACTATATACATACCTCAGTTTATATTGTTGTTCAGTGTTGACAGCATTGTTCAGAAGTGCGAGGGTAGCGCTAAATTCACTCGTGACTTCAGCAAACGCCGGCAGATGGCGCTTCAACTGATCTATTGTGAACTGGTCTAGACTGGACCACACTTGTTCTAGCTGGGAACAATTTACTTATATATTTTTCACCTGTACACATGTGATGTTTACCAAATGGGAACCCCGGTTTATTTACCAAATGCGAAGACATACAAAAAAGATATACCTTGAGACATAAAAATAAATTAGTATTTCCCAGTAGTAATCTTTAATTACATTCCACAAGCCCCTTCAAAATGTGTATAAAAATATATAATAAACTACCTAAATATATAAGAGAAGAATATAATGTAAATATATACAATAAACTAGTTAAGCAACTATTAATATATAAAAGCTACTATACTGTACAGGATTACTTAGATGATACATTAAAGTAATTAGATTTACTAAAATATAAATATTGTTACAATATAAAAATAAGTTAAGTATTTAAAGTCATATTCTAATTACATAACTAGACATTTTATTAACAAAGACGTATTTACTTAATCTATATCTATACATCTATACAGATAAATAAAATTGAAGTGTCTGTTTGTAATTCCAAAATAACAGCTTTTCACTAAATGCATATGAAAGTATATACGCTACTGACAATAAAAAACCAAGTTTTAAATTTTTTTTATGTCTGTCTGTCTGTTTGTTCCGGGTAATCTCCGAAACGGCTGGACCGATCTTAACGGGACTTTCACTGGCAGGTAGCTGATGTTTCAAGGAGTAACTTAGGCTACTTTGATTTATTAAAAATATTAGGGTTCCGCGACATGAAGCATAAAACTAAATCTACGCGGGTGAAGCCGCGGGGCACAGCTAGTATTAAATATAGTAGGTAGATAATATAGAGGAGGATCTCAATACACTGTGTTATTTGTTATAATATAATATAAAATGTATAAGTATTATTAGGTATGTGAAGTGAATGAATACTTTTATAAATATTAGCTATTGATAGATATATTGATACAGATAGAAGTTAGAAATAAATTTATTTTACGATTATAATTTAATAAGCCTAGTAGTGCCTCTCATGTTTTGCTGTGCCCTAACAGGGCTTATGTTAGCTTGCTAAGGTTATCATTATAATTACAATTATTTTGTATAAAGTAACTAACATAAACGCAATAAATAAATAGATGTCGTTTCACGCTTTATTTTGTGGAACCCTAATGTATTTTAAAATAAATTCTAGGTTTTTTCAAAAGAGTAATTGTTCTTCAAAGTCAAAGAGTTAAAAATATCTTTATTCGATCAGACTTTATACAAAGCACTTTCAAATCGTCAGAATGACACAATTACACAGTATTATACATGCTACCGCCAGGTTCGGAAGGTTGCTTTTACTGAGAACAACCTGGCAAGGAACTCAGTCATTACTCACCAAAAATATTATACAATTAAAAAAAAAACAAAATAAATCACTTGAGCAATGTAAGCCCATGGACACAGTTCCAATGCACAAATGTCGATAAAAATTAACATAAAGAAAAGTCTAGTAGTTGTACTTATATGTAAATGCGTAGCTTCTTGTCAATAAAAGCAACCTTCCGAACCCGGTGGTAACATTTATAATCCTGTATAATCTATTTTTGTGTCCTTCTGACGATTTGGAATCACTTAGTAAGTCTAATCAAATAAAGATTATTAGATTTGACTTCTTGTGACATTAGCCATCTGCCAGTGAAAGTCCCGTTAAAATCAGTCCAACCGTTTCCGAGATTACCCGGAACAAACAGACAGACAGACAGAGAAAAAATTAAAAACTTGGTTTTTCAGTGTCAGTAGCGTGTATACTTTCATATGCATTTAGTGAAAAGTTGTTATTTTGGAATTACAAACAGACACTTCAATTTTATTTATCTGTATAGATAGGATGTATGTAAATAATTCTTACCTTATTAAATATAGCTCTAGCAGTAGTAGCGTCGATCTGTCCGTCGAATTGGTCGAGCCGATTGAAAATAACGCTTAAGTACACGTCATAAGGTATATTATACTCTATCACATCATTCAACACTTCACACATATCTTTTAAAATGGTATTCTGTTTGTTTGTATCTGAAAAGAATTTGTCTCTCGTTGGTATAGTTCCCTCCGTGCCTCGGAGAGCACGTTAAGCCGTCGGTCCCGGTTGACTATTTAACATCTTTGGCAATCGTTACAGGTCAGTCAGAGGCCTAAGAGAGTCTGACAACTGGTTCAACCCAGATTATCGATTTTCCTCGTTGGGTTATGAAGGTCAGATGGCAGTCGCTTCGTATAAAAATCAGGTGATCAGCCACATCGGGTTGAATCAAGTGCCGACCCCAACAATGTATGGGATAAGGCCAGGGAGATGATGATATGGTACACGAAGTACCAGGCGCACATAACGGACAAGGAGTTAATAAGTTGATTGCGACTAACATGGAGCCACATCGGGTTGAATCAAGTGCCGACCCCAACAATGTATGGGATAAGGCCAGGGAGATGATGATATGGTACACGAAGTACCAGGCGCACATAACGGACAAGGAGTTAATAAGTTGATTGCGACTAACATGGAGCCACATCGGGTTGAATCAAGTGCCGACCCCAACAATGTATGGGATAAGGCCAGGGAGATGATGATATGGTACACGAAGTACCAGGCGCACATAACGGACAAGGAGTTAATAAGTTGATTGCGACTAACATGGAGCCACATCGGGTTGAATCAAGTGCCGACCCCAACAATGTATGGGATAAGGCCAGGGAGATGATGATATGGTACACGAAGTACCAGGCGCACATAACGGACAAGGAGTTAATAAGTTGATTGCGACTAACATGGAGCCACATCGGGTTGAATCAAGTGCCGACCCCAACAATGTATGGGATAAGGCCAGGGAGATGATGATATGGTACACGAAGTACCAGGCGCACATAACGGACAAGGAGTTAATAAGTTGATTGCGACTAACATGGAGCCACATCGGGTTGAATCAAGTGCCGACCCCAACAATGTATGGGATAAGGCCAGGGAGATGATGATATGGTACACGAAGTACCAGGCGCACATAACGGACAAGGAGTTAATAAGTTGATTGCGACTAACATGGAGCCACATCGGGTTGAATCAAGTGCCGACCCCAACAATGTATGGGATAAGGCCAGGGAGATGATGATATGGTACACGAAGTACCAGGCGCACATAACGGACAAGGAGTTAATAAGTTGATTGCGACTAACATGGAGCCACATCGGGTTGAATCAAGTGCCGACCCCAACAATGTATGGGATAAGGCCAGGGAGATGATGATATGGTACACGAAGTACCAGGCGCACATAACGGACAAGGAGTTAATAAGTTGATTGCGACTAACATGGAGCCACATCGGGTTGAATCAAGTGCCGACCCCAACAATGTATGGGATAAGGCCAGGGATAACTTACCATCATAACTCCATGATTCATCATAGTGGATGATCGCCAATTCATATATATATGCTAGATTCGTCCTGTCTTTTTGTGATAATGTGTCTTTCACAAGTATTTGGTTGGAAACATCTTCAGATATACGTTTCAGCTTGGCGTTTGATAATGCTGAAATGTTTGAAAACACTTATAGCAAATATAGATGCCGTCACGAGATATGAGCGCTCAGTGAAATTTTTAGGGTTTAGCTGGGAAATGAAAATGATTTATTCAGTTTAGGCCCTGGTAAGGCACTTATGAATGTTGAAGAATTGACCACCGGTTCAGAAACTAGCCTTCTGAGAAGAACCGGCAAGAAACTCAGCTGGCATCATGTACATTTCATTACATAGTCAATAATTATTAATTACAATAAAACTCATATAAAATTATTCACAATATTCACAACTAGCTGTGCCCCGCGTAAATTTAGTTTCATCCTTATTGTCGCGGAACCCTAATATTTTTAATAAATAAAAGTAGCCTAAGTTACTCCTTGAAACATCAGCTACCTGCCAGTGAAAGTCCCGTTAAATCGGTCCAGCCGTTTCAGAGATTATCCGGAACAAACAGACAGACAGACAGAGAAAAAATTTTAAACTTGGTTTTTCAGTATCAGTAGCGTGTACACTTTCATATGCAATTAGTGAAAAGCTGTATTTTGGAATTACAAACAGACACTTCAATTTTATTTATCTGTATAGATGTATAGATATAGAATTTTAAGAAGTGAGTATAATACTTACATTTCAAATCACAGTTGAGTTGTAATATTAGTTTGTTCATAGCTATATTGACTCCAACAGGTGATTTTTCATTAAATTGTGGCGTATATTTCTCTGTAAACATAACCCCCTTATTACATAACATGGTTTAAACCATTTCACACGAAATGTCCATATATACATATCCTCACGCCTGTATCCCCCTCGGATGTAGGCAGAGGTGTTGTAATAACAACACACACTTTTCACACAAGATGATTAAGTGCCAACGTGACAGATGGTGAGTCCATCGCCGTCTCAGCCACTATACATACGTGTTTGAATTACTTCTCAGACATATGCGGGTTTCCTCACGATGTTTTCCTTCACCGTAAAGCACGTGGTGTGACATCACTGTACATAAGTTTTTTAAAAAACTATGGTACAGGCCCCGCTGGGATTCGAACTTGCTCTAACCCTAAGGCCACCACGACTCTTCATTTATATAAGTTAAATTATTTATCTCACGTTCATACAAAATTCAAATAACTAGAAAATTTTAAATCCTACCAGCCGTATCCAGGGCCTTCCTCATGATTTCACTATCATTTCGCTTGAGTCCAATCAGTCTGAGAGCCAGCACTTTTTGCTCAAGCCACGCTAGTGTTTCCGATTCATATAAATCTCTGAGAAATAAAATAAAATATATAATTACTAGCGGACGTCACGCGGTTTCACCCGCGTAGTTCCCGTTCCCGTGGGAGTACGGGGATAAAATATAGTTCTATGAACTAAAATGCCCCAAAAATGTATAACATACGTCGAAAATACGTTTGTTCCGGGTAATCTCCGAAACGGCTGGACCGATTTTAACGGGACTTTCACCGGTAGGTAGCTGATGTTTCAAGGAGTAACTTAGGCTAGTTTTATTTATTAAAAATATTAGGGTTCCGCGACAATAAGGATGAAACTAAATCTACGCGGGTGAAACCGCGGGGCACAGCTAATATAAAATAAATTACATACACAGTATTGCGTTTAATACAATCTAAGGCAGATTTCGCTAGCCCTCTCTCGTTCGCACACACGGTCCAGGCTAACTCGTGTGAGTGGGATAGCATTAGATCGATCGGTTCACTCTCAATCTTTGATAGATGAGATGATCTGAAATTTGAAACAATATAAAAATTTAGTTTTAAGTCTAAGAGTTGGAAGCAAGTTCAAATCAGTTTTCTATAAACTTATGTGCAGTGATGTCACACCACGTGCTTTACGGTGAAGGAAAACATCGTGAGGAAACCTGCTTATGTCTGAGAAGTAATTCAAACACGTATGTATAGTGGCTGAGGCGGCGATAGACTCACCATCATCATCTCCCTGGCCTTATCCCATACATTGTTGGGGTCGGCACTTGATTCAACCCGATGTGGCTCCATGTTAGTCGCAATCAACTTATTAACTCCTTGTCCGTTATGTGCGCCTGGTACTTCGTGTACCATATCATCATCTCCCTGGCCTTATCCCATACATTGTTGGGGTCGGCACTTGATTCAACCCGATGTGGCTCCATGTTAGTCGCAATCAACTTATTAACTCCTTGTCCGTTATGTGCGCCTGGTACTTCGTGTACCATATCATCATCTCCCTGGCCTTATCCCATACATTGTTGGGGTCGGCACTTGATTCAACCCGATGTGGCTCCATGTTAGTCACAATCAACTTATTAACTCCTTGTCCGTTATGTGCGCCTGGTACTTCGTGTACCATATCATCATCTCCCTGGCCTTATCCCATACATTGTCGGGGTCGGCACTTGATTCAACCCGATGTGGCTCCATGTTAGTCGCAATCAACTTATTAACTCCTTGTCCGTTATGTGCGCCTGGTACTTCGTGTACCATATCATCATCTCCCTGGCCTTATCCCATACATTGTTGGGGTCGGCACTTGATTCAACCCGATGTGGCTCCATGTTAGTCGCAATCAACTTATTAACTCCTTGTCCGTTATGTGCGCCTGGTACTTCGTGTACCATATCATCATCTCCCTGGCCTTATCCCATACATTGTTGGGGTCGGCACTTGATTCAACCCGATGTGGCTCCATGTTAGTCGCAATCAACTTATTAACTCCTTGTCCGTTATGTGCGCCTGGTACTTCGTGTACCATATCATCATCTCCCTGGCCTTATCCCATACATTGTTGGGGTCGGCACTTGATTCAACCCGATGTGGCTCCATGTTAGTCACAATCAACTTATTAACTCCTTGTCCGTTATGTGCGCCTGGTACTTCGTGTACCATATCATCATCTCCCTGGCCTTATCCCATACATTGTTGGGGTCGGCACTTGATTCAACCCGATGTGGCTCCATGTTAGTCACAATCAACTTATTAACTCCTTGTCCGTTATGTGCGCCTGGTACTTCGTGTACCATATCATCATCTCCCTGGCCTTATCCCATACATTGTTGGGGTCGGCACTTGATTCAACCCGATGTGGCTGATCACCTGATTTTTATACGAAGCGACTGCCATCTGACCTTCATAACCCAACGAGGAAAATCGATAATCTGGGTTGAACCAGTTGTCAGACTCTCTTAGGCCTCTGACTGACCTGTAACGATTGCCAAAGATGTTAAATAGTCAACCGGGACCGACGGCTTAACGTGCTCTCCGAGGCACGGAGGGAACTCCCGCGGTCACCCATCCAACTACTGGCTAGGCGTATGGTTGCTTAACTTCGCTGATCGAATGATATGCGCAATAGCAACTGTGCCTCTTGCGTCTTGTGTGAAATGTGTGTGTTGTTATTACAACACCTCTGCCTACCCCTTCGGGGACCCTTCTGCATATTGTAATCTTACTTACCGGATCATAAGTCGTGCCGCCCACTCGGCAAGGCAGTCTGATTCGTGTATATCAGATAACAAGGTTTGTTTTTCATTGCTCTCAAATTGTATTGCTTCTACAATCTGTAAAAAATAATTATAGTCTATACAGATAAATAAAATTGAAGTGTTTGTAATTCCAAAATAACAGCTTTTCACTAAATGCATATGAAAGTATACACGATACTGACACTAAAACACCAAGTTTAAAATAAAATCTATGTCTGTCTGTCTGTTTGTTCCGGGTAATCTCTGAAACGGCTGGACCGATTTTAACGGGACTTTCACTGACACGTGGCTGATGTTTCAAGGAGTAACTTAGGCTACTTTTATTTATTAAAAATATTAGGGTTCCGCGACAATAAGGAAGAAACTAAATCTACGCGGGTGAAACCGCAGGGCACAGCTAGTACTAAAAATAAAAATATATATGGAACTTACATAAAAGAAATATATTTTCTTGTGTCCGTATGTCTGTATGTTTCATGAATGGGCTGCACCGATTTTAATAAGATTTTCACTGGAAGATAGCTGATTTTAAAAGGAGTAATTAAAGTTTGCTATTATTTAAGAAAAAGAAATATCACGAAGTAAAATATTTTTAACTAGCTGTGCTCTGTGGTTTTACTCGCGTAAAGTTCATTTCATTTCAATCCTATTTTATTTTATTAAATTTTTAAATAAGAGTAACCAAAGTTACTCCTTGTAACATCAGCTATCTGCTCGTGAAAGTTCCACAAAAATTAGTGCAGCCGACAGACACTACCCGTTATTACGGATTTCTAGAGTAGTGTAGTAGTATTCTTCTACATTACAGACATGAAAATGAAAATGAAAATGAAAATGAAAATGATTTATTCAGTTTAGGCCCTGGTAAGGCACTTATGAACGTCGAGGAATCTACCACCGGTTCGGAAACTAGCCTTCTGAGAAGAACCGGCAAGAAACTCAGACAGACAAGCAGACAGCAAGAAAAACAGACTGTCGGTCTGTCTGACCGACAGTCTGTTTCGAAATTGCTTTATTTTTATGTCAGTATCGTATATACTTTCATATGCATTTAGTGAAAAGCTGTAATTTTGGAATTACAAACAGACACTTCAATTTTATTTATCTGTATAGATATAGATGTATACACACTTGTCCGGTTTCATATACTCACAGCAGAAGCTTCAAAAGCTTTCCTTGGCCATCTGTCCATCTCTCTCAGCCAAATGACGGTGTCTCGCTTGCACCCACCCCTGGAAGCCGCTACCATCTTATTGAACCAAGTATCTGTAAATTAGGTATACATATGATCCTGTATTCCCCTAGGTAGGCAAAGCAGAGGTGTACTTATAGTACCCCCACATTTCACCAGTTATGTTTAAGTCCCATGTAATAGAGGGTGAGCCTATTGCCATTAACCGGCCACTAATATCTTTATTCGATTAGACTTTTTACAAAGTACTTTCAAATCGTCAGAATGACATAATTATACAGTATTATACATGCTAGCGCCAGGTTCGGAAGGTTGCTTTTACTGAGAACAACCTGGCAAGGAACTCAGTCATTACTCTTTCACCACGATGAGAAAAACTATAGTCCAGTCTGTCATCGACAAGATAATTAATTATGACTGATAAAAAACCCAATACCACTTTGATCGTTTGCAACCACTAGACCAACGAAGCTGTCTAAAAATAGAATCTATCAATATTTCTATCAGATACTAGCTGTGCCCCGCGGTTTCACCCGCGTAGAGTCAATTTCAAGGGCGTCCCGCATACCCTTATTTTTTTTTTGTAAATAAAATTATCCTAAAACACTCGCCGTTAAAATCCATCCAGCCGTTTACGCGTGATGCCGTGACCAAGGGAAATGGGGATTCATTTTTATACATAAAGATAAAAAATATATCTATTCACGAATAAATATTATTCTATCCTTTTTCACTAACTTCCCAAAAAAAATTACGATACCTTTATTCCCAATGCTATAATTGTCCACGGCGACGTCCCACGCGTGGGCACTCGTCCACAGAGTGGGCAAGTCCCTCTCTACCAGCGACTTTTGCTGTAAAGTCAACTTATCCCAGTTTGAAAGCAATCCGAATGCTGATTGAAGACCTAAGCGAGGGGAAATGTATACATTTTATTAGTTACCTAATCTCTAAAAAAACTGACAATCCGGTTAATTTTACATCCATATGTCTTGGTACCCGAGCCATATAAATCAGGATGAGAAAACCCGCCTGCCTGCCTGAGTGCCTGACGCACAGACGAAGAAGCAAGCGTTGTTATTGACAACAAGTATAGTGAAACACTCGGCTGTAGGAGCGAGTCTTGCTAGGAAATATATTACAGCATTACAGGATGTGCCTACCTACAAAGCCCCCACTGCCTTATTAGTTGGTAAGTTCACACTTTGTTTATTATCTCCTGGGATTGGGATATAGTAGTCCTGGGGGAGCCGCCTGCTACACAAGCGACGCAAGTTCGAATCCCAGCGGGGCCTGTACCAATAACTTTTCTAAAAACTTATGTGCAGTGATGTCACACCACGTGCTTTACGGTGAATGAAAACATCGTGAGGAAACCTGCTTATGTCTGAGAAGTAATTCAAACACGTATGTATAGTGGCTGAGACGGCGATGGACTCACCATCTGTCACGTTGGCACTTAATCATCTTGTGTGAAATGTACACCCGAGAAGATCCTTTCCTTATATATAAAGACTAGCTGTGCCCCGCGGTTTCACCCGCGTAGATTTAGTTTCTTCCTTATTGTCGCGGAACCCTAATATTTTTAATAAATAAAAGTAGCCTAAGTTACTCCTTGAAACATCAGCTACCTACCAGTGAAAGTCCCGTTAAAATCCGTCCAGCCGTTTCGGAGACAAACAGACAGACAGACAGAGAAAAATTTTAAAACTTGGTTTTTTAGTGTCAGTAGCGTGTATACTTTCATATGCATTTAGTGAAAAGCTGTTATTTTGGAATTACAAACAGACACTTCAATTTTATTTATCTGTATAGATAATCTTACCTTCAATACTAAATATTATTGAATCTTCCATAATGGCGTCGTAGTTTTCGTCCGCGCGAGACATCCTGAAAAGTAATTATTTCTATTTAGCACTCATGTTTCTCGTGGCACAGTTGCTATTGCGCATATGATGCGATCAGCAAAGTTAAGCAACCATACGCCTAGCCAGTAGTTGGATGGGTGACCGCGGGAGTTCCCTCCGTGCCTCGGAGAGCACGTTAAGCCGTCGGTCCCGGTTGACTATTTAACATCTTTGGCAATCGTTACAGGTCAATCGGAGGCCTAAGAGAGTCTGACAACTGGTTTAACCCAGATTGCCGATTTTCCTCGAAAAAGGGGTTACGAAGGTCAGATGGCAGTCGCTTCGTATAAAAATCAGGTGATCAGCCACATCGGGTTGAATCAAGTGCCGACCACAAATACATGGGATAAGGCCAGGGAGATGATGATGATGTTTATAAATAACCGTAACCAAAACTATCGGATAGCTATACTAATATTATATAAAGAGGGAAGATTTGTATGTATGTTTGTAACGAATTAGCTCAAAAAGTACTAGACCGATTTTAAAAATTCATTCACCATTTGAATGCTACATTATCACTGATTAATATAGGCTATATTTTATCCCCGTACTCCCACGGGAACGGGAACTACGCGGGTGACGTCCGCTTGTTATTTATACATACACGAATATATTGCACATAGCGGAGGTCACGCGGTTAAACCCGCGTAGTTCCCGTTCCCGTGAGAGTACGGGGATAAAATATAGCCTATATTACTCGCTGATGATTTAGCTATCCATTACTGAAAGAATTTTCAAGATCGGTCAAGTAGTTTCGGAACCTATTCAATGCAAACAAACAATCAAATATTTCCTCACTATAATATTAGTAGTTAAGAGACACTTGGAACACTTATTGAACGTCATTTGTCTTACGCTAACGTTAGGTTAATTTACTACCGTTTCCAAATGTAAGCCTGGCAGGAGAAGACACGGCGGAACAAACTCCCTTTTGTACATGTGTCCCTTCTATATACATAGGGTTGTTTAAGTACATTTCAATGGAAGAGTGAGCAACTCATTGCCATGTTTGGCTATCATCAATATACTCACTTACACTATAATACGCCTTTTCACAAAGTTCACACACAATTATAAAGAACGAAAAGCGAAACCTTAGAATGTCTGTTACTTACCCAAGCATAAACAGATCGTATCCACGCGTTCTTAGCAGTACCTCTTCATGTAATAATATCGTTAATTCTGCACCTTCGGTGTTTTTCGTGCGGTCTTTTAGTTTAGCGACAGCTTGCTCGAATCTGGGACCAAATATATAAACAATGAGCTTGTATGACAATGCTGATGACGACTGAACCGAGTATGACTGGTCATCTTAGGAGACCGTTGGGATAAGGACTAGTTATACTAATACTTGATGTGCCCCGCGGTTTCACCCGCGTTGAGTTACATTCATGTTTGTCCGCGGAACCCTAATATCCATACAGATAAATAAAATTGAAGTGTCTGTTTGTAATTCCAAAATAACAGCTTTTCACTAAATGCATATGAAAGTATACACGCTACTGACACTAAAAAACCTTAAAACATTAAAAAATGTCTCTGTCTGTCTGTTTGTTCCGGGTAATCTCTGAAACGGCTGGACGGATTTTAACGGGACTTTCACTGGTAGGTAGCTGATGTTACAAGGAGTGTTTAAGGCTAATGCTATTTAAAAAAAACAGCTTGAATCTAAATCTACGCGGGTGAAACCGCGGTGAAAAATTGCTGTCAAATATCTTACCCATCAACCCGACTCACACCATCGACCATGACCCTACAAGCTTCTATGATGATGACGGTCAAGTCACCAGGAATTATGTTCATCATCACATCAGCTAATAGTTGGGACATTGTGGTGTTCGCATCCGACTTATCATCCAAGGTTAGTGTCTTCATCAGCTCGATAAACAGGGATCTCGCTGCTTCTGGGGATGTCTGAAAGTGAAAATGAAATAGGGTCTAGATTCTTTAAACATACATTTTTGTCATAGTCGGTTGGTGGTACAAATAATAATAATAATAATATCTATACAGATAAATAAAATTGAAGTGTCTGTTTGTAA
>OZ037740.1:2502500-2520067 GCA_964035505.1 Watsonalla cultraria | reverse complement strand
CGACACCGCGGCTCTCCTTACGGTAATGCCGCGAAGTGAATATTGTAAAATTCTATTGTGGCGACATCTACCTACTCCACACTCTCGCTCGCGTGAATTGTGAGAATAAGTATATACGTACTACGTACTACGTACGAGTGTTTAAGAAGAAATCTAATAAATTTCATTTTATCATACAATGGCGGATACAGCTGTAGCGGCAGAAGCACCGGCACCGACCACCCCCGCGAAGAAGCCTAAGGCGTCCGCAGGCGCCGGGGCCAAGAAACCCAAGGCGAAGCCCACTCATCCGAAGACATCCGAAATGGTCAATAACGCCATCAAGGAGCTCAAGGAACGCAGTGGATCTTCGTTGCAAGCTATCAAGAAATACATCACGGCCCAATACAAGCTCGACGCCGAGAAGCTCGCGCCGTTCATTAGGAAATATTTGAAGAGCGCCGTCGAATCGGGAGCGCTCATCCAAACTAAAGGCAAGGGAGCCTCCGGCTCGTTCAAACTGGAGTCTAAATCGGCCGCAGCGAAAAAACCCGCAGGCGGCGCTGCGACCAAGAAGCCGGCCGCGACCTCGTCGGCCGCTTCGAAAACCAAGAAGGCCGCCTCGGCGGCCGCCGCCGCCGCAGGCAAGGGTAGGAAGGGAGCCTCCGCCGGTGCCGCTTCGCCCTCGAAAGCGGCGAGCAAGACCTCTGCGGCCGCCACGAAGGACAGGAAGGCAGCCGCTGCCAAAAAGAAGCCCGCCGCCGCCAAGAAAGCAGCGTCCTCGCCGGTGAAAGCGAAGAGCGCGGCCGCGCCCAAGGCCAAGAAGACCGCCAAACCGCCCACCAAGAAACCTAAAGCTCCTAAGCCCAAGAAGGCCGCCGCCGCCGCTCCTAAAGCCAAGTCGGCCGGCTCGAAGAAGACGGCCGCCGCCAAGAAGTAAAAGTGAACGGCGCTGGTGGTGGTAAGCCGCGCCGCTGCGGCTGCACGGATGAGCGAGCAAGCAAGCAACCAAAGTCCGCCCGCGGCTGGTGCAAGTACCCAAGCGCGCGCCACGCGCACGTGTCGTCGTTATCAAAAAGCCCTTTTCAGGGCTAACATATGATTCCTTGACGCATTCGTACAACTCTCTAGTAGTACGGTGCTGATGTTTCTATACTAATAAAACGCAAACACAACAAACAAACAAACAAACTAAATTCGATCATGAATGATCGACTAAACGAAACATAAAATCTCTACTCTCTCAGGTGGGGTACTTTATCTCCCCTCTCGCTCTTCTCACTCACTCACTTACTTACTTACTTACTTACTAACTAACTATCCCTATCGGCGACCAACATCGCGCCCGACTGCCCGACATACAGACAGACACCTACTTACTTTTACTATCTCTATCTCTATCAAATCAATATGTATTATAATAATATTATTGCAGTAACCTATAATATACTATACTTTCAAAAAAGTTTCATAAAAATCCGATTATACGATGGCTCTCGTGTCGTATCTGCCCTCTCTTTCGCTCTTGCGCGCGCCCGCCATTTGCAAGCTCCCGCAGTATATATAAAAGAAAACCCTCAATATTGTACACTCTACACTAGCACTACCGCAGCCTAGTCTGTCGTAGCTCTCGCGTACTTAGTAAATCGATCAATTTTCATTCAATCATGTCTGGTCGCGGTAAAGGTGGCAAAGTTAAGGGGAAGGCAAAGTCGCGTTCAAACCGTGCCGGTCTCCAATTTCCCGTCGGTCGTATACACAGACTGCTGCGCAATGGTAACTACGCCGAGCGCGTCGGTGCCGGTGCACCTGTGTACTTGGCTGCCGTTATGGAATACCTAGCCGCGGAAGTGCTCGAGTTGGCGGGCAACGCCGCCAGAGACAACAAGAAGACAAGGATCATACCTAGACATCTGCAGCTGGCGATCCGCAACGACGAGGAGTTGAACAAACTCCTCTCCGGCGTCACGATCGCTCAGGGCGGTGTGCTCCCCAACATCCAGGCGGTGCTCCTGCCTAAGAAGACGGAGAAGAAGGCTTAAGATAACATCATTATCACACGAGCCGTCGCACGAATGCGTTATGAAATGAATGCATTAAAACAAAAGGCCCTTTTCAGGGCCGCAATATGATTCGATTTTGTGTTGACAAAATGTTTCTATTATACGAACGTCTAACGAATAATACAATATCACGTCAACATTCAGTAGGAGAGAAGGAAAAAATATAACATAATTAAAAAATTAATACATACATACATACATACATACATACATACATACGTCTGTCTGTCTGTCTCATCATCGCTATTTCTAACTGTCGAACTACTAAAACAATCTAAATACATAGCTATATACATACATATATCAATATATGTAATATAATTATCATTTTTAAAACTTACAATAATTCATTCCTTCATTTCATTTCATTTCATTTGGTACACAATGCACATTAGTATCATCACTGTAGAACTAGATCGATCTACGGACGTGCAGGGAGAGAGAGCGAGCGAGAGACATTATGACACCTTGACGTGTGACATTAGAATAATCAATTTTTTTTTTTGCATTCCTTAAATTTTACTATTTATATAGAAACGCATATTGCACAAATACCGTGTTTTTTTTTTTTTTTTTCAATCATGCAAATTTTTTTCCCTCTCTATCTTCTGTTTCATTCATATTTTTTGTCTCTCTCTAATCGCAACGTACGATTGGTCCGAAACGAGCGAGAGAGCTTGTCGCGATCCCCACGCGGTACGCACGGGGCACGTAATAAAATAGCTTGTCACGAAAAATTTTGAATCACTCTCTCTCTGTCTGCGACTATTGACTGACTCGATAGCGGTCGGTCGGTACGCGATTACAGTTTTGCGAGTTTTTAACTAATTATCTACTCTATCACTTACGATGCCACCCAAGACGAGCGGAAAGGCTGCCAAGAAATCTGGCAAGGCCCAAAAGAACATCTCCAAGACCGACAAGAAGAAGAAGAAGCACAAGAGGAAGGAGAGCTACGCCATTTACATTTACAAGGTGCTCAAGCAGGTGCACCCCGACACCGGTATCTCCAGCAAGGCGATGTCCATCATGAACTCGTTCGTGAACGACATTTTCGAACGCATCGCGGCGGAGGCTTCGCGTCTCGCCCACTACAACAAGCGGTCCACTATCACCTCTAGGGAGGTGCAGACCTCCGTGAGGTTGCTGCTCCCCGGTGAGCTCGCCAAGCACGCCGTCAGTGAGGGTACCAAGGCTGTCACAAAGTACACCAGCTCCAAGTAAACTCTCCACGAGCGAGACTGACGAGCGCGACGCGATCGTCGTTACATCCAAAAAGGCCCTTTTCAGGGCCAAAATATGAATCATATTAAACCAAAAATGTTTCTATCATGATATAAAATGGTCAAACGCATATAATATCTATTATCTACTATTACAACAGTACTGTTTTAACGTAACGGAGAGTAGTTTGATTTGAACGCGTGTGTGAAAGAAAGAAAGAGAGAGAGAGAGAGATGGGTATGCTTGTTTCATATGAGACGGAAAAATAAATATATTAGAGAAATTATAATATATACTATCCTAGAATATGTAACGTGTCAATATTGATTTGGCTATGCTGTACAATTCGAAACACTGCCACAGTAGGTTCTTGGTGCGGCGGGGGTGGCCCTTGGGCCACCCCGTAAGCCGCGAACATGTTTAAGCAAGAACGCGAAAGCAGTCTAAAAAAAAAAAGTAATTGCATTTTTTTTTTTTTTTAAAGTACCTAGAAAGTTATTGCACTGCATTTAGGCAATAATCAAGGAATACCTACTGTTTCTGTACCTCATAATAATACATACATACGTACGTACGTACGTACACGAGCGAGCGCGCAAATGGTTGGTTGTGAAAGAGAGAGACGCCCAACAACAAACAACGTATACGTGTCCCGTTGCGCATGTGTGAAAGAGAACGCGATAGCGTTTGCCGAACGTATATATAAACGTGGGATAACGGTTGCGACCGCTCACTCACCATTTGCAACGATTCCTAGTAGGTTCGATTTAATTCAATTCAAATTAACTCTTCGCTCGTTTGTCGTTGGCCATGGCTCGTACCAAGCAAACCGCTCGCAAGTCAACCGGAGGCAAAGCGCCGAGGAAGCAGCTCGCGACTAAGGCGGCACGTAAAAGTGCGCCGGCCACAGGCGGAGTGAAGAAACCTCATCGCTACAGGCCGGGAACCGTGGCACTCCGCGAGATCCGTCGCTACCAGAAAAGTACTGAGCTTCTGATCCGCAAGTTGCCGTTCCAGAGGCTGGTTCGTGAGATCGCTCAAGATTTCAAGACCGATCTACGTTTCCAGAGTTCCGCCGTTATGGCGCTGCAGGAGGCTAGCGAAGCGTATCTGGTCGGTCTCTTCGAAGACACCAACTTGTGCGCGATTCACGCCAAGCGTGTCACCATCATGCCGAAGGACATCCAGCTCGCTCGCAGAATCAGAGGCGAACGCGCTTAAGCGCCCCCCCCCACACTGTACGCGTACGATGTGGCGGCTCGCCCGATGATGCACAAAAGGCCCTTTTCAGGGCCAAACATATTTCGATATATTTACATGTTTCATTATGCACGACGACGTCATACATACGTATAATAACATATACTACTCTTACAACTATTCAATCTAATTGAATTGGGTTGATTTTAAAAATGCATACAAGGATATATTATACTACCCCGCACTTGAATAAATGAATGCGAATGCGTGCCTACTTGCATACCTTGCAACATACTTACTTACTTACTACTACCCATCCATAACATTTAGGTGTTCTCACTGAGATTGAGATTGATGTAATTTAATAATTTTCTATATTACGATACGTACGAGAATACGATAATATATTATAAACGAATGAAATCAAAAAATTGTTATCAATTTTCAAAATTAAAAAGAAACACGTAATTTTTCGTCCCAGTCGCTCTCTATGCGTCGTCCGTCTCTCTCGATCTCTCCCCCCCTCTCTCTCTAACTACGTGCGTATAAAGCTTTATCATCGCGCTGTCTCGCTCTCTCGTTTCAAGTCTACATATATTCGTCTCGCCGCGAGCGTAGAGTTTCGGTAGAGTATAAATATATAAAAAGGCGCCCGTACGCTATATCAACCAGTCAACCAGCGAGCAGCGACCGAGTGGAAGTGTATACTTTTTCATATACTACGTACGCTACGACAAGAATCAATCGATCAAAATGACCGGCCGCGGTAAGGGAGGCAAAGGTCTGGGAAAAGGAGGAGCGAAGCGTCACAGGAAAGTTCTTCGCGACAACATCCAGGGCATCACCAAGCCGGCCATCCGTCGTTTGGCGCGCAGAGGTGGCGTCAAACGTATATCTGGTCTCATATACGAGGAGACTCGCGGTGTACTCAAGGTGTTCCTCGAGAATGTGATTCGCGACGCGGTCACGTACACTGAGCACGCCAAGAGGAAGACTGTCACCGCGATGGACGTCGTGTACGCTTTGAAACGGCAGGGACGCACCCTGTACGGTTTCGGCGGTTAATTCATCATTATTGTATATATATTATGTACCCGACGTGTGTCTAGCACCAAGATGCGCGCAGATACAGTCCATATATAATATAATACGATGAAAAATACAAAAAAGGCCCTTTTCAGGGCCGCATATACTTCCAATATGAATAACAAATGTTTCTATATATTCATTCGTCAACTGAAAACGCATACGTACGTACCTACCTACCTACCTACCTACCTACCTACCTACCTACCTACATAAACAGACCAGAACAAATAACATTTTGTCGGTCGACAATAATATGGTAAAATGTTTCAAAGCAGCTGCTGCTGCTGCTACTACTACTACTACTTACTTGATTGTAAACTGCACAGCAACCTCGTACACTTTGAAAATGTCGCGCGCGCGTTGATGTTGAGTGTGAGCGAGACCGCGCGCGTACGTACTACGTAGCGAGCGGCCAACCTGAAACGCGTTAAGATGTTTAATTGAAAATTGTTACTAGTTAGTTGGTTACTACACATACATGAGCACGAAATACTTAGGATAATTGATATTAAGATTGTACCAATTTAGTTCCCTAGTAGGTAAGTACACAGGCCAAAGTCAAAACGGCACTGGATACATTTTTGGAAATTGGTAATATTACTGAACCTACTTTGCCTTCTATAACACTTACAAACTCGCTCTAACATGGATAAGTACGTAGTACATATATACTTATATATCATATAAAAATATATAACATATTTTCAATCGTATTATATTAAGTACGAACTGACTGGGCTGGGTAAGCGAGCGAGAGAGTGTACATCATTCGAATTGATAGCATTCGTAGTCATGATGTACGTATTTCTTTTTGCTTGTAAATACACATGATATTTCAAACAATTGTTGGTGTTGTGTGTATGTATGTAGAGTCAATTCTACAAAAAATAATATTTATTATAAAAATATTAAAACGTACACCATACACTCGACTAGGTTTCGTCTTGTTGTTGAGCGAGCCCGGCGAGTGTAGTGTTTTACGACCGTTCGCGTTACTCGATTTAAAACTGTGTTCTGCGATATTAATAGGTAGGAAATTTGTATACGTTTTATGGTCGATATCTTCGCCGTTGAGATATCGATTTAAACACATGAAAACATCGAGTTTTATAGAGAAAAATCATTTTAGAACTGGACACTACGCACTGGGCATACCAGACGACGAAAATAAAACGGCCGCGCGGCGTGTACGAACGCGAAAACGTTTCAATAATTGTTGTATAGTGTTGACACGTTCAAGTAGTGTATACGCCTATAAAATTATAAGCTAATATCTTAATGATATATCCTTAAAAATACATTTATTTAGAAACATGTTAGTGAAAAGTTGGAACAGTTCGTACGAGAAAACGTTTCACGACACCGCGGCTCTCCTTACGGTAATGCCGCGAAGTGAATATTGTAAAATTCTATTGTGGCGACATCTACCTACTCCACACTCTCGCTCGCGTGAATTGTGAGAATAAGTATATACGTACTACGTACTACGTACGAGTGTTTAAGAAGAAATCTAATAAATTTCATTTTATCATACAATGGCGGATACAGCTGTAGCGGCAGAAGCACCGGCACCGACCACCCCCGCGAAGAAGCCTAAGGCGTCCGCAGGCGCCGGGGCCAAGAAACCCAAGGCGAAGCCCACTCATCCGAAGACATCCGAAATGGTCAATAACGCCATCAAGGAGCTCAAGGAACGCAGTGGATCTTCGTTGCAAGCTATCAAGAAATACATCACGGCCCAATACAAGCTCGACGCCGAGAAGCTCGCGCCGTTCATTAGGAAATATTTGAAGAGCGCCGTCGAATCGGGAGCGCTCATCCAAACTAAAGGCAAGGGAGCCTCCGGCTCGTTCAAACTGGAGTCTAAATCGGCCGCAGCGAAAAAACCCGCAGGCGGCGCTGCGACCAAGAAGCCGGCCGCGACCTCGTCGGCCGCTTCGAAAACCAAGAAGGCCGCCTCGGCGGCCGCCGCCGCCGCAGGCAAGGGTAGGAAGGGAGCCTCCGCCGGTGCCGCTTCGCCCTCGAAAGCGGCGAGCAAGACCTCTGCGGCCGCCACGAAGGACAGGAAGGCAGCCGCTGCCAAAAAGAAGCCCGCCGCCGCCAAGAAAGCAGCGTCCTCGCCGGTGAAAGCGAAGAGCGCGGCCGCGCCCAAGGCCAAGAAGACCGCCAAACCGCCCACCAAGAAACCTAAAGCTCCTAAGCCCAAGAAGGCCGCCGCCGCCGCTCCTAAAGCCAAGTCGGCCGGCTCGAAGAAGACGGCCGCCGCCAAGAAGTAAAAGTGAACGGCGCTGGTGGTGGTAAGCCGCGCCGCTGCGGCTGCACGGATGAGCGAGCAAGCAAGCAACCAAAGTCCGCCCGCGGCTGGTGCAAGTACCCAAGCGCGCGCCACGCGCACGTGTCGTCGTTATCAAAAAGCCCTTTTCAGGGCTAACATATGATTCCTTGACGCATTCGTACAACTCTCTAGTAGTACGGTGCTGATGTTTCTATACTAATAAAACGCAAACACAACAAACAAACAAACAAACTAAATTCGATCATGAATGATCGACTAAACGAAACATAAAATCTCTACTCTCTCAGGTGGGGTACTTTATCTCCCCTCTCGCTCTTCTCACTCACTCACTTACTTACTTACTTACTTACTAACTAACTATCCCTATCGGCGACCAACATCGCGCCCGACTGCCCGACATACAGACAGACACCTACTTACTTTTACTATCTCTATCTCTATCAAATCAATATGTATTATAATAATATTATTGCAGTAACCTATAATATACTATACTTTCAAAAAAGTTTCATAAAAATCCGATTATACGATGGCTCTCGTGTCGTATCTGCCCTCTCTTTCGCTCTTGCGCGCGCCCGCCATTTGCAAGCTCCCGCAGTATATATAAAAGAAAACCCTCAATATTGTACACTCTACACTAGCACTACCGCAGCCTAGTCTGTCGTAGCTCTCGCGTACTTAGTAAATCGATCAATTTTCATTCAATCATGTCTGGTCGCGGTAAAGGTGGCAAAGTTAAGGGGAAGGCAAAGTCGCGTTCAAACCGTGCCGGTCTCCAATTTCCCGTCGGTCGTATACACAGACTGCTGCGCAATGGTAACTACGCCGAGCGCGTCGGTGCCGGTGCACCTGTGTACTTGGCTGCCGTTATGGAATACCTAGCCGCGGAAGTGCTCGAGTTGGCGGGCAACGCCGCCAGAGACAACAAGAAGACAAGGATCATACCTAGACATCTGCAGCTGGCGATCCGCAACGACGAGGAGTTGAACAAACTCCTCTCCGGCGTCACGATCGCTCAGGGCGGTGTGCTCCCCAACATCCAGGCGGTGCTCCTGCCTAAGAAGACGGAGAAGAAGGCTTAAGATAACATCATTATCACACGAGCCGTCGCACGAATGCGTTATGAAATGAATGCATTAAAACAAAAGGCCCTTTTCAGGGCCGCAATATGATTCGATTTTGTGTTGACAAAATGTTTCTATTATACGAACGTCTAACGAATAATACAATATCACGTCAACATTCAGTAGGAGAGAAGGAAAAAATATAACATAATTAAAAAATTAATACATACATACATACATACATACATACATACATACGTCTGTCTGTCTGTCTCATCATCGCTATTTCTAACTGTCGAACTACTAAAACAATCTAAATACATAGCTATATACATACATATATCAATATATGTAATATAATTATCATTTTTAAAACTTACAATAATTCATTCCTTCATTTCATTTCATTTCATTTGGTACACAATGCACATTAGTATCATCACTGTAGAACTAGATCGATCTACGGACGTGCAGGGAGAGAGAGCGAGCGAGAGACATTATGACACCTTGACGTGTGACATTAGAATAATCAATTTTTTTTTTTGCATTCCTTAAATTTTACTATTTATATAGAAACGCATATTGCACAAATACCGTGTTTTTTTTTTTTTTTTTCAATCATGCAAATTTTTTTCCCTCTCTATCTTCTGTTTCATTCATATTTTTTGTCTCTCTCTAATCGCAACGTACGATTGGTCCGAAACGAGCGAGAGAGCTTGTCGCGATCCCCACGCGGTACGCACGGGGCACGTAATAAAATAGCTTGTCACGAAAAATTTTGAATCACTCTCTCTCTGTCTGCGACTATTGACTGACTCGATAGCGGTCGGTCGGTACGCGATTACAGTTTTGCGAGTTTTTAACTAATTATCTACTCTATCACTTACGATGCCACCCAAGACGAGCGGAAAGGCTGCCAAGAAATCTGGCAAGGCCCAAAAGAACATCTCCAAGACCGACAAGAAGAAGAAGAAGCACAAGAGGAAGGAGAGCTACGCCATTTACATTTACAAGGTGCTCAAGCAGGTGCACCCCGACACCGGTATCTCCAGCAAGGCGATGTCCATCATGAACTCGTTCGTGAACGACATTTTCGAACGCATCGCGGCGGAGGCTTCGCGTCTCGCCCACTACAACAAGCGGTCCACTATCACCTCTAGGGAGGTGCAGACCTCCGTGAGGTTGCTGCTCCCCGGTGAGCTCGCCAAGCACGCCGTCAGTGAGGGTACCAAGGCTGTCACAAAGTACACCAGCTCCAAGTAAACTCTCCACGAGCGAGACTGACGAGCGCGACGCGATCGTCGTTACATCCAAAAAGGCCCTTTTCAGGGCCAAAATATGAATCATATTAAACCAAAAATGTTTCTATCATGATATAAAATGGTCAAACGCATATAATATCTATTATCTACTATTACAACAGTACTGTTTTAACGTAACGGAGAGTAGTTTGATTTGAACGCGTGTGTGAAAGAAAGAAAGAGAGAGAGAGAGAGATGGGTATGCTTGTTTCATATGAGACGGAAAAATAAATATATTAGAGAAATTATAATATATACTATCCTAGAATATGTAACGTGTCAATATTGATTTGGCTATGCTGTACAATTCGAAACACTGCCACAGTAGGTTCTTGGTGCGGCGGGGGTGGCCCTTGGGCCACCCCGTAAGCCGCGAACATGTTTAAGCAAGAACGCGAAAGCAGTCTAAAAAAAAAAAGTAATTGCATTTTTTTTTTTTTTTAAAGTACCTAGAAAGTTATTGCACTGCATTTAGGCAATAATCAAGGAATACCTACTGTTTCTGTACCTCATAATAATACATACATACGTACGTACGTACGTACACGAGCGAGCGCGCAAATGGTTGGTTGTGAAAGAGAGAGACGCCCAACAACAAACAACGTATACGTGTCCCGTTGCGCATGTGTGAAAGAGAACGCGATAGCGTTTGCCGAACGTATATATAAACGTGGGATAACGGTTGCGACCGCTCACTCACCATTTGCAACGATTCCTAGTAGGTTCGATTTAATTCAATTCAAATTAACTCTTCGCTCGTTTGTCGTTGGCCATGGCTCGTACCAAGCAAACCGCTCGCAAGTCAACCGGAGGCAAAGCGCCGAGGAAGCAGCTCGCGACTAAGGCGGCACGTAAAAGTGCGCCGGCCACAGGCGGAGTGAAGAAACCTCATCGCTACAGGCCGGGAACCGTGGCACTCCGCGAGATCCGTCGCTACCAGAAAAGTACTGAGCTTCTGATCCGCAAGTTGCCGTTCCAGAGGCTGGTTCGTGAGATCGCTCAAGATTTCAAGACCGATCTACGTTTCCAGAGTTCCGCCGTTATGGCGCTGCAGGAGGCTAGCGAAGCGTATCTGGTCGGTCTCTTCGAAGACACCAACTTGTGCGCGATTCACGCCAAGCGTGTCACCATCATGCCGAAGGACATCCAGCTCGCTCGCAGAATCAGAGGCGAACGCGCTTAAGCGCCCCCCCCCACACTGTACGCGTACGATGTGGCGGCTCGCCCGATGATGCACAAAAGGCCCTTTTCAGGGCCAAACATATTTCGATATATTTACATGTTTCATTATGCACGACGACGTCATACATACGTATAATAACATATACTACTCTTACAACTATTCAATCTAATTGAATTGGGTTGATTTTAAAAATGCATACAAGGATATATTATACTACCCCGCACTTGAATAAATGAATGCGAATGCGTGCCTACTTGCATACCTTGCAACATACTTACTTACTTACTACTACCCATCCATAACATTTAGGTGTTCTCACTGAGATTGAGATTGATGTAATTTAATAATTTTCTATATTACGATACGTACGAGAATACGATAATATATTATAAACGAATGAAATCAAAAAATTGTTATCAATTTTCAAAATTAAAAAGAAACACGTAATTTTTCGTCCCAGTCGCTCTCTATGCGTCGTCCGTCTCTCTCGATCTCTCCCCCCCTCTCTCTCTAACTACGTGCGTATAAAGCTTTATCATCGCGCTGTCTCGCTCTCTCGTTTCAAGTCTACATATATTCGTCTCGCCGCGAGCGTAGAGTTTCGGTAGAGTATAAATATATAAAAAGGCGCCCGTACGCTATATCAACCAGTCAACCAGCGAGCAGCGACCGAGTGGAAGTGTATACTTTTTCATATACTACGTACGCTACGACAAGAATCAATCGATCAAAATGACCGGCCGCGGTAAGGGAGGCAAAGGTCTGGGAAAAGGAGGAGCGAAGCGTCACAGGAAAGTTCTTCGCGACAACATCCAGGGCATCACCAAGCCGGCCATCCGTCGTTTGGCGCGCAGAGGTGGCGTCAAACGTATATCTGGTCTCATATACGAGGAGACTCGCGGTGTACTCAAGGTGTTCCTCGAGAATGTGATTCGCGACGCGGTCACGTACACTGAGCACGCCAAGAGGAAGACTGTCACCGCGATGGACGTCGTGTACGCTTTGAAACGGCAGGGACGCACCCTGTACGGTTTCGGCGGTTAATTCATCATTATTGTATATATATTATGTACCCGACGTGTGTCTAGCACCAAGATGCGCGCAGATACAGTCCATATATAATATAATACGATGAAAAATACAAAAAAGGCCCTTTTCAGGGCCGCATATACTTCCAATATGAATAACAAATGTTTCTATATATTCATTCGTCAACTGAAAACGCATACGTACGTACCTACCTACCTACCTACCTACCTACCTACCTACCTACCTACATAAACAGACCAGAACAAATAACATTTTGTCGGTCGACAATAATATGGTAAAATGTTTCAAAGCAGCTGCTGCTGCTGCTACTACTACTACTACTTACTTGATTGTAAACTGCACAGCAACCTCGTACACTTTGAAAATGTCGCGCGCGCGTTGATGTTGAGTGTGAGCGAGACCGCGCGCGTACGTACTACGTAGCGAGCGGCCAACCTGAAACGCGTTAAGATGTTTAATTGAAAATTGTTACTAGTTAGTTGGTTACTACACATACATGAGCACGAAATACTTAGGATAATTGATATTAAGATTGTACCAATTTAGTTCCCTAGTAGGTAAGTACACAGGCCAAAGTCAAAACGGCACTGGATACATTTTTGGAAATTGGTAATATTACTGAACCTACTTTGCCTTCTATAACACTTACAAACTCGCTCTAACATGGATAAGTACGTAGTACATATATACTTATATATCATATAAAAATATATAACATATTTTCAATCGTATTATATTAAGTACGAACTGACTGGGCTGGGTAAGCGAGCGAGAGAGTGTACATCATTCGAATTGATAGCATTCGTAGTCATGATGTACGTATTTCTTTTTGCTTGTAAATACACATGATATTTCAAACAATTGTTGGTGTTGTGTGTATGTATGTAGAGTCAATTCTACAAAAAATAATATTTATTATAAAAATATTAAAACGTACACCATACACTCGACTAGGTTTCGTCTTGTTGTTGAGCGAGCCCGGCGAGTGTAGTGTTTTACGACCGTTCGCGTTACTCGATTTAAAACTGTGTTCTGCGATATTAATAGGTAGGAAATTTGTATACGTTTTATGGTCGATATCTTCGCCGTTGAGATATCGATTTAAACACATGAAAACATCGAGTTTTATAGAGAAAAATCATTTTAGAACTGGACACTACGCACTGGGCATACCAGACGACGAAAATAAAACGGCCGCGCGGCGTGTACGAACGCGAAAACGTTTCAATAATTGTTGTATAGTGTTGACACGTTCAAGTAGTGTATACGCCTATAAAATTATAAGCTAATATCTTAATGATATATCCTTAAAAATACATTTATTTAGAAACATGTTAGTGAAAAGTTGGAACAGTTCGTACGAGAAAACGTTTCACGACACCGCGGCTCTCCTTACGGTAATGCCGCGAAGTGAATATTGTAAAATTCTATTGTGGCGACATCTACCTACTCCACACTCTCGCTCGCGTGAATTGTGAGAATAAGTATATACGTACTACGTACTACGTACGAGTGTTTAAGAAGAAATCTAATAAATTTCATTTTATCATACAATGGCGGATACAGCTGTAGCGGCAGAAGCACCGGCACCGACCACCCCCGCGAAGAAGCCTAAGGCGTCCGCAGGCGCCGGGGCCAAGAAACCCAAGGCGAAGCCCACTCATCCGAAGACATCCGAAATGGTCAATAACGCCATCAAGGAGCTCAAGGAACGCAGTGGATCTTCGTTGCAAGCTATCAAGAAATACATCACGGCCCAATACAAGCTCGACGCCGAGAAGCTCGCGCCGTTCATTAGGAAATATTTGAAGAGCGCCGTCGAATCGGGAGCGCTCATCCAAACTAAAGGCAAGGGAGCCTCCGGCTCGTTCAAACTGGAGTCTAAATCGGCCGCAGCGAAAAAACCCGCAGGCGGCGCTGCGACCAAGAAGCCGGCCGCGACCTCGTCGGCCGCTTCGAAAACCAAGAAGGCCGCCTCGGCGGCCGCCGCCGCCGCAGGCAAGGGTAGGAAGGGAGCCTCCGCCGGTGCCGCTTCGCCCTCGAAAGCGGCGAGCAAGACCTCTGCGGCCGCCACGAAGGACAGGAAGGCAGCCGCTGCCAAAAAGAAGCCCGCCGCCGCCAAGAAAGCAGCGTCCTCGCCGGTGAAAGCGAAGAGCGCGGCCGCGCCCAAGGCCAAGAAGACCGCCAAACCGCCCACCAAGAAACCTAAAGCTCCTAAGCCCAAGAAGGCCGCCGCCGCCGCTCCTAAAGCCAAGTCGGCCGGCTCGAAGAAGACGGCCGCCGCCAAGAAGTAAAAGTGAACGGCGCTGGTGGTGGTAAGCCGCGCCGCTGCGGCTGCACGGATGAGCGAGCAAGCAAGCAACCAAAGTCCGCCCGCGGCTGGTGCAAGTACCCAAGCGCGCGCCACGCGCACGTGTCGTCGTTATCAAAAAGCCCTTTTCAGGGCTAACATATGATTCCTTGACGCATTCGTACAACTCTCTAGTAGTACGGTGCTGATGTTTCTATACTAATAAAACGCAAACACAACAAACAAACAAACAAACTAAATTCGATCATGAATGATCGACTAAACGAAACATAAAATCTCTACTCTCTCAGGTGGGGTACTTTATCTCCCCTCTCGCTCTTCTCACTCACTCACTTACTTACTTACTTACTTACTAACTAACTATCCCTATCGGCGACCAACATCGCGCCCGACTGCCCGACTCCCGACTCCGACTCCGACCTTAATAATAATGAAGGTTTGCTAACGCGCGCCATATTTATAAGTTAATCGATAAATACCTATTCTTGTGACGGACCAATCAAAAAGCTTGCATATCAACCAATGAGAACGCGTTTCTGACAAACTCGTCGCAATATCCACTAGTTGGTAGTTGTGCGTGCACTCTTATTAGAATAGATTTTGAGAGAGGTTCTGTCAGTGCTTCGCATTCCGGTGCGACGGTCGCACCTGAGGTTGGACTTCGTCATGCCATCATCATCATCGCTGGACCAGTTGCAGTGTGACTTTTCTTCACTTCAGCCAGTTGCAAACCTGTCGAAGAAAACTGTCCGTACCACCAGGATCAGGATCTGTAGGACGTCCTTGTAGTAGCAGGAATAACCACCGGCAGTCGCGTTCCACCCGCATTATATCAACCCAGGGTACCTCACCATATCGACTACAATAGTGTCCAATAGTGGTCAAACTGTGCCTCCTTGAGAAGTTCCTGATGCGCTCCTGTTGAAGCAGTTGGACTTGCGGCATGCAAACCTTTACTGTCCAGTCAGTCTTACACAGCACTTGCCACATACACCTCTGCCCAGTATCCGTACAACTCGCCTACCTAGATGTGAAGAAGAACAAGTGCACCCTCGGCCGTCCAGGCTGACGACCTCGAAGAAATGGGCGAGCCGATCCCTTCGTGAGATATTAAGCTAGCTCGTTGACCTGCAGGTACTACAGGCCCGGCCTCCAACGATTCATACTCAATCAATCGGCCAGCTAGCTAGCCAGAAAGCCAGCCAGCCAGCCAGCTAGCTAGCTAGCCAGCCAGCCAGGAATGCCATGTGCTGTGAATTTCGTTTCGCATTAGGTTCAAGTAATGTCGAAGTAATAAGCGGCGCTAAAGGAGACCTATCATGATGCTGTGTTGAAGATGCTAACGTGTCCTATTGTTTCTTTTAACACCTTGCTACTTCGGTGGCGAAGACGCCCAAGGCCTGTCAGCCACCCCTTTTATACATCTTAATACCTGCTCGATACCCTAGCCCTAGAGGAGCAGCTAGTGTGTGTTAGGCCCACAGCCTGGCCCTCCGGTGGTCATATTTTGGTGAATTGTCCTTGCAGTCTAATTCTAAGCAAACTGCGTGTGGCCAAAAGAAGCCGGGGCCCATCTGTTAAATAATCAAAGAAACTCGTGACGCCGATCATCGCCGGACAATCCGTATGATCGTTTTGGAGATGAGACCCAATATTTGGATTGGCTAGATAGGGAACAAAATGTATTAAGTCGCTACAAGATATACGGCTTCGGTCCACGCAATACTTGTGCCAGTTAGGCATCTAACGATACAGGTTGACGAGTCCCACAGGTGTATCCTTCCTATTCCGTGCCCATCCTTGTATCCTAAAGCTCGTGGTGAGATATCCAGAGACGAAAGAGAAGAGGCTAAACAAAAAAAACTAGCGCTTTTATCTGACTGACTGACTGACGATGGATTAATTCGCAGAATCTCCGAGCCGAACCGCTGCTTGTAGACTTGAAATTCGAAAATTGAATTTGTTGTGATGTGCAGGCAGGCAGGTAAGCACACATCTATCCAGAAACGTGCTCTCAGAATTGTCGACGATCCAGATGTCAGAAGCCTGTATTAACTTTCCAATTTATTCTGTGAGTAGTAAGTACTTGTTAAACTTGTCACGAGGATTGCAAAATTTTCGTAATATTTTACCTACCAGCAATTTTAGGGTACTTCACTTTTATTTGGGGATGCTATGAAAGATAGGTCAAAAGTCGTACTTGCGGAATCCGGGGGATGTATTAAACTGGTTCTAAGAATTTGGCTATGGTATCCCCTGCCTGTCGTAAGAGGCGACTAAAAGGGGGCCGGAGGGCCTGCTGGCGGTGGTCGGGGTGGGAGCTTTGACCTCTCGCGCTGCCTTGCACAGCGAGGTCTCCAGGGGCGGCGACACAGCTGCCCCGGCAAAGTGTGGGGGGACACCGGTGCGATCTATCAGAGTACCCGGAGTCCCACCAAAGCACTGAGGATGGCCACCGGGGGGGTTTTAGTGCGGTAAAAATCCCACATACCCCGATCTGCCTCTCCCAGGGCGGTCGGGGACCTTTTGAAGGTTTCCACCTCGTCAACAAAAAAAAAAACAAAAAAAAAACAAAAAAAAAAAAAACGTTTGCGGTCAGTGACCTTGACCTCGGGATCGGCGACCTTGACCTCGGGATCAGTAACCTTGACCTCGCGATCAGTAACCTTCACCTCGGGTATGTGACCTTGGTATTGTTGCTACCATACTTGCGACGAGTTTTGCTGTGACCAGTGACCTTGACTTTACCGCCGGTGACCTTGACCTTTTGCTGATTTAGACAAGAAGTCAGTGTCTATGACCACAGG